>JAPDEZ010000017.1:0-530777 GCA_027569385.1 Penicillium decumbens
GTTGTAGAAGGAGTTAGAAGCGGTAAGGAAGGCGGTAAGGAAATAGCAAAAATTCGGATACACCAAGGCCCTTTGTAGTAAGGGGGGGTGATTCGATCGAGGAGGGGGGGTGATTAAATTAATCCCCAATAAATATTTGTAGGGTCTTATTATAGGTTGGTACTCTTTATAGTAACCCGTATATATTAATCGAGCTTAAAATTATTAGTAGCTTCCGATATCTATATTTATCTACTTTATATAGAATAATTTATAAAAAAATTAGTATTAGTATAAACAGTATTAATATAGCTAGTGGTACTAATATAATTGTTTATAATACTATTGTAAGAAGTACTAGTAGACTAATAATAAAGCAAAACGAAGTTATAGTTATTAATTCAATTTTTTATATTCACTTTATAATTTTAGGGTATCCTACCCGGTAGTTTGTCCTACTTAGTAGTACTCAGCGTTAGTAATAACTATTTATTAAGCTAGTTATCTGATATCTTCTAGAACTATTATAAATCAGTAGTACCTTAGGTATAATTAAAGAACCTTTTCTATTTAATATACTCTTTTTACTCTTACTATATAAAGCTAATTTAACTCTAAAAGTATACATAGCTAAACTATATATTATGTACTACGCTAGTTATAACCAGTTAGCTTTTACTACTTAGTAAGCTCTATATAAGATATAAGCTTAACCTTAACAAAATATATTTATATAGTGATCTTCCTATAATCTACGGTTAGGTAGTCCCGAAACCGCCTATATAGTATATAGTATTATTAAGTACCTAATTAGTATAGGCTAGCTTTAATAGGGTATAGTATCAATACCTACTATTAATAGGGTACGTTAGTTCCCGGCCGCGTTAGCTAAACCTTACCATTTCACTACTTAAGAGAGAGGGAGGTATATTAGTAGTCGGCTACGCCTAACCCTAGTAAGTACTTCGACTAACTAAGAAGGTCGGTAAGGTATGAATAAGAGTAAGTATATATACATATTTTATATTAAAGATAGACATAGAAAGATTAGTTAGCGGTTTCTTATAGCTATATATTTCTCCACATAAAAAGTTTAGCTGTCTGAACATATTAAATATTTTAAATACTATAAAGCTAAACTAGAAATAAATAAATAGAAGACTATATATATAGATATTATATTACCCTCTACTATATTATTATAGTACTATAACGATATTATAGAATCGGTAGTTTTAAGGCTATTTAGAACTTTTAAGGATATTACGTAAATAGGTCGCTTACGATTCTCTACCGAAGCCCTACCGAATGGCTTAATCCTCGCTTCCTCCCTACTATATATTAGTTATATTAGCTCTCTATAATTCTTTTGCTAATATTTTCTTCTTTAAGAATTAGTCTCTATTCTTACTTTAATCTATTACTACTAGCTTAAAAGCTTTTTTAAAAACATAAGAAACAAGATCTATCAGAATATTCCGTGCAACCCGTCCCGGCCTAACCGTATTCGGTAGGTATATCTAGTTTAATATAGATATTATCTATATTCTATATCTTTTATCCTCTTTTGTTTTGACCTATATTCGCTTTATTTCTACCCTATATAGGTATATTAGTTATTAGCTAAACCCCGCGTCTTATCATAATCAAATTAAAAATAGGATATATTTATATATTTATAGATAGTTCGAGATAATAAGTATATAGACTTACTATTTTAATAATAGTAAAAATGTTAAGATTCTTTTAGTTAAGCTTTTTCTAGCGATATAAAGTTTATATATTCTAGGAGCTTAGCTAGACTAGTTAGCTAACTTTAAAATAATAGGTAGACTTTTTTCGATAGTTAAAATAATTAGTATAATAAGCTTATATAAATAATATTTTAGTATAGATAAACTTAGTAATAATTTTTATCTAGTAAATAAACTTCTTAGTATTATAAATAAAAAATAGTTTAATAGATCGATAGGTTTAAATCTAATAATTAGTAAGTAAAGAATAAAGAGATTTAGATAGTTTTAGAATAGTAGAAATTTCTAATAAATTCTATAAATAGAAGCTATTTAGACTAGTTATTTTAGAGATATAATATATAGATATAGAGATACTATTTTATAATTATATTTATAATTTTAGTTTCATTATTAGTCTTTAGCTAGTAAATAATAGATAATAGATTATTAGTTCTAAGATATTTAATTAGGTATATCTAAAATTAAAAAAATAAACTAGGTTTTTCTATTAGAGATAATTATTTAAGGTAGTCTATAAAGCTTCTAAATATATTTTATATATAGGTAAGTAACTTTTTTAGTATTATAGGACTTTTTATAAGGAATAAAATATATTATCTTAGTTAGATAGTCTATAACTACTAAAATTATATTATAATCTTTATTTAGAGATAAATAGATAATAAAATCTATAAAAAATAAACTTTTTTGGGGATAGATAGAGAATAAAGAATTTCTTAATAGATTTTATAAGATATATAGTTATCTATTTTTCTATATAATAGTATACATAGAGTTAGTAGTATTTTTAGGATAAAAATTTATAGATTTTTATATAACTAGAATATTTAGCTAAAAAATACTTACAGTAGAGTTTTACTAATTTAGTTTTTAGGTTAGGATTTTCTAGATATGTAGATACATTCTTAATATAGTAGATATCTTTTTTATAATATATTAGCTAAGATAATTTAAGATATTAGGAAGTATCTTCTTCGAGGACTTTTAGCATTAACTATAAAGTTTAGTTATTTAGATATATTTTATTAAGTATATTTTTAATATATAATAAAGGTTCTAGCTTCTCTAGATTCTGTTTATCGATAAACTAGACTTTTCTAGGTTTGTAAAGCTTTAGATTCTTTAGAGATAGATAGAGTTTTAGGTTCTTTAGGCTTAGATAGAGCTTTGGATTTTTTAACGGTAGTTTAGAGTATAATATATATATTTAAGTATTTAGGTAGGAAAGGTTCTAAGTTCTTTTTTTTAAGTATAACTTAGCTCTAGTACTAAAGATATTTATTTTTTTTTTTTAAGAAGATCCTCTAATCTCTTAGTATATCTAGTTTAGCGCTTTATTTTCTAAGGTAGTAAATAATCTTAAAATTAAAACAAGATAAGACTCTAGACTAATAAGCCTAGTATAGTTTAGGAGTTTAATAGATATAAAGTATTCTAGGTTATAATAATTAGTAATAGTTTTAATAGAAAAAAAGATATCTTTAAGTTCAAGGCGCTATTCTTCGAAGTATTAGTAATAGCTTTTAATTTTTATTTAGAAAAAGGCTATAAAATATAGTATTTTCTTATTATTATACTAGGATAAGACTTTAGTAGAGATATAGTTAGATATATTAGTTTCTAAGATTCCATTCTTTATCTAGTCGAAGAGCTTTAGGATTAAGATAGAGATAAAGTCTTATTTAATATATCGAATATTTCCCAGTAGGTAAAGAACTATATAAGATATTTTTTAGGTAAAGTTATTTAATAATATAGATCTTCGAATAGTTTTATATAAATTAGCGATAAAAATTCGAAAAGCTAGTAAATAATTTAATATTAGTTATATATATTGAAGTCTATTATTTAATAATTGTTTTAATCTTCTTAGGGTCTATATATAGGCTATCCTTACTAACGATAACGCTAAGGAACTTTGTTTTAGGTATACTAAACTTATATTTCAATAATTTTATATTTAGGTAGTTTTCTCGTAGGTATTTAAGTACTAGTATTATAGTATAAACCCTAACCTATCCTATCCCGCCTAACTACCCTTATATATAACTATTACTATATTTATATTCCTAATTTCCCCTATACCTATTATAGCTCTTTAAGCTATATCCTATCTATATATCTATATATCGCCTAACTATAGAGAATCTAGTTAATAACTCCTAATCTATCTCTATCTATTTTATACCCTAATACTACGTAGCTTCTTCTATTAGGAGTTACCGTTTAAAGAATAATATCTATTCCTTATCCCCTATTCTTACTATAGACTTTTTAAGAATTCTCTAAATATATTACTACCTACCTAGAAGACTAGTGTGATTATTATAACGCCGCCTATAAGTACCTAGAATATACCGAAGAGAATTTCTAGTTAATAGTGTCGAAGCTAAGAGCTACTAAGCTCTAAACTATATAACTAAAATATAAGAATATATAATTAAAGAAAAAGGCCTCTACCCTCTAGTACAAACTCGCCTACGATTATAGAGTCTACGATTACTAAGAAAAATAGTTAAAAAAAAAAAAAAAAAATAGAAGCTTTTTAAATACCCTAAAAAAAGAGACTAGGTTATTATCGCTACTACGTCTTTAGTTACTTTATCTTAATCTTTGCCTACTTTCGCTAAAAAACCTATAGCTAAGACCTTTATAGCTATAACGCTAGGAACGCCTATATTATCTAATTCTATCTCTATTAGCTCTACTAGACTTTCCGAGCGTATCTTAGACCCTAATAAATTTAAAAGTAAGTATAAGGACCTCTACTACTTTATCTCCTAAGTATATAAAAAGATAAAAGGTAATAAAGACCGGTTTCTAACCCTCTAGAGCTATATACGATATATAACCGCCTAAAAAGGATCCTTTACTTATCCTAGTTACTAATACTAGTTTTAAGACTTTTTGCTATAATCTTTTAAGTTTCTAAAAGTACTTTTAGTAGCGTAATCTAGTTAACTAGGTCTTATTTTACGTTTTGTCTTTAATTATATTATAAAGTATACTATATATTTTAGCCAATCTTTTAATAAAATAGTAAGAGTAGTAACCCTAAAAATTTGATATATATAATAGATATCTTCTAGCGAGACAAACGTACGTATGCATAGAAGTATAACGTTTTTTAATATTGGTTAAAGTTAGTTATTGCTAGTAAGATAGCTACAGAAATTTTAGATATGCTATCAAACTTAGTATACAATTTCTTCTTCAATCAATATAATTATAGTTCTTTCTTAGAGTAGCAAAGAAAACTACAGTTCTAAATAGTGAATAAAAAAAGACATTATCGTTTTTCGCTATACTATACATATTCCTAGTATAAGATAACGGAGCTATTGAGTTTACCTTACTATTCTTTTTTTAATCTACTGTTACTTGTCGCACATCGACTTTAGAACCGCCTCGACCACCACTTGACGTAAAACCCCCTCTCGACCTTCATCCTTTTTTACCTTTATATATCTTACCTGTATCTATCATAGTCGACTAGTATGAAAATGAGAAGGATTTTGTATATTTATTATAAAGCGGTAAAGCCATACATCTGGCAGTATATCACCGCGTCACTTCGCTTGCTAGCTTCTATATAGCTATAGTTATTAGTGCTCGCTAGATTCTTCCTTCCTTCATATTTTATCCTCTTAATTTCAGTGCCTAAGTAGGCATAGTTTTCTGCTTTCTAGCCCTCTCGATATCTCTGGTGCCTACAAAGCCGCTAGGCGTAAAAAAAGCCGGTCCTACCTCGTTCTACGCGTGCTTTCAACGTTCGTTATGCCTACCTTCGGGCCTAATTCTCGGGCCTAATTCTACGGTTGACTATCTCATGATATATAGCCCAAAACGCGTCCATTGAAGCTATAAGAATTAGCCATTAATTAACCAAAGTAGGAGGCTTAATTTCCTATATACTATACCTATAAGCACTATACTATATAATGCTGCGAGCGTTATATGTGCGGCTAATAGGTTGTCGGACTATCTAGATATACTTAAAGCTAATACCAGTTTTAGCGCTTTATACGGCGTCTCCTACCTATTTATCCTTCGTTAGATAGCGACCAATCGATAAAAGCGCCCTATATAGAGTATAATAGAAATCTATAGTACTAGATAAAAGTATTTAGAACTTTAATTGCGTAAGTTTCCCCTAGAAATATGATTTCCGACTAATCGGCCTATACATAGTAGCGAGGACTAAACTTAGCGTACTAAATTATAGTTGTAGCTAGCAATACTTAATTATAGGAGAATCTATCGACCGTAAATAATAGCATAGGGGCGTAGGCATAGGAAACTCTATTTTCTTTATATAGATATAGAAGGATAGGTAGAGTGTCATGAGTAGTATGAGGATAAATAATAATATTGATCCAATATTGATGTTAAGGGGGTTTCATGTTTAGCGGTGGTCTACCTACCTATATAGCGTAGGTTAGATATGCTACGAGTATTATATATTTCTTTGTGTCCTAGCTAGCTAAGTTATTTATCTAATAGCTAAGCTAAAATTAACATTATATAGTCTAGTCTTGAATAAATACATAAATTGAGTAGGATCCTAAAGTAGCTTATTTATTTGTATATAAAATTATAATAAGGCCGATTAAATCTATTGTCTAGTAATCCAATAATACCTTTTTAGATATTCATCTTAAATAAACTGATTAGATATTTACTACGTAGATCATTTAAATAGTTACCGAATAAAAACAAAACCATTTGATTATTTTATAATAATTAATTACATTTCCAAGAACAGCGAGAATTACTATATCTCTTAGCTAATCTTATCTATGATATATAATACTGCAATTATAGAATTTTATGATCATTTTAGACTAAGTACTATTCCTAAATCTATGTTGCTATAGCTAGTATATAGTTTCAATAAAAAAGGAGTATATAGAGTACTTAGTAAATTTTTATATCTTAATATTATGGGCTAATTGAAAGGAAAGACATAATCTATCTCTAAAAAGAGAAGAGATTTATTAAGAACTAATAATTAGTACTTGCTTATAGATAATATATAATAAAAAATATTAATTATTCTTAAAAATACGAATATGAAAGTATATTTAAAAAAAAGATAAAAAGAAGGTATTTCCGTAGTACCTACTAACTGCTAAAATAAATCTTTAACTCTATAAATATATTAAAATTATATAAGGAGCTAGCTTTTTTGAAAATATATATAAACTTTTCCTCTAAGAATTTCTTTTATATAGTTAATATGTCGGATTTTCTAAACTAATCAACGCTATGGCTATGATAAGGGCTAATAGGGAAGACTTTCTATATAGATAAATAGATAATTATCTACTATGTCCTTGGGTTATAACTCGGAGATAACGAAAAATTAGATCAATAAATAAGGAACTAACTCTAAATAAATGAAAAGCCTTATTTCACAAAATCTTAATCTCTTCTATTTCTAATACTAGAAAAATAAAATAAGCTATTAATATTTAAAGGAATTAATATGGAGACTATAGTTTAGAGCGCCTTCCGTTGTAGGCCTTGTAATAGTCTATCTACCGCCTTAACCTTATTAGTTATACGTTATACTTCTTAACCGGCTCTACTTATAAATTATATTTATAATAGACCCTTATATAGCGAGGGTCCGCTACCTAAATACAAAGCATAGGCTAAATACAACTTTTTTCTAAATTACTACCTGTCTTCTTTCCTATACTATCTATCCCTACTATATCGGAATCTAATATAAGTATCGAAATACGTATCTAGGCTACTATATACGCGTCTAAAAACCGCGATTATATTAATATAAGCGTATTAGCCTACGTATACCGCGTCCTATACTATCGGCTCCGACGCTATATAGATAGGGGAATAATTCCCTCTTTAATAGGCCAGAGGAAGCTTTATACGCCTATATTAATCATATCGACTCGATCGGTATACCCTAAAGCCTAAAATTATCGAGAATACGGCTAATATAATCCTAGCGTAGTACTACGTCGATCCGTCGACCCCGCCGCCTACGGTCGGCGACTATTAAATATAACGCTTTCTTTAATATTACCCCGAATATTATCGAGGGTCTATTATAAATGCAATTTATATAAGTAGGGCCGGTTATCTGACATTATGGCTATACTCCCCGCATAGAGAGAGCATCTCCCCTAGGCCTTTCTTCTTCTTAAAAAGCTACTAGCACCATATCATTAGTCTAGAACCATCGGTGGCGGTGCGGGAAGCCGAGGTTCTAGCAATAAGCGGTACTAATTCTCCAGGTCCATCAATGGGTGCAATCCTTTAGAATACATAAATATTAGCTAGGGAATAGGCTGATCCTGCTACTTAATCAAAGCACTAATGCGATAAGCGCACAGAAGGCCATATACACCAGTATAAATGCGCTAGTGTAGACCGGTAAAGGCGCTTCTGCAGTAGCCCTACCAGCTTCTAGATGCTGGTCATCGAAATAGGCCGAATATCGCGAAATATGTTTTTTAAATAGTATGTGTCGGTTGATGCGGTCAGTATTGATAGATCTAAAAATATATAACCAGAAATATAGGAAGGGAGATAGATATAGATGGAGTAGAAGATGGTTTCGGAGGTCAGATAAGTGATACTAGGCCTGTTTAGGAAGGCGGTCCAAAATATTAGTCCCTTCGACAACACCACAGATTAGTCATTGACCGATAAAGTCTCACCGCCTCAGGCTCTCGAGGTCGATAACCAAAAAGATTTTTGGAGCCAACTCGTCCGAGTTTCTACCTTCAATCCTTCTTTCGCCACGTCAACATGGGTGTCCAGAAAAAATCCCGCAAATTTGCGCAAGCAAAGAGAGCAATTTCCCTTCGTGACAGTCGCCTGTGTGTTACACCATATTGCTTTTAACCCCTCTGTTCGTCGCTAATTTGCGGTATAGGAAAGAAGATAAGAAGACAGACAATAAGGGCAAATCGGGCAAAAATGAAGTTGTCAGAGAAGCGTTCGGACCCCTGGACTCTTCTAACGCCTTAATCAGACTGCTGAAATTTTAACAGGCCGCAGGCTCCGTCGTCGCTTTTCTTCCAATACAACACAGCTCTCGCCCCCCCGTATTCGGTGCTTGTCGACACCAACTTCATTTCCCACACCATCCAGCACAAGCTCGAGGTCATTCCTACCATGATGGACTGTCTGTATGCTAAATGCATTCCTGTCATCACCGACTGCGTGCTTGCCGAATTGGAGAAATTGGGCCAGAAATATCGACTTGCATTGCGTGTTGCCAAAGACCCCCGGTTCGAAAGAATCAGATGTGACCACAAGGGCACATATGCAGATGACTGCTTGGTGGATCGAGTAATCAAGCATCGCGTGTACATTGTGGCGACCAACGATCGTGATCTGAAGAGACGGATTCGGTACGTTATATGATCCCAACAACATATAGCTATGGTTCTCACCTTCAAGCAGCAAGATTCCTGGAGCGCCAATCATGAGTGTTGCCCGTGGCAAGTATGTTATTGAACGACTTCCCGATGCACCCGAAAAGTGAGGGACTGCCTTCCCCGTTACGCTTGGCTTGACACTGGCTGGGACTGCTCCGACAGTCCTACGTCTTTGAACAGATGCCATCGGACATACATTATTCACCTGGCGGCGGTATTTTAGGCTCACAAGTCTATTCACCGTCAGCGCTGGCACCGCTTTTAACGACATCGTTGGGTGGTCATTTCCACGAATATGGCGTTAAACAAGTCGGCGGAGGTGCATTTCGGTTAATTCTTATTCAAGGCCGAAAACTCGGGATGTTGTTGGTCAAGTTTAATCACGGGAGTGATGAAGGAGGCATTTGGTCACGACACTCAAGGGTTACGTAGCGTCAGTCGTGCGCTCCCACTCATTCTCCGCAGGTTTCGGGCTATGTACATAGACAGACTATACCCTATCTTCAGGAATCAATGGTGATCTCCAAGGATTTGGCATTCTGGGGCTTACTCAGGTGTGCCCAAAATCGTTCAGAAAATCGACCCCGGTCCTCCGGTATACTGATGATACGGGTATATGGCCTGCTCGGGCCAGGGATCGCAAATTGCCCATTTGGAGCATAATATAGATAGAGTTCACCACGTGCGTACTTGATTATAATATGCGGGGCTGTTGATTTGCACGCTGTATCAACCGTACGTCTTGAACAGCTGACAAACCGAATTACGGGCCAGTCCGTTGATAGAGAAGCATTTGACAATCTGGTGCCGGGACCCCATGAGAAGATGTAACGGAGGTAAGTCTGCGAGCATACCCTGGTGTTGAACACAGATCCTCTCCGTTGCGATTTCAGCGAGCTGCTTCAGGATTCGCAGAGAATACAGTACGGCCTGTATCTGGGCTATTAGATGGATGTCGGCCCATTCAGTCCGGTTGCCCATGAAACCCTTCGTCAGGAATCGCTCGAGATGTATCGCGCTGGGTATCGCAGTCGTGTTGGAGGGATCGCGATATATCTCGGATAAGGCAAACAAAATCCAGAAGCTGAACTGTGTGTTTCGTCCGAATGTCATTTGTGCTAGATCCAGACGCCTCTGAAGAATGCCCAGGTTGGATGCTGTTGTTTTTGCACCGCTGAGAGTGACCTGCTCAGCAACGATTCTAGCTCCCCTGCGGACGAATTCATGAACAACGGGAAGCTCATGGGGAGCTGATCGAGACAGGTTGAGAAGGGAATAGCCGATAACTCTGTAGAAGCGACCTTGTTCCCAGGCACATCGCCTGGAGTGATCTTCATGGAGTGGGATAAGGTACATATGGGGCTGCTCGGCGCAACAGTAGACCTCCGGCTGCTCATACTGCCAGAATAGTTCAGATACTCTGGGATCGCATGTTTGAACACTTCGCTTGTTCTCCGCTTTGATCGGCTCGTCGCGCTGGTATTCCCGAAGGAAATCCATGTAGGCGGAAGATCGTTCGACCGTTAGAAAGTCCTGTTTGGACCGTCGCAGGAGCTCTACAAAGCTCTGATGTGGGTCCTCTGTTAACTCGTAGGCAAATCTCTGAATGCTGAAAGATCCGAGCCGATCAGAGAGCTCCTTGGGATGTAGCCGCAGCCCCCGAATCTCTGGCTCGACCAGACCCGGTGTATCTTGAAGCATACGCATCGAGTTAAAGAGTACGACTGCACCATGTGGGCCTAGGTCATGAACCAAAAGATCCGAGTCATTTGTCAAGACCGCCGAGCCCGTGAGCTTCGAGACCTGGGCGCATTCGATGTCTGCTTCCCCAGATACCATTACTGTGATACCAGCCCATGGGTATTCAGCCTCTGTTAGGGGAAGATCGGACCGATGTTGAAAAACCTTCATAATGCTCCTTTTATTCCACCGGAATCGTAAGTCCTCAAACACTGCGGAGACCATGAACGGATTTTCGGGGAGATTCCTCCATTGAGCGGGAATGCTTCGGGTCTGCCAAAGTTGGAGGGGCCGGAATGAAGTCTCTGTGCGATACTCATGACTGGGAGTAACATTACAGCGGCGAGCTGACTCCAGCCGCTGCCTAGACTTTTCAATCCGAGCAATTCGGGTATCCCGCTTGGAGGTGGGCAAAGCGCCGTCGAAACATATCTTATGTCTGTCATCGATGGTTAACATTTGGGTATCTTCTGCATCTCAAGCATGGATGCTCACATTTCAACGCCTAGATCAATCAATTGCAGAAGAAAACTTACGACTCCGCGGCTGACCTCGTCGCAGGTTGGTTGAATGTCCAATACATCGCAGGTTGGGTCTGTCCACGCTAGCAGTCGGTAGTAGACGTGGTACACCAGACTTGGCCCGTCAATCACCACCGACTGCACGCACGGAGGGTCTTGGCCTGACGGTTTCCCTAGCGAGACAGTCTCGGCGTAGGGTAATAGGTGTTTGGTTAAGAACGAGATCCCCATCGCTGCTAAAAACCGGATGATTATAGTAGGGGTGAAGAATTTTCTCCGTCTTGATCGTCTAAATTAGTCATATGTCTACACACATAACTAGTTACATAGAACCTTGTAAATGCCTCGAGGAACATATGCCCTTAGGCATCACAGATAGTCGATTTACTCAGTATGGAATTTGCACAAGCAGGATAAATGAGAATTAATCAAATGCACATTTTTTTTTTTGAGCGGATACATATACAAGGAAAAGGGAAACAAGATCAGCGTGCGGATCTCAAGAATCCGACCACCCCACGGCAGTATCCCACCAGACCGGCCAGGCGTCTTCCTTCTTGCTGTTGCTCATGAGCCCAGGAGATCAGAGCCTCCTGTAGGACGCGATATTCAGGCTCATCTCGACGAGAGCACAAACCAACAGTATCGGCATGGACTTTCAGAAAGACAGCCATCCATGCATTAACCAGTTCAAAGTCCCTTCGCAGCTTCAGACGCATCGTCAGAGCGTTGACAAATCCGGATAGTTCAGAGAAACCGCTTCGTACCCGTGGGTCTAAAGAACGGATCTCCAAGTCCGCGCGAGCTGGAGGCAGGGATTTGAGATGCTCGACCAGGGGATCGAAGTTGCCCAAACGATGACCAGACTGCAAGAGTCGAGTAATAGGAGATTCAGAGGAACTCAAGCCCCCAGCTTGCAATTTGGAAACTCGCGAACGCTCTGCTTCGGCACCCCGCGTAAGCGAACTCAGCTCGGCAGCTTCTGCAGTGACTGCATTCGTAGACTGAGGATTGTTGGTACTGAGAAGTGAAGGCAGGAAGAATGGGGCTTTCTCAGGGGCTTTCGGGGCTTCCTTAGGCCGGTTGCGTTCCTGCAAATGATGTTAGTCGGACCACCAACAGACTTGTGAGAAGAGAATTATCATATACATACTCTGATAGAGTCCAGATGAAGTAGCGCTTGCCATCTACTCTTGGGAATCAGGCTGAGAGTCACCATATCTTGTCGGAGCTGGTCAGTCGCCAGCACTGGTCCTTCGGAATCGTCTTGTTCAGGCGTATCAACGAAGGCCGCCTCAACGAGGCCTGCACCACTCTCACCAGACGAGGTGGGCATGCCGACATCTTCAATAGCATCTTCGTCCATACTTTTGGTGGACACCGGCATGAAGAGGCTACGGTTACTCCACAGGCTGATCCCGATGCTCCCTGCGTGTGCAGTGGCGAGGAAGTCCCCGGTTGATGACATGGCCAGCGAGACACAGGTGCTTGATACCCTGAAAAGGTCAATGAGATGGCCGGTTGGAAGGTCCCAGACCCGCAACACGGAGTCCATTGAGGCCGCTATAATCCATCTTCCATCGTTGGAGAAAATGAAATCGTTGATCTGGCCCACGCATCCCCAAAATTCACGAACAAGTTTTCTGGTCTCGAGATCGATCACACGGATCGAGAGATCGTCACAACTGAAGGCGACCAGCTCGCTGGTCTTGCTGTAGCGAAGCCCCGTAATGGCTGCCATTGGATGCCAATCCAGCTCGTCTACCAACGAACCCGAAATCAAGTCCCAAAACTAAAGTCGAGTTAGTGATGCCAGACGTATCCAAAAGTAACCGAAAATATGTACCTTGACTTTTCCATCTAGGCCACAACTTATCACCGTTCGGTTTAGGTTATCAATCATCAACCCGGTGACTGCCTTGGTATGACTAGCACCCCCAGTAGAAGTAGACGGCACCGGGAAATCTTTACTGGCACGCGCTTTCGTACCACGAGATCGAAGCGAGCGAGAAGGAAAACTCTGGCGGTGTAGACCGGACTGCATATTGAACATGTCGATGGAACCGCCTGCCGACCCTATCACGGCAAAAGTTCCACATGGAGACATAGCCACGCTCTATTTACGTATAGACGTTAGCGGCGCCGTTATCTTTCTTCCCTGAGATCCAAGAGCTGCGTACCTTGACTTCAGTTCCATCGCTGGTTGCAAATGCCCAGCGGCCCGCTTTCTTTTTGCCCCAGAACCAGGTTCGTGCATATTTATCACCTCGGTGACCGGTGACGACGCTTTCCCAACCCGTTACGTTAGAGGCGTCAGCATTTGCAGCTTTGGGGTTAGACCAGATCGGACCCGAGGTTGCCACGCCCATGCCTCCATCCCGATTCAGAGAGCATGCGAGGCAGGTAATCTCGGGTGCCTTGAGCGTCTCCACGGCGGCGGAGTTTGAATGACCGGAAGGTCCCAGTTTCTTCGCCTTCCGTTCCAGATTACCCTGGGAAATTTCCGTGTGCTGGCTGTCCTTGCGCAAGCTAAGGCCCCAGAGGCTGCAGTCTTTGCTGGCACTGAGAAGCCATTTCCCACTGGATTCGGATCCATCAGACGACACGGGCAGGAAATCGAGAGCACTGACAGCAGCAGAGTGACCGCCCCGGGAATGAAGCGGCCGAGGAGTGGGGGAAAACGGCGTCTCGTCAAAAATCCAAGTCTTCAGGGCATTGTCATCTCCCGATGACACCAGCACCGGCTGTCCGTCCAAAAACTCCACGCGATTTACACCCATGCCGGTTTCGTTGTTCGAGACTCTATGAGCACCGCGGAGAATACCTGCCACACGGCCTCCATCATTCAGGTCCCACATAGTGATATCACCACTTCCGCTGGAGGCAGTGGACATCACGCCTGCCTTCCGGCCATCATGGCCCGCACCAAGACCGTCGCTACGGAATGTGATCGAGGTCACCGGGAGAGCCTGAGTCGATGCAGTCCTCAGCGACAGAACCAACTGACCAGAATCGACGTTATGGATCGACAAGGAGCCGCTCTTGTGTGCAACGGCCAGAAGAGACAAGGCAGGAGTAGGATGCATCGCTGTCACCGGCCCGGCGTCCGACGACGACGGTGGGAGCATCGTGTAAAGAAGCTTGCCGCTGCGAAGGTTCCAAATATCAACCGCACCATCACTGCGCCCCACGAAGACCTTGTTGAGATATGTCGGCATATTGCACATGATCCCCACGTAGACCTGCTCCCTTGATAAACCGGAGGTTGAGTGGGGTCGTAAACTGGCATAGTGTTCATAGCTGCCAGTCTTCCAAATCTCCAGCCCGCTCGCCCAGCAGCCGATCACCCATGAGCCAAACACCACCAACCGCTCGATGGGTCCATCAAGGGCCGGACTGTCTAGGGTCGCAACGCGTTTGCCGCGCTTGAATACCCAGACTCCCCCGGAGGACCGAGGACGAAGATGGCCCCAGGCAGCAAAAACCTTGTCTTGCCAGGCATAGGTGGCGGTGATAATCTCGGGTGTTTGTGGTCGACTCAAGAAGACCAGGTTCAGGCCTCGGCGCAAGTCATACGTCTGGAGCGAATGACCTACGGAAGTTGTAATCTGGAAGGTGGACTTGCCCAGGCGCACACTAGTAAAGGGAACGGGGGTCGGTGATACAAGCCCTAGCGTCTTCACGAGCAGCAAGTTAGCGAAAAAGAATCGGTCTATGAGGTTCCGTTCTCAACGTACCCGAAAGGGAGCGAAGACTTTGGAGCCATTGCGACTTCCCACCGAAGCTTCCCCATCAAAAGCTGTCTTTTGCCTCTTTGCCAGAGGCAAGCCGAAAGTATCGGTAGCCGATGCCGGCATATTGTCGGGGAGGGCAGGATGCGATGTTGCAACGACCGGTTAACGAGACTCGAGAAAATCCCAATAATTTCCAAAAGCAGGAAAGGATACAAACAAATACAACGAGAATGCAGCGGATTGAGGCCTAGGGCGAGCTACTCGACATTTCTCGCAGGCTGAAAGTCCGTTTGGACGCCGAGCCTGGTGATTTTTTTTTTCTCCGCAACAAAGCTCTGACCGCCTCATCTTCCGCCTTTCGGCATATGAGCACCGCGGGGAGCAATGGGGTCATGGATCCGGTCAAATTGAATCGGATCCCTACCGTGACCTCGATTGCTAGTGTTATGTAGTATGATGATATCCGTTGAAAGATGGGAAATCTCATATTTCTGGCATACTTAGGCCCAGAAGCTCGCGAGTTGGGAGTCGGGATACGCAGGGAGCCACATCCGGAAGAGCAGAGCAGAGCAGGGGCGCGGGGAAGATATATATATATAAATGAATTGAAAAATAATCTATCCTAAATATACACGGCTGTATAATGATCATACGGTATAGTTTGTAGTTCCGTCAGTCGGCCTTCTGCCAATACTCCCTAGCTTCTAGCTCAACAATTGTCAAATAGGCAACTGTGCTGGATAGTGCTCTAGATATAATTCATTGAAAGTCTTGGCTTCCTGAATATATGAATCACCAAATCATCAGAAATGTTGAAAACATAAGGTGGCTTCGATAGTCCGGAATCAACCATAGTTGAGTCGGGTAGTTGCGTGTGCCCGCAAGCAATTCTCAGTCCCTTCCGTCACTTTCAACTCTCTCCGCCCTCGAGATCCGCAACCCTGGATCGATCTTTCGCAAATCCGAACTCTCAATAAAACCCATCTCTCGGAGCATGCCTTCACCCGTTCTCCTGTGAATGTAAGGGTAATTGATTCGCCCCGGAATCGAATCTCGACTCCCACCGCGCCTTGCCTCCTTCATCCTCCCGCAATTCCTGTCTTCTACCTTCTCCATTCTCCGTGACAACATGAATCCCGAAATCGGCCAGAGTGTCAGCCCTCCCATGGAGGCCGGCTCCTCAAAAGGCGTCCCCGAGTACACGGGCTCACTCTACATGGAACCGGAGCAAAAAGATACTCCATCGGTGGAATCCTCGACATCGATTCAGCACCATGGCCAATACAGTCCCGTGAAGCCGGGGAAGACGGAGGCGGATAGTCGCTCGGCTCCTCGTCTCGGTCACTCTACGCGTTCGTCCAGCCGGGCTCCTCGCAGATTCAGTGGCAGCACCGCCGCTAGCTCCATCAGCGAGATGGAGTCCAATGCCTCTAGACCCTGGAGGATCGGTGTGTGTGCCTTGGACGTCAAAGCACGCAGCAAGCCAAGCCAAAATATTCTGACCAGACTTCAGTCCAAGGGCGATTTTGAGGTTATTGTCTTCGGCGACAAGGTCATTCTCGACGAGGCGGTGGAGAACTGGCCCGTCTGTGATTTCTTGATTGCCTTTTTCTCCGATGGATTTCCTTTGGACAAAGCGATCGCGTACGCCAAGCTGCGGAAACCATTCTGTGTCAATGACTTGCCTATGCAGAAGGTGCTATGGGATCGTCGGTTGTGTCTCAAGATTCTGGATCAAATGGGGGTTCCCACTCCCAAGAGAATGGAGGTGAATCGCGATGGCGGGCCGGTTCTGGAATCACCGGAGCTCGCCCAACACATCTACAAACTCACCGGGGTGAAACTGGAGGGCCCAGATGACGGCACCGGCGGTGGCGCCCCGAAAACCCAACAGGTATCGATGTCAGAAGATGGTGAATCTTTGGTGGTGGACGGCAAGGTCCTCCGGAAGCCCTTTGTGGAGAAGCCGGTCAATGGTGAGGATCATAATATCCACATCTACTTTCCCAATGATCAGCAATACGGTGGAGGAGGACGCAGACTGTTCCGTAAGGTCGGGAACAAAAGCTCAGAATACGATGCTAGCCTATCCGTGCCACGGTCTCTCACAGAGAAAGGGACGAGCTATCTGTACGAGCAATTTCTGCGCGTGGACAATGCTGAAGATGTTAAGGCATACACAGTTGGCCCCGACTTCTGCCATGCTGAGACACGCAAGTCTCCCGTGGTCGATGGGCTTGTTCGACGCAATACCCACGGGAAAGAGCTACGGTACATCACCAAACTGAGCAGAGAAGAGGCGGCAATTGCCTCCAAGATCTCGAACGGATTTGGTCAGAGGATCTGCGGATTTGATATGCTTCGCGTTGGAGATAAAAGCTACGTCATTGATGTCAATGGCTGGAGCTTCGTCAAGGACAACAATGATTATTATGATAAGTGCGCCAATATCCTAGCAGACACTTTCCTGGCCGAGAGGCGGAAGTGCGAGGGGTCGGTGGAGCGTTCAGAACCACCTTCTCCGGACATGGGTTCATCCCGAAGAAGCACGGCGGGCTCTCATCGACAGACGCTGAAAACGCTCCTCAAATCCCCGAGCGCGTCTCGGCTCCAAAAAGCCCATGAGCCAGTCTCCTCGGATGTATCGACCGGTGCTCTCTCAATGGCATCATCCTCGGGTCTTGAGAGTAACGACTCCGCTGCCACTCTTAGTAAATTGAACTCTCGCGACGGGCGCTCTGAATCCCGGGGTTATAGTCCTTCTAACACAAAATCTCCGGCCTTGTCACTGCACCACCATAATGATGGAGCTCCTCCCCCACTTCCTGCTTCGAAGCATTCATGGAAATTGAAAGGGATGGTGGCTGTTATTCGACATGCGGATCGCACTCCCAAACAAAAATTCAAGTTTACATTCCACAGCCAACCGTTCGTGGATCTACTAAAGGGGCATCAAGAAGAGGTGGTTATCAAAGGAGAGGCTGCTCTGTCGAGTGTTTCTAATGCGGTGAAACTGGCAATGGAACAGGGATTGGAGGATATGGAGAAGCTAAAACTGCTCCGCATGTCTCTTGAAAAGAAGGGGGGCTGGCCTGGGACGAAGGTGCAGATCAAACCTATGTTCCGGAAGCGGAGGCCGGAAGAGATGAGAGACCAGGTTTCATCACCTACTACTCCGACGGCGCCTGATGGCGCCACTGTCTCCGACGAGTCTCTTTCGCCCGCGGCCAGCGAGCCTGCACCTGGTAACGACCCACTGCGCAGATCCCAAACACGGAGCGACTCGATCTCTGGGGCCACTTTCTCTCGGTTTTCGGCCGTCGAAAATGATCTGATTCTAGACAAACTCCAACTTGTCATCAAGTGGGGAGGAGAACCAACGCATGCAGCACGTTATCAATCGCAGGATCTTGGATTGAACATGCGTGATGATCTCAAGTTGATGAATAAGGAGGCCCTGAACAATGTTCGTCTCTTTACCAGTTCGGAACGGAGAGTGAGCACGAGCGGTAAGTGAACGGTTCATTAGAGAGTAAGTATCATTTCCCCAACATCTGACTGACAACGGGGTTTAGCACAAATCTGGGCATGTTCGTTCCTCGAACAGAAGGAGATACCCGAGGATCTCATTCGAGTCCGAAAGGATCTACTTGATGACTCAAATGCTGCAAAAGACGTGATGGATAAAGTTAAGAAGAAGCTTAAGTTGCTTTTGCGAGAGGGGTCCGCACCTTCACAGTTCGCCTGGCCCAAAGATAGCAATATTCCGGAGCCCTCGGTTGTTCTAGCTACGGTGGTGGAACTGATGAAGTTCCATCGAAGTGTGATGCGCCACAACTTTGAGAAATTGGACTTCAGTGACTCACAACCCTCAGTGACCTCCAAAAATCTCGAGGACATCGGCCTGCCGAGTCAGCCAGACCCACAATCTGATCTATGTAACATCTCCAGTGTCCAGGGGCGCTGGTGCGCAGGGGAAGACCCGCGACTTTTCAAAGAGAGATGGGAAAAACTCTTTGCAGAGTTTTGTGACACAGAGAAGGTGGATCCCAGCAAACTGTCTGAACTCTACGACAGCATGAAGTTTGATGCACTCCACAATCGGCCATTTCTGGAATGGGTCTTTATGCCCCCCGACTGTGACCGTGATGAAGATGAGAAGGGCAGTGCCAAGGGCAAGAGCTCCACAAGGTCCGACTCGACCACAGAAAGCACCAGAACCGGCCCTGACGTTACGACTGAAAAAGTCGAGGAGCGTACGGACAGTCAGACATTTGCCCATCGTTTTGGATTGAGGAAGCGACTCCAAGCACTCGAGTCGCTACCACACCTTCGAGCATTGGATGATTCATACGACCATTATTTCAAACTCTTTCCGGGCTCTACATCGAACAAGTGCAAGATGGATGAGCGACTGTCCAAACTCCGGGAACTGTACAAATTGGCCAAGGTCCTCTTTGACTACGTGACGCCCCAGGAATATGGCATCACCGACAGCGAGAAGCTTGAGATCGGTCTTCTCACTTCGCTCCCTCTTCTTCAGGAAATCGTTCGCGACCTGGAAGAGGTTCAGGCATCTACAGATGCGAAGTCTTTCTTTTACTTCACGAAGGAGTCTCACATCTACACACTTCTGAATTGCATTCTGGAGGGTGGCATCCAAACAAAAATCGCTCGTCGTGCTATCCCAGAGCTTGACTATCTCTCCCAGATCTGCTTTGAACTCTACGAGGCACGGGACAGCGAATCAGCCGTCAATTCCTACTCAATCCGAATTTCCATCAGCCCCGGTTGTCACGCCTTCGACCCGCTTGACGTGCAGCTCGATTCTCGGCATGCCATCGGCTGTGCCCCTCGACGCAGCTTGACTGCCCATCAGGATTGGAAAGAAGTGATTGAAACTCTGAAGGCCAAGTTTGACACGTGAGTAGTATCATATGGATGGACGGATGGTGACGTTTCCTACTGAATCGAGCTAACCATAGAACGTAGGGTCGAACTTCCGAAGTCGTTCATCGCTGTTAACCTGAGTGACAAGCATGTTTCTGCTCGATCGGAAGAACAGGAGCATATGTAGCCGCCTTGGCTGCAGGCACGAGCTCTCATCCGGATTTGGTGGTAGGAGTCGATTGAATGCTCATGTGTATTGTAGTGTATACTCTTAGTGTACCACCACTTCTTTTGCTTTTTTCTTTTTTTCTTTTGCGAAAATATGCCTCCATTCCTCTGACTAGATAAATTTAGTGGAGCGTATAATTGTTCAGTTGTTCTAGTCCAGAGCATGAGAGGTCGATTTTTTACATGGTCTCGGTAGATGCAATCAGCTTATGACTCTCAAGTAAATATGTAGTTAGTTAACTCAAAACGGACCCCACCTACTGCTTATCAGTTGGAACAACACCGGGTTGTCGCCTGCAAGAGAGTCCACCGCTTCATCCAGATACGGTGAAAACAACTCAATATGACGCCAGTGGAGTTCGACCAGGATCTCCCATGTAGTGCCGATGTGGTGGGAAATGTGCTGAAGTACACACAGCGCGCAGGGGGCGAGGGGCAAGTCGACTTGACTGATATCGTGGGTGTGTTACCCCGACCGGGACATCAATCAGGATACCTGGTGCTCTTTCTGGAGGGTCATGGTGACAACACCTGTGACCGCTTGGTAAAAATATGCATATCTTCCCCGTCGGAAGGGTTGTCCCCATTTCTGACGGAGATTCCAAGCTATCTCCATCAAGGAGAGCCCGTGCAGGTTGTAATATCGACGCAATCCGGGACAGGCACAGCGAAGACAGTCTTCCTCAATACCGTCCAGCCATTTCTTACCTACCTGGGCATTTCTTATCAGCTCCATGAAACTCAGTCGGCTCAGACGATCCTTGAGCTGTCCCGAACCCAATTCCTAGAGCGAGCCTGTGCGGGGATTCCTCAAACCATCATTCTCTTATCCGGAGATGGGGGCCTTATCGACATAGTCGATGTCTTCCACAGAGCCCATCGCAAAATCCTTGTTTCGCCGCATATTGCCTTGATTCCCTGTGGGACAGGGAACGCAATGGCGAGCTCGATTGGACTACGATCTGGCCTAGCTTCTAGTCTCACTGGACTTCTGCAGGGGAAACCAGCTCCGATGCCCATATTTGCTGCTAGGTTCTCTCCTGGTAGCCAGCTTGTCGTTGAAGAAGGGCGCCAGCGCTCTCCGTTAGATACCGAATCCGACGTCCCTTACCGAACAATGTACGGTGCAGTCGTGGCAAGCTGGGGACTACACGCAGCGTTAGTCGCGGATAGTGACACTGTTGAGTATCGCAAATTCGGATCCGAGAGATTCAAAATGGCAGCTAGGGAGCTCCTCTGCCCATCAGACGGTACGGAGCCGCACCGGTTTCAGGGCAAGATCACCTTGGCTACAAAGAATGGCCAGGCCGGGAATCTTCATCAAGAGCAAATGACGGAAAACGAGCATATGTATGTCCTCGCGACTCTCGTTCCTAGATTGGAGAAAGAGTTCCTGGTTTCACCCAATTCGGAACCCTTGAGTGGGCAAATGATGTTCTTGCGCTTCGGTCCCCTACCTGCGGAAGATGCGATGCGCCTCATGACCTTGGCTTACCAGGGAGGCCAGCATGTGCGTGAGGAGGCAGTAACCTATGCCGAGGTGGAGCGCGTTCGAATCGATTTCCTTGAAGACGAAGAAAGATGGAGGCGAGTTTGCATCGACGGGAAAATTGTAGCCGTCGAGAAGGGGGGTTGGACGGAACTTCACAAGGAACCTCGTCAGCTGTTGTATTTGATAAAGCCGTGATCTGTCGGAATCACAATAGGCCTGTCTGGCAATTTACTTGACGATTCGGATCATGTCTTTATAGAATATTTCCGGGCATATCCATTTCTACACATAAATGGCGACTCAAAAAGTGATACATATTGTAAAACTAGTCCGAAACCTCGTATACATAGCAAACGCTGCTATCATTTACAAGGAAATATAATGGCCCCAAGAGCGACCGCCTGAAAGCAAAACTGATTGGGCCAATTATGCATTCGTCTATGACTGTATAAAAGCACGATGATCGTCGGTTCGTATCTGCGGGATGACCGCCGTTTGCTCACCATCTTTTCGGGGGAAGAAAGTCCGATAAGGTCGTTTCACCAACACCAACACCAACATCAACACCAACACCCAAAATCCGAACAATTCTCAGTGCATATCCAAATGGGATGTGCCAATAGGTCCTAGCCCTGCTTCACACCCGGCCTTGTCGGACCATGGAATTGTATGTCACATTCGATGCTGATCACCCCTCGAACGTATTTCGCTTCGCAGACGCCAGACTACGCCCTTTCCCGCGTTGAGGGGACATCCTGCTTCTACACACTTGCCGGGTGGCGCCAGAGCCCCGTCGATACAAGATCAGCTGCAGAGATGTTATTGGTTCATCAGGTCGGCAGTGTTCGCGTAGGGGAGGTAGCACGGTCAGTCCCAAAAGACCCTATGTTTCCTTAATGCCTCGGGCTCCGGGCTTTTCAGAACTCCATCCGTATGCAACGACGTTTTGTCGAGCAAAAGGTTAACATGTCTAAATTGGTAGATACACCTTGACGTACACACCAGCTGCCGATCCGATCCTACCCATTCCGTCCGAACTCCATGTGAGGGTGAAGAATTCGTCCGCGATCCCTCTTCGAGCCGCGTACCTCCACGGCCCATATACGCTCTATGCGGCCTGTTACCCCTCCAAGTTTGACCCTAACAGTAAGTACGACCGGCAGGACACCGAGGGAGCCCCGCAGTTTGAACCGTATCTCAAAGCGGGAGGCAATTGGGATGCGGTCATCAAAATGCCAACGCACTTCGGAGACTCCCACAGTCTTGCTGTTGGGCAGGTTGGACCCAATGGAGCCGGAAGTATGACCTGGGTAATTGAGATTGTGTCCCAAGTCATCTTTTCGAATAGCGCGCTGGTGCACTTTGAACTGCTTGTCGGCCGCGACGCGAAGTCCGTGGAGTCTTTTTCGGCTGGCGCCGCCTCGATTAGATTTGGCCCCCCTGGTAAATTGCATGAACATTGGTCTTCAGATAGCAAAGGCCAACAAGTTCTTGTTACGGGTGGGGTGTTTTCGAAATCAATCACGTTACGCGTGGACGACACGACTAGCTTGTGGAACACACCGCCTCTACCATCGGGGACACTGGCGCCAGCGAATGACAACATCAATGCGAACGAAGACCGAGGGTCAGAGTGCGCGAGCGAGACACGACCCAACAACTTATCTAAGAAGAGAGTGCATCTGGTGGTAATAACTCACGGTTTGCACAGTAACCTGGGCGCAGATATGCTTTATCTGAAAGAGAGCATCGACGCTGCCGCCAAAAAGGCCAAGGAACAAGCGAGGACCGCCAAAAATGGCCAGATACCCACTGAGGAGGATGACGAGCAGGTCATTGTCCGAGGCTTCTCTGGCAATGCCGTGCGAACTGAACGCGGCATTCAATATCTCGGCAAACGCCTAGCTAAATATGTCTTGCTCATGACCTACCCTGATCAGCCATACTTCCCCCTCAAGACCTCCAAGTCGAAGACATTCCCTCGCCCTTTCAGTGCTCGCAAGGATCAAGCGGAGCCCTCATTAGAACCCCATCTGTCGGCGGACGAAGAGGGTTCCGTAGATGGGGACAACAGCGCCTACCAAATCACTAGCATCAGTTTCATAGGTCACTCTCTGGGTGGACTGATTCAAACATACGCCATCGCATATATCCAGAAACACTCACCCGAGTTTTTTGACCGAATCAGACCAGTGAACTTCATTGCTCTCGCATCTCCCTTTCTGGGCCTCAGCAATGAAAACCCGATGTACGTCCGGTTTGCTCTAGACCTGGGCCTTGTTGGTCGGACTGGACAAGACCTCGGTCTCAGCTGGACAGCACCCAGGGTGCGAAGTGGCTGGGGTGCTCTTATCGGTGGCCGAGGAGACTCGGTAAAGGACCAAAACCATGCAGACCCTGGCGCAAAGCCACTTTTACGAATCCTACCCTGTGGTCCCGCACACGAGGTCCTTCGCAAATTCCACCACCGCACCATTTACTCAAATGTAGTGAACGATGGGATTGTTCCGCTACGAACGTCGTGTCTCTTTTTCTTGGACTGGCGTGGCCTTGACCGAGTTGAAAAGGCGAGAAGAGACAACGGTCTTGTAGGCACTATGGCCGAATGGGGGTGGGCCGAATTGACGGGGGCCAATTCCAAATTACCGCGAATGGCGGTCGCGCCCCCAGATGGCAGCGATGGAATGAAAAGAAGCCACCAGGGTTTCACGGACAAAGGCCAATCATCTCGGGAGCAGGGAGTTGTGGCCGGGGATAATCCATCGTCGCCCAGCCCCGGTCAATTTCTGGCACGCAAGCCTTCCTCGCGTGGCAGCAAGACGGCAGGGACAGGACCGAAAGAGCATGTATCTGAAAATACCTCCGGTCCTCTCAAGACCTTCCTTTCTCTGTTTCGTCCGAAAGAACCTAAGCACACCCTCGGTGGCAAACATTCTAAAATCTACAAGCGCAGCCAGACTCTTGCGTCTTTCGATCCCAATGAATCCGCGGCACCCATCGTGCGAGGGAATTCTATATATGAGGAGGAAGGGGTCCATACGCCCCCGAAGACGACTTTTTTCGAATCGGCAGGAGACTTGCTGATGCCGCCATTACCCCCAACGGACTTTATACTGGACCCAGCTGCTCGTCCTCGCACGATTTTCCATGATCGCATTTATCATCCCGAAGATATTCCCCCTCCATTACCGGTGAAGCGGCGAACGTTGGCGTTGGGCTCACTACAAAACCAGAGCTCAAGTTCGGGGCTTGCTTCGGCTACTCAACTTCCTTCGGGCCCCGAGCTAAATGCCAACAGTCACGAAAGTGGGCTCAAAGTCGAGGAGAAAATCGCCAGAGCCTATCATCGGGATCTGTCCTGGCGCAAGGTGCTCGTTCGCCTCGAACCCGATGCACACAACAACATCATTGTGCGGCGCATGTTCACCAACGCTTATGGATGGCCCGTGGTAAAGCATCTTGTTGATACACACTTTGGTGACTCTCCCACAGTCGACGTCGATGATACGTTGAAAGGAAGTGTTGAGCGTGCCAAGTCCCCTACCGTTGGACCGACTAGCTCGGGTGACGAAGTGGAAGGCCCCAGTGATGCTGTTGAGCGGGATGCGGCAAAGAGCCGTTGCACCTTGCCGATCCATTCCCATGGCCCCGACACGTCTCAGTCGCATGGGCGGTTCGACACCATGCCCGCCGAAAACGAATCTCACAAGACTGCAAGTACCCACGAGCGGTCCCAGTATACGGACGTCTCTCGGCAGGATTCGGCACGGTGGACTGATCGACAGGTGGGCGAGGATGATGAATGCGAATCTGGATTGGACGAAGAGGATGAGGTCGGCTTTGGTCGGTCCCCATGGCCAACGCCAACCCCTTAAGCGCCACTGGGAAAGGCCATTTGCAGCGATTGTACATAGCTTTGAAAACATACCCGTAATTAATCGATATGATATATACACTATAAACCTCAGAGCGCCGCCTAGTAGTCCAGCTTGCCCTGGATGTAACTCCAAAACTCCTCGACAATCTCTTTCTGACCTGCCGGAGCGCCACGCACTGCGAGATACTTCCTCCCATCGAGGCGAGTCTCCCAAACCCCCGGGCTGCCATCGACCATGATACCTCCCGCCTCGGCCAGGATCACCCACCCGGCGCAGACATCCCATTCCCAGCATCCGCCTTCCCAGTATAGGTCCAGCGTGCCCTCTGCCACAGCACACAAATTAAGGGCGGCGGACCCCGTACTCCGCATGGCGCGAACCATTGCCCCGCCATTCTCCTTTGACTGGCCCAACTTCTCAAAAGTCCGGACTTTCGTCTCCCAGTTCTGCCCGCTACGATCGGATCCCCATTCGATGCCGATGAGGGCATTGGTCAAGCCCGACAGGGGCTCCACCCTATCAGTCTGCAACGGAAGGCGAGTCTCGCGGTTCAAGAAAGCTCCTTTCCCTCGGATAGCAGAGTAGAGATTCTTCGTCGAAGGGTTGTAGACCACCCCCACCGTCGGTACTCGGCCCACGGCGAATCCGAGCGAGACACAGGAGTAAGGAAAGCCGTGAACAAAGTTGATGGTTCCGTCAATCGGGTCCACGATAAAGGTCGGGACATCGGTCAATGGATGAGCCGGGTCGTATGTCTCCTCGCCGTGGAATCTATACTCGGTAACACAGGATGAGCATGAGCAAGAGCGAGCATTCGGAGCCAGGCACCTGTTACTGTGGCTGCAGGGGCCACCTACGCATAATCGGGATATTTATCCTTTAAAGAGGTCGAAATCATGTTCTCGACCGCCCGATCATACTCTGTTACGAGGTCGGCACCTAGGATAATCAGTTTTCATCTTTTCTATGTTTCTAGGCACGAAAATTCCCACATACTGTTCTTCTTCGATCCGGTGCCACCGATGCCGGGGAGAGAATTTGTGATGATACCCCCAGCCTGGAAGGCCAACGACACCAGAAAATCATGAATTTCTTCGAGATTGGGGGCAGCCATGGCGGTAAAAGTAAAGAGCTTTGGGAGTCGAGAGTTGAGCGTCGAGAGTGCCCCAGACTACGCTACGCTAGAGATGAGGGGCATCCCCGCGGTGCCCGGACCTCGCTCACTCAGCAACACAGCAACGTGTGGAACGAGAGGAACACAAATTGCAATAATATACTGGACTGTGGACTTGCACATCAAATGTGCACTGTAGAGAGAGAGTGTGTGAGAAAGATGGTCGCGTCGGTGACGTCGAAAAAAACCCCCACTTCGGGGAAAAAAATGTTTCGTGCGGGCTCCGTCAATCATTGATCTTCAACACCTACAAACAAGATGCCGACAGAGCTTGAAGAGGTGTGTCTCCGAGTCACCGCTGCTGTACAACGACGCTCTGATTCTCTGACCCTTTCTATAGCTGGTGGAGTTTCTTCACCACGGAAATACCCAGATCCGACAGATCGGTAAGGTCCCTCCGCAACGCAACGGATGCGATGATTCTGACATCTTTTCAGCATGTGAGAACCTCGTAGGATTCTCCACGGCACAACCCAGTCTATTCAAGCGGCAACAATTACTTCCCGTCCGAGATCTGAAGCTCCTGATCCGAGACTATACGGTACGTGCGATTCGATCTGCCACCCCAGCCGAGAACGATTGGCTGATTCGAGCCCCCATATAGCCTATCGCAAAGAATGCATTGACAATTCTCATCAACCTCTCCAGTGATGAAGAGGTGTCGAAAATCCTGACCGAAGATGACCAATTCATTGAGACACTCTTGAAGAAACTGACGGTTAGTCTATTCTCAATAGGATGGGGGTGAAGCCCGACTAACGAGATGCGCAACGCTAGAATATTAAGGAGCCCAATGCTGATGAGGTGGCCATGTTGCTGGCCAACCTCGTCAAGTCTAATCAACTCGAGAAACTTCATTCGCTGAAGCGCAAAGCCCCCGAGTCGGTATCTACCTCCGAGAATGCCATCGACCAACTGATGGACTGCTTCGTGAAGGGTGCGGAAGGCGGTCTGAACAAAAATGCCAACTTCGATTATCTGTCCTATGTCTTCGCTGACCTGGCACAATCTGATAAGGGACGGGCGTACTTCACCACGCGCCAGGAGTACGATGGGGTCGTCCCGATCACAAAGCTGACCGTCTTTACGGAACATAAAAGCGACGTTCGTCGGAAAGGCGTGGCATCCACCATCAAGAATGTGGCATTTGACGTCTCCTCTCACCACATGCTGTTTGCCGAGGACGGAGCCAACCTGCTACCTTACCTGCTGCTACCCATCACGGGCCCGGAGGAGTTTCCCGACGAGGAGTCGATGTCGATGCTGCCAGACCTCCAGCTGCTTCCCCCGGACAAGAAGCGCGACAGTGATATGACTATCATCACGACACATCTGGAGACGCTGCTGTTGCTGACCACGACCCGGGAGGGCCGAGACAGAATGCGTGCGGTGCAGGTGTACCCCATCATTCGGGAATGCCATCTTAATGTGGAGGATGAGGATGTCCGGGAATCTTGTGACCGCCTTGTCCAGGTCATTATGCGAGATGAGGAGGACGAGGGGCAAAAGACCGATTCTGAGCTGTTGAAGGCTCAGGGTCAGATCGAAGGCGGCCAGCCCGAAGACGAAGACGAGAAGGTGACGGAACTGTTCTGAGTTCAATATATGCCATAGACATAGACCATTGAAACACTTTATTGTGCGTATCGTAGCTCGTAAGTTAAACTCTGATATTGCGTTTAGTTATCCTTTGGGTGGAACAACCGATTGTGCCCCCGGTGGGGGTCCACCATTTTCCTGCTGAACCTCATCTTCTCGCTTGGCCTGAAACTACTGCACGCTCTAAGCTTGTTCGGGGTCCCAAAGAGCTCCAGAATTGACGCTATTGCATCATTGTCTACTCCGTAACCCCACCGTCACGACGACCGACAGCGACATCCCACTGCAGACGCGGAAGCTGTCTTGTCCCCCGAACCCGAGGGGCAAGTGGCTTCCCGCCGAACCGGACCGAGTTGAGCTGCCCGACTCTGACGAATGTAATAATGGAAGCAGCGACTCGCCCGTTGATTCCGATGTGAACTCGCCCGATCATCCGTCACTCGCTCAGAAATTCCGGGCACTCATGTCGCGCGCTCCTCTGATACGCTCTTCGCCCGCGCTGGGCTCTTCCTCGTACGGCGCGGTGCGCATTCCGCAACAGGACTCTGACGACGATGCAAATCTTGCTTCTCGCCAGCAAAAAGCCGCACGCCAAATCTCCAATGGAACTCAGCGTATAAGCTATGAGAGCTGCTCCGGGGGCCCTTCCAACGGCGGAAGACGCTCAAAACCGAAAAGATCACACTCCTCAAGCAGGCGAAAAAGCAGTGAACTGTACACGGAGGGACACAATCGACGACCCTCATCTGCCACCTCCGACGTTGGAATGGGTGCCGATTCTAAATACTCATTTGCAACGGGTCTTGCTGTACCGGGAAATCCAATAACGCAAGAAACTCCGGGATCTTCGCCCTACATGACCAGTGACGAAGAAGAAGAAGGAGAAGAAGAAGTCTTGGATATCGAGGAGGAGGAGGACACGAAATCGGCTGAAGAGGACCCGCCTGACAACTCGCCGTAAGTTCGATCTTTCAAACTAGACTTACATATCGGTTCAGCGAGGGCAATGCTAATCAGATAACACCATAGTTATGCTCAAGTAAGAGCCACTGTCCCTGCGACAGACGACATATCTCTTTCTATCAATAGTCAGTCTTTGTCTTGAAGAATCTCGAAAATCTCTTTGTCATCCTGTACTAATCGTTGCGTTTATAGCCCCTCGCATGTGGATTCTCTCGTTGCTTTTCTCGTTGACAGGTTCTGCAGCCAATCTTTTCTTTTCTCTTCGCTATCCAAGTGTCGCCATAACTCCCATTATTGCACTTGTTCTAGTCCATCCGCTCGGGAAATTTTGGGATGCACTTTTGAAGAGAACGGGTGACCCCCTCGAGATATTTGAAAATGGGACTTTGCATCACCGAGAATCGCTATCTGGCGAAATCGACGCCCAGAGGATATACTGGACTTCAAGGGTGCGCCAGTGGTTTGCCCAGGGTCGCTGGAATGAGAAGGAGCATGCCTGCGTCTACATCAGCAGCAATGTATCCTTTGGCTTTGCTTTTGCAACTGATGTCAGTACCGGTCAGGACTCTTTTTCCATTTTGCATATCTAACCAATAGCACAGGTAATTGTCGAACAGCACAAGTTCTACCAGCAGGAGGTCCCCATAATGTATCAAGTACTGCTCATCATCTCCACTCAAGTCCTGGGATATGCCTTTGCTGGTCTCACCAGACGGTTTCTTGTGCGCCCGTCGGCTATGATCTGGCCGGGGACCCTCATGTCGACTGCTATGTTTTTCACGATGCACAAAACCAGCAACAAGAAAGCCAACGGATGGAGCATTTCCCGATACAAGTTCTTCATTCTCGTATGGGCAGGTGCTTTTGCTTGGTATTTTGTCCCGGGCCTATTGATGCCTGCACTCAGTTATTTTAACGTCATCACTTGGCTCGCTCCAAAGAACGTCGTGGTGTCTAGTTTGGTGAGGACTTGTCTTTGGTTCGATGTAGATCGTCTTACTGACTATATTCTAGTTCGGCGTTGCTTCGGGTCTTGGGATGTTTCCTTTGACTTTTGACTGGGCTCAAATCGCGTATATTGGATCTCCGTTGCTCACCCCATGGTGGGCTGCCGCCAATATTGTGACCGGTCTCGTGGTCGTGATTTGGATCGTCGCTCCTATTTTGTGTAAGATTCAGCCCGCTCGCTCCCCTCCCCCCCTTCCCAACTCCTCAATTCTCTACCCGACCGAGACTGACAGGATGGAAAGATTATAAAAATGTGCTCTTCTCTTCTTACATGCCCATCCTGTCTACGGCGGTATTTGATAACGCCGGACGCCCATACAATGTGAGTCGCATCTTGACTCCCGAGTTCCTGTTCGACCAAAAGGCCTACGAGGAGTATTCACCGGTTTATTTACCTATTACCTACGTGCTGTCCTATAGTGTTCAGTTTGCTGCCTTGACTTCCCTGGTCGCCCACACCGTCTGCTGGTACGGCAAAGACATCTTGCATCAAACCCGAAAGGCATTTGAGGAAAGAAGGGAAATGCACGATCTCGAGACATACCAGCCCCTTCGGACGGAAAATGGACCCCCCCCTGATCGTCGCAGCAATGATATGTCAAGAGCCAGCTCTCATGAACCGGCCTGGGAGATGCCCTTGGTCGTGGAGGATGTCCACTGCCGCTTGATGAGGCGCTACGAAGATGCCCCGCTCACATGGTACCTCATTGTGCTTATTACCATGCTGGCTATCGCCACTTACACCGTGGAGCAGTACGTATCTCACTTTTCACTTATCCTTTACATCTTGGTAATGATGCTGACATCTCATTGAAGCTACCCGGTCCACTTGCCCTGGTATGGGTTATTTCTAGCCCTTATTATCACGAGCGTGTTTTTCATTCCGGTTGGCATCATTATGGCTGTCACCAATCAACATAGCAGTCTCTATCTGATTTGCCAGCTCCTCTGCGGTATCGTCTTCCCTGGTCGACCAGTTGCGAACATGATATTCGTGACTTACTCCTACATCAGCTCCGCCCAGGGCATTAAGTTTTCCTCGGACCTGAAGCTAGGCCATTACATGAAGATCCCCCCTCGCATTCTATTTGGTGTGCAAATGATGGCAACCCTGGTATCCAGTCTGACCCAGATCGGTGTTTTAAACTGGATGTTCGCCTTTATTCCGGGTTTGTGCACCCCAGAGGCGATCAATGGATTCAACTGCCCCATTGCGCGGGTACACTTCAATGGTAGTATCCTTTGGGGAGTGGTTGGACCACAGCGCTTCTTCGGTCCGGGTGGCCTCTATCGACCCCTCGTGTGGGCGTTTCTGCTTGGTTTGATCGCACCCTTGGGAGCTTGGTTCCTTGGCCGGCGGAGCAAGAAGAACATCTGGCGCATGATCAATTTCCCTGTTCTGTTCGGCAGTCTGAGTTGGATTCCGCCGGCAACGGGGTTGAATTTCTCTATCTGGGCTCTTGTGTGTTTCGTGTTCAACTACGTAATTCGGCGACGAAAGACAGCCTGGTGGGAGAAATACGCGATGACCCTCTCAGCAGCATTAGATTCTGGACTGGCATTTGCCGTGATCGTTGTGTTCTTCGCGTTTATCTACCCAGGCTGGGTTGACGGGTTCCGATGGTGGGGGACGGAGATCTATAAACAGGTGGGTATTGAACCTGCTTCTGAAAATATATTTTGCTGACTCTCCTCTTCTCTCATAGGGATGCGACTGGCTTGCATGTCCTTACAAGCAGTTGGAGCCCGGACAAACATTCGGGGGATGAAGCGAAGACAAAGAAAAAAGGTTGGAGTCCATGTACAGACGAGTGAATGAAAGTTACGGCTTCTAGATATTATATTTATTTTTCTTTTTAGGATATTTTCAAAAGTATGTCTGATCATAAGAGTGAGAAGAGTTACAGTAAGTAGCTTACTTAAGGTGACGGTCGAAAGCGCGTCGAAATGCCAAGCCTCTGCTTACCTAAGCCCTCGACGTTGACCTCATCGTCCTCTCTTGTTCTCTCTTTGTCTCTTTGGTGCCTATTCTTCTTCGCAGGTCCCACGCCATTAATCCTTTTTGGTTGATGCGATCTGATATTCCATCTTCCACTCGAAGGCGATACTGCGCTCTCTCCCAAGCGACATGTCGACTCCAACCAACCCCTCGAATGGCCGAACGCCAACCGGGTCGAACGGAGCTCCCCCCATGCGAATCCGCCGGCCCAGGGCAGCAGACCCGCTGGTTCGTCCCAAGAGAAAACCGGCGAGGCCTGTTGGAGCTCCGCCAGCCGGTAGCACTGCTGCTAAGACTTTGCCTACGCGATTCCCGACTTCGAACACCCAGCAGCCCTCTCAGTCGGGAGGGGTGCTACCTGCGCCCGTGAAGCCAGAACTCGCCGTGAACGGTTTCAGCGGGCCTTTACTGTCCCAAAATTATGTCGACTATCCGGTGGTGACAACAAAGCGAGCGTTGCGAGAGGGACTGAAAACCCACATCGCCCGGTTTGCCTCCAAACGAAGCGTCGACCCACGCGACGAATCACAATTTACTCGACCGGTGAGGCTGCACCGTCGAGACCCACGGACACGATCGCAGGATCCGAATGCCGAAAAGATTCTGGGACCCGATGGTCAACAACTCGACGAGGCGGAGCGGGAGGCACTAGATGCCAGAAGAGCCGCCCGGGAGAGGGAGCGTGCAGAAAACCTGGCCCAGATTGCGCCTTCTGTGGGATCAGTCGGCAAACGACCGAACGCTCCTAAGCAGAAGACCCAACAGGTTTTCAAGTCGGACCTAACTCCTGAGGAGATCGCAAAGGCTCGTATCAAGTACGAGGAGGCGCTTCCGTGGCACCTCGAGGATTTTGATAACCGGAATATCTGGGTGGGTAACTATGAGGCCGCACTGTCGGAGACCCATGCAGTGTTTGTGCTAGACAATGGCAAGATGCGAATGATTCCTGCGGAAAAGTGGTACAAATTTAGTGCCAAGAGCCAATTTAAGGCCTTGACGATCGAGGAAGCGGAGAAGTACATGGCGAAGCGAGTCAAAGACCCGCGCTGGTTCATGGAGAAGCAACAAGAAGTCGCACAGCAGAAGGAACTGGAGCAGTACGCCAAACATCGAAAGGTCTTCGCTGGAAAGCAAGGCATTCTTGCTGGAAGAGAAGGGCTTGAGGCTAGTGAAATGGATTTTGAAGAGGATCGATTCGCGGATGATGAAGAGCACGACGATCTTTTCAACGAGCAGGACGAAGATACCAAAGACGCCGAGAAACGAATCAAAGAGGACCAATTGAAGGCGAATGTGTTTGACCTCAAGGAGGAGAAAGACTACGAGGAAGAAGAAATTCGCGAAAAGAGGGAGCGTGAAGCTCGCAAAGTCCTGGGCAAAAAAGTTCGAAAGGCTCTCAAGCGAAGAGAGAGGAATTACGATTACAGCAGCGGCTCCGACGTAAATCCTTATACTGACGAAGAGGTAAGATGAGAGCTCTATATTTACCAACTTTTTTCTCAACGTTAATTTTGTCTCCTACGCCCAGACCTCCGATGACAGCGAGACCGAGCGACAGAAAGAAGAAGAACGCAAGGCCGAAGAAGAAAAGAGCCAGAAAGAATCGGCCTCATCCTCCAAGGGCTCCAACACACCCTCGGGCCGACCGAAGCATACTGACCCACTGAAGAAGTCGGCCGCCTCTCGGAAAAGGCTCGGGTCGCCTAATGCCTCAGATGCCAGTGGAACGGACACTTCTCGAAAGAAGGCGAAGAACAAGCATCAGTCTTCGCAGCCGACTCCTCAACCGACCTCTCGTCCTATATCTCCATCCGCGTCTCAGGTGAGTGCAATGCGATTATCCTGTCAGGGTAGGCTGTGGTTTCTGATGAAGTATTCTCTGCAGGCTGGCAAAAAGCGCGTCCGTAACATCCTGGGTGGATCTGGTTCTGGTAGCGACGTTGATGCCGGGGCAGGATCTGGAGGCGAGATAAGTGAGAGCGGCAAGACCAAGAAGCTGAAGCTGAATCCGCCTTCGGCGGCCTCTCGTGGAGGTACGCCGCAGGGTTCCCGAGCTGGAAGCCCTGTTGCCGGCAGTCGGAGCTTCTCCGGCAGCCGAGCCAGCAGCCCCGAGGGAGCTGCTCGAGGTACGTATCTTGTGGACACGAGTCTTATCTATGGAATATATACTGACTGCGCTGGACAAGCTCGTGCAACGCCTGGACCGACTGGATCATTCCCCACCCCCGCAGAGGTTCATGCAGCTATTCCGCCGTCGGGTATCCTGACCGGTGATCTCTCGCGAGCATTCCGATCTCGTCTTGGGCCATCTAAGGAGAACCATCAACGGTTCATCGAGATTGTCAAAAAGGTCAGTGTGTACGGCAAGGAAGATCGTATGCTGCGTCCCGGCCCTTGGAAGGAGACCTGAGGCGAATTCCCGCCGTTCTTTAGTGGGGGTTCTGCAATGATAACAGAAGAATTGTGTATGGTACACCTCGGGTCTACAAAGAATTATCAACAGGCGTCATGGTGAATGATGAATTTCTAAATAGCACGCATAAGTGGATGGAAATTTGTACAGAACCCAATTCATTACGAAACTAGAACAAAACATATATATTCAACTGCGCCAAGTTTGAGACATGTCACATCACGACCTGCAAAAAACAAAGGTCTTTCTATCGAGAAAACCAAAAGAATAAACACATTAGAGATGAGGGGGAATCAACATTATTAGGCTGCACGGGCAGCGAACTCGTTGCCCTCTTCGTACTTGTCCCAGTTGGCCAGGATCGAGGCGATGCGAGGCGAGTTGGTAAGCTTGTAGACATCCTCGAAGTACTCCTTGGTGATCTCGAAGGGACGAGCAGTCACGTTGGGAATGTACTTGCTGACCAGCTTGCTCGGGTCGATGGTGGTCTTGTTAATCTTCTTGAGCAAGAAGGACCGGAAGGGCTTGACGCCTGAGCGCAGGAAAGTGCTGTGGAAGGGCACATCGATACCCTTGAGAGGGATAGTGGCAAAGCCACGCTCTAGGTTGATGGGCCGCGGCTTGGCCTCAGTCTGCTTGACACACTCCTGGATGATGCTCACGAGGTGAGCCTTGACATCCTCCAGAGACATAGTTTGCATCAGGGTGGGGATGTCGATGTTCTGAGCTTTAAGGAAGTTCAGAAGGTTGGTAAGACAGTCGAGAGCACGGAGCTAGGAAGCCCAAGTTAGTATGTGATGACACTCAAAACACGGATATAAAAGGAATAGCAAACTTACATCACCAGCAGCCACATATTGCATGTTGGCAACGTTGTAGTTGACAATCTCCAGGAGCCAACCGGTCTGCTCCGAAATGTTCTCGACAACGTACTGCAGTGCCTGTTCGTTGAAGGTCTTGGAGATACGGCTGGGGTTGACGGCACACATGGAGTAGTTGGACCGACCCTGCTCGTCACGCTCGACGGCGACCTGCATTGTAAGACCACGGTAGAACACCACAGACACCAAGCTCTCGATGGGCATGACATCAGCCAGGGCAGCCAGAGCCGAGTATTCACCCAGGGAGTGACCGGCGAAGCTGCTGTCCCGCTGCACCAGACCTTTGGAGCGCATGTCCTCGAAGCTGGCCTTTTCCATCAGGGTAAGGGCGGGCTGAGTGAACTGAGTGGCAGACAGCAGGCCGGTCGGAGAACGGTAGGTGTACGATGCGCTAGTCTCGTCAACCTCCTTGAAGATCTTCTCCGACTTGATCGATCCATCCGCATTCACCGATTCGAAGGTCATCGCCATGTAGTTCTGGCGAATGGCCTTGCCCTGCGGGCCACCGAAGTGGACGGTAAGCTCCTTGGGATTGTTCTTGACGATGTCGATGATGGACAGACCGTAGTTCTCAATGAAGTGGCGATCAGCGCGGTCCCAGACCTCCTTAGCCACGGGACTGCTGGCATAGAGCTCCATACCCATACCCTGCTCCTGAGAACCCTGACCGGTGAAGACGTAGGAGGTAACGGGCTGCTCCACCTCCGCCTCACCTAAGAGAACCTTCTCCTCGGTTTCCTTGTTGCTGGCCTCGACCTTGATGATCTTGCGACCGGCAATCATACCGACGTGCTGGAGCTTGACGGTGATCATATCATTCGGCAGCACCATGCCGACCAAAGAGACGTGGAAGCCCCGAACACGGCCGATGTTGTTTTCGGCAGCCCAGGTTTCCACAAAGCTGCGCACCGCGGCACTGCTGTACATGCCGTGGGTGATAGTACCCGGGAGATTGGCGTAGCTGGAGAAGACACGTGAGACGTGAATGGGGTTGTAGTCGCCGGAGACGCGAGCGTAGGTCTCGTTCGAGGCCGGGGAACGTAGTTCCAGAGCAGTCTTGCCACTGAGAGGGATGGGATTCTCGAAGTAAACTGGCTGCTCAATTGAAGTTCCATTGCGCTGCAGGTAGTCAATCACCGGGTTACCGTGGGAAGTGCCGGCCTGGTATTCAACAGAGGCAACCTGGATGACCTCCTTGGTGGGTAGCTCAAGCAGGACCTGACCGACGGTCTGAACATTGCTGAAGACGGTCCTGTTCTTGAAGCGGATCAAGCTCTGCAGACGGAAAGTAATGGTCTGGCCCAGGAGCTCAATGTCAGACTCATCCATGCAGAACCACTCCTTGGAGCGGAGGATAGCGACATCCCGGCTGGTGGCGAGGTGGACCTGCATGGGCACCTCGTCCTTGCGTTGGAAAGTGTTCTCGAAATCCAAGTAGTCACCGCGGTACAAGAACTGACTGGTGACATGCATAATAGCCTTGCCGTCCCGCTTGATAGTGCCGCACACCTCGACCATCTTGCCAGATTCCTGGTTGATGACGGCGTTGATCTGGGCAGTGGTATCCAGGACATCACCGACCTTCAGCGGCTGAGCGCCAGGGACCATCTTGAAGCCATTGGAGAGGTGGACCAGTCTCAGCAGGTCTCCATCAATGGTGCGAGGGAAGATGGGCTTAGTGATGGCCTTCCAGCCCGCCACGATGGCAAAATCCATGGGGGCAAAGACCTCTTTGCCGGGACGGTCAACAAATGCCTCGCCAGTGTTGCCGACAGCGTGGACGAAGTCGGCGACAGCCTGGGAAGTGATGGTTTCCCGACCACCGCTGAAAGTAGCGGTGGTGGGGGTGTCGAAGGGTACATCCTTGTTGCCGAACCAGAGGCGGTAGTAGAACTCCTTGATGCGGTCATTGCGATCTCCCATGACCTCACGGATGGGGGCATAGCCGGTCTCCGGGTGGTAGGTGAATAGGAAGGTCAGGGGGACAACGCCGCCCTCGGCGGTACGGCCCTCGAAGAGAGTCAGGCTGATCTGACCATTCTCGTTCATCTTGGACTCGACAGTCTTCACCAACTTGCCCGACTGGTAGGGTTCCCGGACACTAATGACGGTCTTGGCGGGATCATTAGGGTTGGTGATCTCCACGTAGAGACCAGCGGTGGGCGCCACGATCCGCTTCATCGGGTTAGTCTGGAAGCGATGACCCTGGACGAACACGTCGGCCAAGAACAAGGCATGACGCCAGGAGTATGAATCACCGGCCAGAAGGCGGAGCCAACGGTCGACTTCGGGCAATTCAACCGAGGAAGACGACGACAGACGGAATGTAATCTTGTTAGGCTCTTCCGAGACAGTAAGACCTTCCAGCTCCTGCTTGTCCTCGGAACTGAGCATCTGTCCACCGAAATACTCAATCACTGGGATCTTGCTCTTGTCACCGCCATACACGTCGCGGAGAAGGCCGGCGATGTGGCCCTTGTGAACACCGTCGAGGATATCTTGCACAGGTTCATCAATGATGTTGGAGAAGCGAGCAGCCATGGGACCCTGCAGAATGCAAGTACGGCCGACATCCTGATCCACGACAGCCTCGAGGTCCTCGCTCTGCCAGAGAGAGTCTTTCTTGAAGAAGTACTCGAAGTTCTCATCGAGAGAGGGAACGAAAGGAACGGGCTTTTGTCCCCGGCGCTGGCAGAGCAGAAGGAAGTGCTGCACATCCTGTGCGTTGATCAACTGAGAAGCAGCCTCGGGATAAGCCGCCAGAATGTTGTCAACGGCCGGGTAAGGGGTATCGAGCTCAGAGTAGCTCTGCAGCTTAGAATCTTGGTCATTCGCAGTGGTGAAACGCTCCTCAACACGGCGCAGGAAGTCACCAGTGAGGCGCTTCAGAGAGGCATCGATCCAGCGAGACTCGTGCTTGACGTACATAAGATCCACCATGCGGTGAACCACCTCCGCGTAGGTCATATCCTCCAAGTCCACGGTCTCTCCAGCGGCGTTGCGGCCGAACCACACCTTGTGGAAGTCATCGTTGAGCTTCTTGATGATGTAGTTGCGCTGCTTTTTAAGCTCGGGAACACGCTTCGCCTTGTCGAGCTTGAAGATCTTCTGGTCCATCTCCTGCCAGAAGAGAACACCGCGAGTGGCCAGCTTGTGAATGGGCTCGCCCATCTCAGACAGAACGGTGACCACGCCGCCAGTGGCACCCTTGTAAGTCTTCTCCCACTCCTCATCGTCGACACCGGGGGCATCAGCTATGGCCTTTTTGGCGTTCTTTGAGGTGTGCGCCTCCCTTGCAATCATCATGCGACTACCGAAAAGACATCCGTCAAAGGGCATGGCAGGATAGCCAAACTTGGAGGACCAGGTACCGGAGAGGTAAGGGTAGGTATCCTCAGCTCCACCGAAACCACTACCGGCGACAAGAACGATGTTGTCGCACTTCCGGATGCGGCTGTACATTTGAAGGATGGGCTGATGGAAGTCCTCGAACGAGTGGTGACCACCACCACGACCACCAGTCCACTGCATGATGATGGGAAACTTGGGGTTGGCCTTGGCAATGTTGATCACCTGCTGAATGGCATCAACGGAGCCGGGCTTGAAAGCGATGTGCTTGATACCGAGGGTCTCGATGTACTCATTGGCAACCTCGATAGAAGGCACACCGGCACCAATGGTCAGGCCCTCAATGGGAACACCGTCAGCGCGCAACCGACCGATCAGAGGGATCTGCCAAGCCATGGCACGGGGGTTCACATAGATCAGGTTGATGGTGATACCACGCCCCGGCGGAATTGCCTTCTCGATCTTGGTGATAGCCTCGGTCATCGTTTTGGCGTTGTAGTAACCTCCGCCAGCAAGCTCAACATGGTAACCAGCATTCATCGTGGCGGCCACGAAGTCCCATGGGACAGTAGTAGGTGTCATACCAGCCACCATGACTGGAGGAATACCCAACAGGCGACTCATTTTGGTGTCGACGTAGGTCTCGCCGGTGGAAGTCTGCACCAGACGCGGGCCGTGCTCCTTGACCCAGTCGGAGGCGTACTTGACCGAGTGCTCATCACGGTCGAATAACTCCGGCTTGTAGCCAACTTCGGCATTGGTGCCGTCCATCTCACCAGCCAGGATAACCCGGACACCGGTACCGTCCTTGTTCCGGTTGGTGAGCACACCCAGACCCGAGATACCGCCGGGTCCGAAGTCAACGATGTGGGTGGCGCCAGGGAAGACAGTAGCTTGTTCCCAATTGACGGCATCGTGAGTGATCATGCGGACCAGAGCAGGGACGGCGCTCTTGTCCCCCAGCTGGCGTAGATCCTCTCCAGACTGAGTGTGGAAAACGGGAATAGCCAGGGACTTGGCAGGGAGGTCGATATCCTCCAGGTCCTCGAGAATGCGGTCGTAGGCCGAGGTGAGATACTGGCTGTGGAAGGGGGCGGTGATCGGGAGGAAGCGGTTGACGAACCGAATCTTCCGCTGGGTGAAGGGAATCCGATTCTGGTCCAGGCCGGTGGGCGCCTTGACCTTACGAAGGCGCAGGTTCAAACCATAGAGCGAGATCGGGGGACCGGTCACCACAAAGTTGCGCGCACTGTTGACCAGGGAAATGGAAATGTGGCGATCCTGGGGCAAATGCTGATTGGTGGCATCAATATGTTCCTGAACGGCGGTACGAGACAGATCCCGGATGGAAAGCATGGGGGTCGGTGTGCCCTCTCCGTTCTCAATTGAATCCTGCAGGACCGACGGAGCAATTGATGTGCGGGGATAGGCCTGCTGGCTGCGCAGACCAATCCAGAAGAGCATCGTCAAGGCATCTCGAGTGGCCTTGGCGAAGGTCTCCCAACTAGTCGCCGTGGCAATGGCAGCGGCGGTCACGACGCCCTGGGAGTGTCCAGTGGTCCCCTTAATGCGCTCTAGAAGGTCACCAGGCTGACGGCCCAGGACCTTGCAGGTCACCATGTAGTGGGCCAACTGGACCAGGCCGATCAAAGGCAAACTGACGGGGGCCGACACCAAGTAGTCGGTATCGGGCTGAGCATCGCGATCTTTGAGCCATTGCATAATATCCAGACCCTTGGGGTAGAGCTTGCTCGCCTCGGGCTCGCGTGAGAGAGATTGCAACAGCTCTGCAGAGGAAACAATCAAATTCTCGACGAAGGAGGGGTAGGTAGTGTAAATCGAACGCAGCTCGTCGAAGTACTCCTCGATGTTACCCTGGCCACCAAAGACAGTGTAAATGCCGGCGGCACCGTCTGAGGCAGCACGGAACAGGGCAGAATCGTAGGGCTTAGTGGGCCGCCCCGCGGCGGCTCGTCCAGCGTAGTAGGCCTCAACCACCTGGTTCTTCTTGGGAACAATGCCGGGCAGAGTAGCTGCCACGGCGTGAACGTCATTGCCGCGCATGAAAGCACGCTCGAACTCGTTCAGGACGAGCTTGAGGACCTCGAGATAGCTACCCTGGGAATCATCTTCACCCTCCTCGACCTCGTGGGCGACTTTGCCGATATAACGGGCCACCAGCTCTGTGACGGACGAGGGCTCATCATCCTGGGCCAATTCATCTGTGGGTTCGGGTAATGAAGCAGTGAAGCTGTCTTTCAATTGCGAGGCGTGGAAATGGAGCGAGGTGGGGACGAGGAAAGAAAACTCGAGGGAGCCATGTGAGAGGATGAGGGGGCGGAGGGATTGAGAAGACCGGGGGGTGTTGATGCCGGTCTGGGGACCGGTCGATGTGCCGTACATGATGGAACTCCTCTCTCTTCTGGAGACCCTAGCGGGACTCGTTGTTCAATCGAGGATCTGGAGAGCAATGAGCATGAGCATGCGCTAGGCGGGATTAACGGTGAAATATAGAAAGGGAAACAAAACAACTTACAATCCTCAATTCAAGAATGCCCGAACAAGGCACTTAATTAAAAAACAAATAACAAGAGAAATAGAACGTCACAAGGAAAGGGAATGGGGGGAGAGAGGAGAGTGTACACAAGGGAAGAGACGTTCAGAGTAAAAAAAAAAGATCCGCTGTTGAACTGCAACCGGCTCAAAGCGGTTTAGGGCGGCGACCCGCCCCAATCGCTGTTCAACATGTATTTTTGCGTAATATGGCGGTCACAAAGGTAACAAGGTGTAACTGCTGGGAATTGCTGACACAGTGGAGCAGAACCTGGGACGATGGGGTGTTGGGCATCTTCTCATTGGTGCTATGTATGTCAGGTACGTCCCCACCGTGTTTTGCTGACCAGTCGCACCAGCGCCGAGTCTTCGGCCGACGGCTCATCTGCCGCGAGCGCCAGATCCGGAGCTGCGGTGCTCGGAGGCCCCAACGACCTCAACTCTTCTGGCCCATCCCTTCTATCCGATTACTACATACTATACACCCTACTTAGTCCGTATCCTAAGCGAAAAAAGAAAAAAAGAGTGGTTTACAATTTTGAGTAGCACCATCAGTTCTTCTTTCTATTTATTTTATTCTCATAATAGAAATCTTTGAGTTGCGGCAGGAAGCTACGCGAACCCAGCGAAAGACCCGCCAAGGTCACCGTAAAAATTACGCGTGGTATGTGGTATTACCAGCCTATCGGCCTATCGCTTTCCCACCTCTTTTTTTTTTGTTGCAAACCTTCTGTCTCGAGGCCTTGACCTGACCCTCTCTCTCTCCTCTCCTCCAAACCATTGTTGCCATTTCTTTCCTTTTTCTTCTTTTTCGTGTGCATTTCTTCCTTGGAAAGCCTTTCTTGGGCATTCAGCGACGACTCCCCGTCGCGCACCCCAGGACGTGCGTCCTGCTCCTACCTTAATACCTTAACGATACCCCTACAACACCATGCGTCCCGAGATTGAGCAGGAGCTCGCTCACACCTTGCTGGTGGAGCTGCTTGCCTACCAATTTGCCTCTCCTGTCAGATGGATTGAGACTCAAGATGTCATCCTCGCCGAACAACGCACCGAGCGCATTGTCGAGATCGGTCCCGCAGACACTCTGGGAGGAATGGCCCGCCGGACGCTAGCCTCCAAGTACGAGGCCTACGACGCCGCCACGTCCGTGCAGCGTCAAATTCTTTGCTACAATAAGGATGCCAAGGAGATCTACTATGATGTCGACCCCGTTGAGGAGGAGCCGGTCACCGAGCCCGCCGCTGCGGCTCCTTCTGCTGCACCGGCTACCGCCGCACCTGCTGCCGCTGCGACTGCTCCCCCGCCACCTAGCGCCGGGCCAGCTGCGGCTGTAGAGGACGCTCCAGTATCTGCAGTCGACATTCTGCGGTCCTTGGTTGCGCAGAAGCTGAAGAAGAGTCTGGCCGATGTGCCATTGTCAAAAGCCATTAAGGATCTAGTTGGAGGTAAGTTTTCGATCAATTGGCAACAAATATTCAATTCAAAGGCCTAACGTATGACCCAAGGTAAATCCACATTACAAAACGAAATCCTTGGAGACCTGGGCAAGGAATTCGGCTCGACACCCGAGAAGCCGGAAGACACCCCGCTGGATGAGTTGGGTGCAGCGATGCAGGCCACCTTCAATGGCCAATTGGGCAAGCAGTCGTCGTCCCTCATTGCACGAATGGTCTCCTCGAAGATGCCCGGTGGTTTCAACATCACGGCAGTTCGGAAATATCTAGAGACTCGCTGGGGCTTGGGCGCAGGCCGCCAGGACGGTGTGCTGTTGCTGGCCATTACCATGGAGCCCCCCGCCCGTCTGGGCTCGGAAACCGATGCCAAGGCGTTCCTGGACGACGTTACCAACAAGTACGCCGCTAGTGCCGGCATCAACCTGTCAGCCCCCGTGGCCGGCGGCGACCCCGGTGCAGGTGCCGGTGGCATGATGATGGACCCCGCGGCCATTGATGCTCTGACCAAGGACCAGCGAGCTCTGTTCAAGCAGCAATTGGAGGTCATTGCCCGTTACCTGAAGATGGATCTGCGCGCCGGCGACAAGGCCTTTGTCACGTCCCAAGAGACCCAAAAAGCGTTGCAGGCACAGATTGATCTTTGGCAGGCCGAACACGGTGACTTCTATGCCTCGGGCATCGAGCCTTCCTTCGATCCGCTGAAGGCCCGTGTCTACGACTCCTCGTGGAACTGGGCCCGTCAGGATGCCCTCAGCATGTACTACGACATTATCTTTGGCCGTCTCCAGGTGGTTGACCGTGAGATTGTGAGCCAGTGTATTCGCATCATGAACCGCTCCAACCCTCTTCTCCTCGAATTCATGCAGTACCACATCGACAACTGCCCCACTGAGCGCGGCGAGACCTACCAGCTCGCCAAGGAGCTGGGCCAGCAGCTCATTGAGAACTGCCGGGAGGTGATGGGCGTCGCCCCCGTCTACAAGGATGTCGCCGTTCCTACTGGACCTCAGACTACCCTGGACGAGCGAGGCAACATCGGCTACAAGGAGGTTCCCCGAGCCAGTGCCCGCAAGCTGGAGCATTACGTCAAGCAGATGGCTGAGGGTGGTCCCATATCCGAATACAGCAACCGAAACAAGGTCCAGAACGACCTCAAGAGCGTCTACAAGCTCATCCGCAAGCAACATCGTCTCTCAAAGTCATCGCAGATCCAGTTTGACGCTCTCTACAAGGATGTTTTGCACGCTCTTAGCATGAACGAGAACCAGATTATGCCCCAGGAGAACGGCAGCGCTAAGAAGTCTGGTCGCAGTGGCCTCAAGCGCACCACGACCCGCCCCGGCAAGGTCGAGACCATTCCTTTCCTCCATCTGAAGAAGAAGTCCGATCACGGCTGGGACTACAACAAGAAGCTCACCGGCACCTACCTGAAGGTCTTGGAGTCGGCTGCTCGGAATGGTCTTTCCTTCCAGGGCAAGAACGTTCTGATGACTGGTGCCGGTGCCGGGTCCATTGGTGCCGAGGTTCTGCAGGGTCTGATCAGCGGTGGTGCCAAGGTGGTTGTCACCACCAGCCGATTCTCTCGCGAGGTGACCGAGTACTACCAGGCTATGTATGCTCGCTACGGCGCTCGTGGCTCGCAGCTTGTTGTTGTGCCATTCAACCAAGGTAGCAAGCAGGATGTGGAGGCTCTTATCGACTATGTCTACGACTCCAAGAAGGGTCTCGGATGGGACCTGGACTTCGTTGTTCCATTTGCCGCAATCCCGGAGAACGGCCGTGAGATCGACAATATTGACTCCAAATCGGAGCTGGCACACCGCATCATGTTGACCAACTTGCTCCGCCTCCTTGGCTCTATCAAGACCCAAAAGCAGACCCATGGCTTCGAAACTCGTCCCGCACAAGTTGTGCTGCCCCTGTCGCCCAACCACGGCACTTTCGGCAATGATGGTCTCTACTCTGAGTCCAAGCTGGCGCTGGAGACTCTCTTCAACCGCTGGTACTCGGAGAACTGGAGCAACTACCTCACCATCTGCGGTGCAGTTATCGGCTGGACTCGTGGCACCGGTCTGATGAGCGGCAACAACATGGTCGCCGAAGGTGTTGAGAAGCTCGGAGTACGCACTTTCTCGCAGCAGGAGATGGCTTTCAACCTTCTTGGTCTGATGTCCCCGGCTATTGTCGACCTCTGCCAGCTTGACCCTGTCTTCGCTGATCTCAACGGTGGACTCCAGTTCATTCCCGATCTCAAGGGCTTGATGACGAAGCTTCGTACCGACATCATGGCGGACAGCGATATTCGCCAGGCTGTTATCAAGGAGACTGCGATTGAGAATAAGATCGTCAATGGCGAGGACAGCAGCGCTTTGTACAAGAGGGTCGTTGCCGAGCCTCGTGCCAACATCAAGTTTGAATTCCCCACGCTTCCTAATTGGGAGAAGGAGATCAAGCCGCTCAACGAGTCTCTCAAAGGCATGGTTAACCTGGACAAGGTGGTCGTTGTCACCGGTTTCTCCGAGGTTGGTCCTTGGGGTAACTCTCGCACTCGCTGGCAGATGGAGGCCTATGGCAAGTTCTCTCTCGAGGGCTGCGTTGAAATGGCCTGGATCATGGGTCTGATCAAACACCACAACGGCCCCCTCAAGGGCAAGGCCTACTCTGGTTGGGTTGATGCCAAGTCTGGCGAACCCGTTGACGACAAGGACGTCAAGCCGAAGTACGAGAAGTTCATCCTGGAGCACTCTGGTATCCGTCTCATCGAGCCCGAGCTATTCAAGGGTTATGATCCCAAGCAGAAGCAGCTGCTTCAGGAAATCGTCATCCAAGAGGACCTGGAGCCCTTCGAGGCTTCCAAGGAGACCGCCGAGGAGTTCAAGCGCGAGCACGGCGACAAGGTAGAGATCTTTGAGATCCCCGAGTCTGGCGAGTACACTGTCCGTCTCCGCAAGGGCGCCAATCTGCTCATCCCGAAGGCGCTACAGTTCGACCGCCTCGTGGCCGGTCAGATTCCCACCGGCTGGGATGCTCGCAGATATGGTATCCCCGAGGACATCATTGAGCAGGTGGACCCTGTCACTCTGTTCGTCCTTGTCTGTACTGCTGAGGCCATGCTTTCCGCCGGTGTCACCGACCCTTACGAGTTCTACAAGTATGTCCACCTTTCCGAGGTTGGTAACTGCATTGGTTCTGGTATCGGTGGTACCCACGCTCTGCGCGGCATGTACAAGGACCGCTACCTGGACAAGCCGCTGCAGAAGGATATCCTGCAGGAGTCCTTCATCAACACCATGAGTGCCTGGGTCAACATGTTGCTCCTGTCTTCTACCGGTCCCATCAAGACTCCTGTCGGTGCCTGTGCCACTGCCGTCGAGTCGGTTGACATCGGTTACGAGACCATTGTCGAGGGCAAGGCTCGTGTCTGCTTCGTCGGTGGTTTCGATGACTTCCAGGAGGAGGGCTCTTACGAATTTGCCAATATGAAGGCCACCAGCAATGCCGAGGATGAGTTCGCCCACGGTCGCACACCCCGGGAGATGTCGCGTCCGACCACCACCACCCGTGCCGGCTTCATGGAATCGCAGGGTTGTGGTATGCAGCTCATCATGAGCGCGCAGCTTGCCCTTGACATGGGTGTCCCCATCCACGGTATCATTGCCCTCACGACCACCGCTACTGATAAGATCGGCCGTTCCGTCCCTGCCCCCGGTCAGGGTGTCCTCACCACTGCCCGTGAGAACCCTGGCAAGTTCCCATCGCCTCTGCTGGACATCAAGTACCGTCGGCGGCAGCTCGACCTGCGCAAGAAGCAGATCAAGGAATGGCAAGAGTCTGAACTTCTGTATCTGCAGGAGGAGGTTGAGGCTATGAAGGCCCAGAGCGATGAAGACTTCAACGCCTCTGAGTACATGCACGAGCGGGCTCAGCACATTGAGCGTGAGGCTGTTCGCCAGGAGAAGGATGCGCAGTTCAGCCTGGGCAACAACTTCTGGAAGCAGGATTCGCGTATCGCTCCCCTGCGCGGTGCCATGGCCACCTGGGGTCTCACCGTCGATGACATCGACGTCGCCTCTTTCCACGGCACCTCGACCGTTGCCAACGACAAGAACGAATCGGACGTCATTTGCCAGCAGCTCAAACACCTGGGCCGCACGAAGGGTAATGCCGTTATGGGTATCTTCCAGAAGTACCTCACCGGTCACCCGAAGGGTGCCGCCGGTGCCTGGATGTTCAACGGCTGTCTGCAGGTCCTGGAAAGCGGTCTCGTCCCTGGTAACCGCAATGCCGACAATGTCGACAAGGTGATGGAGAAGTTCGACTACATCGTCTACCCCAGCCGCAGCATTCAGACCGACGGGATCAAGGCGTTCTCCGTTACTTCCTTTGGTTTCGGTCAGAAAGGTGCTCAGGTCATTGGTATCCATCCCAAGTACCTGTTCGCCACCCTTGACCAGGCCCAGTACGAAGTCTACAAGACCAAGGTGGAGGCTCGCCAGAAGAAGGCCTACCGCTACTTCCACAACGGCCTGATCAACAACAGCATCTTCGTTGCTAAGAGCAAGGCTCCTTATGAGGACGATCAGCAGAGCAAGGTCTTCCTGAACCCCGACTACCGCGTAAGCGTCGACAAGAAGACCTCTGAGCTGAAGTACTCTTCCACTCCCCCCAAGGCTGACAGTGCGGAGGGCACCCGGCAAATGGTCGAGTCATTGGCTAAGGCCAACGCCACTGAGAACTCCAAGGTTGGTGTCGACGTCGAGAACATCGACGCAATCAACATCTCCAACGAGACTTTCGTGGAGCGCAACTTCACTGCTAGCGAGCAGGAGTACTGCCGCAAGGCCGCCTCGCCCCGGTCCTCGTTCGCAGGCCGATGGAGCGCAAAGGAAGCCGTGTTCAAGTCGCTGGGTGTCACCAGCAAGGGTGCCGGCGCTGCCCTGAAGGAAATTGAGATCGGATGCGACGCGAATGGCGCTCCGGTGGTAACTGTAAGTATCGATGACCCCTTAACAATATCAGGTGATCAGCAACGCTAATGGGTGATCTTTTTCTAGCTTCATGGTGCCGCTGCCGCCGCCGCCAAACAAGCCGGCGTCAAGTCGATCAACGTCAGCATCAGCCACAGCGACTCGCAGGCCGTGGCCGTCGCGGTCTCGCAGCTCTGAGATCACCGTACATTCTTGGATCCTGGGTTTGTTTACATAGATGCTGATGGGAATCGCCATTGACGCTTTTTTTCTCGGCTCCTTTTTCTCTTTTGAGACATGATGATTGTGATTTATATTTGTTTCTTTTCTAGTGTCGGGCCAGCTTCGTCGCCTGGTTCATTTGGTGTTTATAATGGGTGTAATGACATGCCTTAATCTTGTTCAAAAACTCGTTATTCTTTGGGCGTAAACATACAAGTGCTAAATCATGATCCCCTCATGGGCAAATCAAGCGATAAAGCAACTGAAACACCATATATCTAGACAGTTACCTAGGTACAGATAGCAGCTTTTATCCCAATAACTGGTTACAGACGAACTTTCATTATTTACAACAAATAGACGTACATAGCAGCATTATCACTTCAAGGCCACGGCAGCACGATTCAACGGGCCCCAATTGGCGCGCGGGTTAATCTGATACCGCACCAAACGCTTCTTCGAGTGCGCAGCTGACGCCTCGCGGCCAAGAGCTGCGTCAAATTTAACTTCTAGGGAGCTGGGATGTGGCCGCTCGCCGGGTCGCGCAGTGGGTTGCTTCGTGGCATCTCCAGGCTGAGGCGCGGTACCGGGGAGCACTCTATCCACAGAGCCTGCCGTGGGCTTCAATGCCTGCCGTGATCCGGACCGATACAGAGAGGCTTCCACCTTGGTGATTAGGTCACTGACATCTCGCCCGGACTCGATGGCATCGAGGAGATCTCTCTTCATCAGTGCCAGACATTGGTCCCCGTCATGTACATTACGCAGGTTATCACGGCTCTTGGCCATTATGGCGGCGCCGGGGGTCCCCGGCTTCAGGGAGCCTTCCTTGATGGGGGAGTGCTGGCGAACCCATTCACGCATGATCTCCCAGATTACGCTCCAGGGGGCATCGGTGCGGATCGAGTTCGGTTTGGCATGGCTCCGAGTAGAGCGGTAGCCACAAGAGCGGATGGCGCCGCGGAACTCATCGATGGGAATGGTAGAGCAGTGTAGTACTTTAGAAAGAGCGCTGAGCTGGAAGTAGAAAGGGAATGGTTCCCGAGCAGCGGGATCCATTCGTGGTACTATGGCTGGGTATTCAGAGTCTTCGGGCTTGGTCTCCGCCGTCTCAGCTTCGTTGGCTTGCTGCTGGTTGCCGGATTTGGTTGCCGCAGGAGTGAGATCCAGGTCTTCTTCCAGAGCGGTGGTCAGCATGCCCTCTATCCTAGGAATGGTTTGGTAGGTCTCAGGATCCAGAGTAGGAAGAAGAGCCAGAATCCTCTGGATGTAATGAGGGTTATGAAGCGGACCACCCCACATAGGACCCGCGATATGAGTCTTGAAGCCGCAGTGCTCGCAGTGTGGGCCTGCCGAAGGGCCCTGAGCCAGACCATAGTGATAGAAAGGGTTTCCTTTCTTGTCCAGCCTTTGCTTAGTGGCGGCGAGGGGTTGTATACTCCAAGCACCACATCCGGAATCGCAGTTGTAAACAAGCATCGTGTTGCCGGCAGTGAACTTGACCAGCGCAGGGGAGCGGTATACACGGACAAACACACGCGCGTAGAAGTCAATCGACAACGAAAGCAGAGGCTCAATGGAAAGGCCATACTTGGCAGCCGACATAGCAAGTGAGTTCAGGATCAACCGCAGTCCGCCCTCGTGCGAGTGCGAGCCTTTAATTGACACACCTCCGTACAGAGAGAATGCCTTTTCCGGATATCCAGTCGAAGCCCAAACACCAGCATCAGTGCAAGTGACACAGAGTAGACCACCATCTCTGATACCCTGGATGGCGGCGTCGATGAATGGAGATGCAGTGCCGTACGGGTCAAGGTCAATCACATCGAATTTTTGAAGTGCGTTCAGTCCGTACATGTATGCGCGCGCATCGCCGAGGTTGGGTTGGATCCGATCTTGCAGCTTGTTATACTCAATGTTCGTCTTCATTGACTTGATTGCAGAGGCCGACAAGTCATTGGCCACAACTTTAGAGACCGGAAGCTCTGAGGCGTAGCGAAGTGCGCGCAGTCCCGTTGCAGACAGAGCATCCAGAATGGTATAAGAAGGTTCTGCAGTGGAGTCAGACGCCGCCTCTTTCTTTTCATTTCCAGTCTGCTCGCTGCTCTCCGTCCTTGTTTCATTGGCTCCCTCTGCCGCCAACTTGATTGCTTGGTCCTCCGTGTCCGCCTCACGCTTCCGCTTCTTCCCTGATACGCGCTTCTTCAACTTCTGTTTCTTTGACTCCAGCAGAGACTCTCCGTAGGCACGAATAGCCAAAACACTCAAGTCACGGTTGAACTGCTGAATCGGGTTGTAGAAGACTGATTGCGACTCGTCTTCTTGCTTGAGGTCCCTTCTTGTTGCCTTGGAGGCGGCTTCCTGCGCTGGAGGGTTGAGAATATATGCGCGGCCCTCCTTGATTACCAAATAGTCCGTGTCGCGGAATTGCACCAGGCCGGAGGAATCGGTCGAGCTGTCCATGGTTCTCGGCGAATGGCAAAATGATCTCAGTCTTGACCAGGCGGGGGTGGTTGCGGTAGTTATGGTGGTTATGGGGTTTGTTCGCAGGAGCTGTGCAGCAAGGGGAGGATCAAATGCGCATCTTCGAGCTCTTCGAGCCAGGATGAATAGCAAGAGACGACGCGAGGTCATGGACAAGCGAGGTGCGTGGAAAGCGAAAATGCGCGGATGGAAAAAAGATTACACGCACGGACCAAGTCACCGCCTGCTCTACTTAAGAACTATAGAATTATACTGTGAATCAGGTCAAACCCATCATACTTGGGTAGCTACTCGATGAGAATTAAGCACCTCGATGAATATCTAGAAGGACTTAGGTGTGTGTCGTTGCTCGCTTTCAAATGTTGCTCGCATCGAGCGTTCAAGGGTACAATTAACAATTAGTCGTAATTACATGCTAGAGTACAAAGTATATGTTCATCATAACCAGTCGCCGATGAGGGGCACCTGGCTATACATCTCATTCCACCCTTGTGCTTCCCAGCCAGCGCCTTCGCCGGCGCGTCCAACGATGCCGAGGGCACCAGCCAGCCAGAGAGCAGCACCCACGGCAGCAACTCCATTTACCATCCACCAGATCTTGCGATGTCTCCTTGCGCGGTCCTGATTCTCCGGATAGCCCAAATAGCCTTCCAGGGAGCCCTTGCTGCTGCGTTCTTTACGGACCGTGGTGACTCTCCAGCCCACCCAAGTGGCCCATCCACCCACAAAATGCCACACGCTGGCGGTGACAAACAGTAGGTAGAAGACGTTCCAGAATATGGGGCTGCGCGCAATGCCATGGGCAACATAGCCCAAGCCCACGCCGGAACTACCGCCTTCCACCATCAACGGTCTAGCACGATTTACCAAAACGTGAAGGCCAATCAATGGCGTAATGAAATACCCCGTGCGGGCTTGAAGAGAGAACCGGGGCCAGAAGGACAGCAATTCTCGCTGAGCACGTGTCTCCGCGCCATATAACCGAGCGCGTCGCGAGGCACGAATGTTACGCAACGCGATTCCAGAGATAATGTGCGTGAGAATGGGGATAGTGAGGACGAGATGCTCAAGACCGGGAGCCTGGTAAACCGGTCGCGTGAGCAGGAGATAGGGTTCGCTCGCCGGCACCGAGCGGGTCAAAAGTGGGAAGAGCGCGGTATTAGCGAAGTGCAACGCAAAGAAAGCCGTTGGTGGATAAGTCGAGTATTTCTGAAGACCCGACACTGCAATTTTTGGTCAGGACATGTCTATATCGAGACTTGTGCGGGTTTGGGCCCAACATACGCAATGCATCCCACCGATGGGTTCGGAGGCCCAAGTTTGGGGCAGGAAATCCACAGGTGCGCTTCGGCTTGTCTTCCTCAGGTTTATGAAAGTATTCGCCGTTCTCAAGGCTCTCGAGATCGGGGGTTGAGTCGTCCACAGGCGAAGGATCCAGCTCTTGCATGGAGATGACCGACTTGGTGTCGATGTCCTGCGGTTTGGCATCCATTGTGGACCGAATTCTTCGTGGGAATGGAAAAGGGAAGAGGACCAAAAAGAATATAAATAAAGGGAAATTGTGCACTACAAGGAAATCATCGCTCGTGCCAGTCGTGCTCAACGTTAACGAAGAAAAGGTGGGGAGAAAACGAGGAAAAGTTGGGGACGGACGATCTTGCTGATTCCGCCCAACACGGCGCCTCTGATAGGTCTATGACTTGGCACTTACACTCTTCGTCTCCTCACGACTTGGTAGCAATGGCACCGGTATCTCCCCCCGGAACCACACAGTATGGCCGCATGCTAATATGTACACAGCGAGGCTTCACTAATCCCGCTCCCAAGGTGCGACCAACTACCAAGCCTCCCAAGACACGTCCACTGACAGCCCGAGCAGACCGAGTCGGCGCGGTCCGCACTCAGCGCCTTCACATGCACGCTCTGCAATAAATCGTATTCACGACATCCGGAATACGAGGCACATATATCCTCATACGACCACCAGCACCGGAAACGTCTTCAGGACCTTAAACAGCTCTCGCGCGACCCAAATGCTGCAGAGAAGGCCCGTCGCGCTGAGCGCAAGGCTGATGCGGAGGCCGGGTTGAAGGTCATTGATGCACCCGCAGGTAACTCGAATGCAATTGGAGGAAGCACTGGTGGGAAGAGTGGGGGAGGCTTCAAGAAGGGTGGCTTCAAGAGCTCTTTCGCATCTGTCAAAGGCCCTGCAGCACCGGTGAAGAAGAACGTCTTGGGCAACGATGACGACAATGAAGAAGAGGATTACACTGCCACCAAAGACCAAGCTAGGGCGGCTTCGAACCCGGTGCCTAAAGAAGTGAGGGATGATGCTGAAAGTGATACGGACGAGGAGTATACGCGTGATCGGGACGGAGGCGGATACTACGATCCTCGCCGGCCAACGGGCTGTTTGGCGGGATGTAAAGGTCTCGGAGGAATCCAGGCTTCTACGTAAATCCACTCGTGTATACTCACTCCATGTGTATTTTAGGCATTGATCATGGGCATGGCGTTTCGGCAATACCTTCACTTTTGACACATCTACGAATGATCTGAATGGAAAGAAACTTGGAACTTCCAATGTCTATCAATCAAAGACACAAACACAAAGCATTTACGCTGGGAGAAGAACAAGGCACAGACCCAAGGAAGGTAATCGTACACAGCTTTCCCAAGGATCTGTCAGGGCGAGAATAAATGACGACATGATGGGGGGAGACAAGACAATATAAAAAGAGACAGATGAATGGGTACTAGGCACATGGTTTTATTACGCGCTCACGCGCTTCCTTACAAACGCAGCAGCTTAGCGGCCTGGTTAACGATGGTGTCCTCCTGAGGGAAGGCCATGTTCTCCAAACCGTGGGCGTAGGGAGTGGGAACTTCGGCACCGGTAACACGGACGGCGGGAGCAGTCAGATAGTCGAAGCCGTACTCCATGGACAGGGCCAAGATCTCGGATGAGACACCGAACATCGGGTAGCCGGACTCGACGACCATCAGGCGACCGGTCTTCTTGAGCGAGGCGATGATGGTCTCGACATCAAGGGGCTTAACGGAGCGCAGGTTGATCACTTCGGCATCGACACCGAACTTCTGCTTAAGCACAGAGGCAGCGTCGAGGGACTGCCCGACGCAGCGGGAAAGGGAAACGATGGTCATGTCCTTGCCGGGACGCTCGATCTTGGCCTTACCGATCGGCAGGACAAAGTCGCTCTTCTGAGCGGCCTCGCTCATTGGGAAAGCCTGGCCGTACATGAGCCTATAATCGCCACGTTAGTTTCCCCGTGCCGATATCCCCAGAAGAATTATCCCGACACCACTTACTCGTTCTCGAGAACCACGACAGGGTTGGGGTCGCGGATAGCAGCCTTCAGAAGACCCTTGGCATCCTCGGAGCTCCAGGGCGAAACAACCTTCAGACCTGGAATGCTGCCGTACCAGGCAGAGTAGTCCTGGGAGTGCTGAGCGGCAACACCGGCGGCAAAGCCGTTGGGGCCACGGAAAGTGACGTTGCAGGGCTGGATACCACCGGACATGTAGTGAGTCTTAGCGGCGGAGTTAATGATCTGATCAATGGCCTGCATGGCGAAGTTCATGGTCATGAACTCGCACTAGAACGGAATTCAACAAGTTAGTTCCCCGGTCTGTTTCGCCATCGATTCAAGTCACCAGAATCACTCACAATGGGGTGCAGACCAGCGAGAGCAGCACCGACGGCAAGACCACAGAAACCAGCCTCAGTAATGGGGGTATCGATAACCCGCTTGGGGCCGAAGCGATCCAAGAGACCTCGTGTCACTTTGTACCTGCGGAAAAGAGATCCAGTTCAGCGATAAGGCTCTTTGATCAGATGATACCATTCATCCACCTACGCGGAGAATGAAGAAAAGGGAGTTCTTACGCTCCGTTGTACTGTGCGACCTCCTCACCCAAAATGAAAGTCTTCTGGTTGCTCTCCAGCTCCTCCGCCAGAGCCTCGTTCAGAGCGTCACGGACGGTGACATTCTTGGTCCCGGATTCCGAAGCATATCCGCGGGCGCGAACAACTGAGGGAGCGCACGACTTGGCGAAAGCAGGGCGAAAAGGGGTAGATGCCAGGCGCGAAGAGAGCAGCCGTGTTGCTGGGCGGAAAAGTCGAGGAGCGGCCATGGCGGGGAAACTAGGATGGAAAATCGAAGGGAGAGAAGAAAGGGAAGTATCAATCGACGGTTCCGCAAGCTTCGATAAGACCGCACAGGCGATTGAAGACCAGAAAGACGAGGTTGGGAAAACGGGAAGATCGTGCTTGAATCTTTGAGATACAAATCCGAAGATGTTGGGCTGACTCAGCTGCTGCTCACCGGCAGCTTCTTCCGTAACTAGTTAACGGTATGAGAGCTTCCCCAAGTTACTCAACTTGGTCCGATAGCTACCTTCTATCTTCTCTCTTCTCTCTTTCACTTCTTCACGGGATTTAAATTTATCCTAAGTTGAAAGGAACAGGTCAGTGACCTTCATCTTCATGACTTGATATCCAGGGGTCAAGGACCATGTTGCTTCCGGTGTTGTCCTGGATCTTCGCCTTCCCGTCGGCGCTTGCCGCTCAGCCCTCCGCGCCCGCTCCTATCCCCGCCCCCCTACGACCCCTCGAGTTCGGGCAACTGAATTTCCTTCATACTACCGATACCCATGGCTGGCTGGCCGGTCATTTGCAGGAGTATGTCCCGGACGGGTTTCCTTTGTAAGCTCTAAACTGATGCGCGTCGCAGACCATCCTACTCAGCGGATTGGGGAGACTATGTGTCGTTCGCGACACGCATCCGGGAAAAGGTAGAGGCGCAGGGTCAAGACTTGCTAGTCATAGACACCGGAGACCGGGTCGAAGGAAACGGTCTTTACGACTCGTCCGAGCCCAAAGGCATCTACCTCTCGGAGATTTTCCGTCATCAACACATCGATGTGATCACATCGGGAAACCATGAATTATACAAACAAAACACCTCGGAGGCCGAGTTTTTGACGACGGTTCCTAATTTCCGGGGCAAATACCTTGCGTCCAATATCGATATCACTCATCCCGAGACTAACGAACTAGTTCCGCTCGCGCCGCGATTCAAGAAATTCACCACCAAGCAACAGGGCATCCGCATCGTAGCATTCGGCTTTCTCTTTGACTTTACCGGCAACTATAATAATACCGTGGTGCAACCGGTGGAGAGAATGATCAAGGAGGACTGGTTCCAGGAGGCCATCCGGGATAAAGATGTCGATCTGTTCCTAGTCGCCGGCCACGTCCCGGCCCGTTCGCCGGAATATCGCGCAATCTTTGAAGAAATCCGAGGTATCCGCTGGGACACTCCGATTCAGTTCTTTGGCGGACACCAGCATATCCGCGACTATACGAAATACGACTCCAAGGCCTTCGCTCTTGCCAGCGGGCGGTTCATGGAAACGATCGGTTTCTTGTCGATTGATGGTCTCTCCACCGGTAGTCAGCCAAGTACCGCGTCGCGTCCCGTGTTTAAGCGGCGATACATCGATAATAATCTTCATTCTTTCCACCATCACACGGGTCTGGATGAAGAGTCCTTCCCAACTGAAAAAGGCCGCAACGTTTCCCAGCTCATTGCTGAATCCCGGAGTGCTCTTCGCCTGGACCATATCCATGGATGTGCCACGCGCCACCTATGGATGTCCCGGGTCCCATACCCACATAAAAACAATATCTTCACCTGGCTGCAGACCGAGGTGCTGCCTGATTCTCTCAAAGATGAATCTCGCGGTGAGATCCCGTCAGTGGCCATTCTCAATACGGGAGCCATCCGATTCGACATTTTCCAGGGCCAGTTTACACAGGATACTATATGGACCATCTCACCGTTCACCAATAGTTTCCGCTATGTCAAAGACGTTCCGTACGAAAAGGTGCAACTCATCATGGAGGTCCTCAACAGGCAGAATAAGATCTTGGACACGTTTGAGTCAGGCTCGTCGCTCCCCCCTTTGGCGCGTCCCGAAGATCTTGCACGCACGGGAGATTTCATTGTTGAAGAAGATGTGGATACACGGCCAGTATATGATACGGCCGAGTTACATCAGGCCCCTCTTTCGGCCAACAGACCAGATGATAAGATCGTGCCGGGATATACGACCAAAGATGACGCGGGCACGGATGGAGATGACACCGTTCACTCGCCCATCTCCTTCTATCAAGTGCCAAACTGCATCCAAGCATTGCTGTCGGCAGACACCTCGGGTGTGCCGGAGACTGTCGATCTCATCTACATCGAGTTTGTTCAGCCGCACTTGGCTCTGGCTGCTAAATTTGCTGGTCTCGATGTCGATTTTTTCAAGGACAGCGAGGTGTATATGCCATCTACGACACTGACGGATCTGCTTTTGGCATGGGTGAAGGAGCACTGGAAATGCGAGTGATCCACATGTGTACATAGTCTCTTAAATGACCTCGAGGTGTAATAATCCATGAGAAGTCTCCATTCAATATGCTTCCGGAATAAGCCAGGGACATTGGCAACATGGTGGTCATAACACACCTATGTAGATCTACTACCTGAAAATATGGTACATCGAGTTCTTCTACTCGTCGCCGCCAGTGAAGACGAAAACACCCTTTCCACTGCGGTAACCACCCAGGGTGCCCTGCACATTCTCGGCCAGTTGGGGACCCTCAGACTTCCAGTGCCACTCGACTTTGTCGACCGGGATATCCTTGAACCGGCCCGAGTGCACCAGTTGGAGCACATCCTTGATGGTGTTCTCCTTGAGCTGTGGGTTTTTGTCACCCCATTTGCTGACCCAGAATCCGTTGAATGTGAGGTTCTTGAAGATCAAGAGACCTGAGGGCAGCGCCACCGGCTGCTTCGACATGGCTCCATAAGTCACCATGTGCGAGTTCGGGGCCAGGGTCTTCGCCAGAGCCGTGGCATTCTTTCCACCCACGCAGTTCAAGGCCAGACGAATGGGCTCCCGGCCCTGACGAGTAACCTCCTTAACCATATCCCGGAAGCCGCCGGCCAACAACTCCTCCTCAGTCACCACGACGGTGGCACCCAGCTCCTTCAGTTCCTGCTTGAGCGCCTCCGTCTCCTCGGGAGTCTTCCGCTGGCGGACAACATTGAGCGTCTTGATGCCCCACTCACGGCCCAACTGGATAGCGGCCCGTCCGACACCACTGTTGGCACCGTTCTGGATCAACCACTCTTCGCCAGCACGCATCCAATCCCAGTCACAGAAATCACGAATCATCCGGTATGCGGTAACCGGGTTGACACTGACGGTGCCGACCTGCAGCGGGGTCAAGCCCTCCTTGTTCTCGATCCGGATAAGCTGTGACTCGTCCAGCTGGGCATGTGTCCTCCATGTTCCCTGGTTGGTCCGCTTCATAATGACCCAATCGCCCTTGGATAGAGTCTTGACGCCCGCGCCCGTTGAAATGACCTCGAACGCGCCCTCGTTACCACCGACAGCCGATGGCTCGACCGTTCCCAGCAAATTGTCAAACGCAGGCTTGCTGGGGTATACGCCTTGAATCTGGTTGACATCGGCTGGGTTCATTGGCGCGGCGAGAAGACGGAGGTTCACTTGGGTGCCATGCGGCGCCGAGATCGAGTGCTTGTGAAGGCTAGAGAAAGGTCAGTTCCTGAACAATTGAGCTTTACAGGGGACTAGCCATACTTCAGAACATCCTTAGGCTCGCCATATTTCGAGTACATCAGCGCCTTAGCCTGTGTGTAGCCGTATGCGGAGATAGACCTTCGGCCGTCGACGGAGATTGTGGATCTGGCGCATTGAGCTTTGCCGGAGACCGTGGGGAAGGTCACAGCACGAGTTGCGCCTAAGTGACGAGCACCGTTGGCGGCTCTTAGAATACCACGCGACAACATATTTGATATAGGTGGATGTGGTGGTGTAGGAAGGAAAAAGGAGTGGAAGGGAATTAAGCGGCAGAATGACGTCTATTCGACTATTTCGGGCCGAGGGAGAGCCATTTCTTGCTTTGGCTTTAAAGTATAGTTCAGTGTAAGAGACTTGTCCTTTTCTTCCTGTCTTTCTATATTTCTATCTTTCTTTCTACATATGTATACTCAAGATATTCTGCCTTTCGCTAAATTGATATAGCCAACTTTGCAGCCTATCGAATAGCTCGGCTTCAGCTCCCGAGCTTCGGTGTTGTCGCGCAATCGACTACCAGGGAGCTTGCATTCAGATTCATTATTATTCCACCACGTATAGGACCGAATGTCCGTAGGAAATGGGGTCTTTGCCCGACTTGACTTGATACTCAATGGATAAGTCGCGAATTCGAGCAGCCCAGAAGCGCAGTGCAGCCGAGTTCTCTTTATTTCCTTTTTTTTATTATAACCGCGAAACGAAAGAAGCTTTTAAATATGACACCTGCTGCTGAAATCTCATTTCTACTCGCCTATCTATTATATAGTACTGTAATGGCTCCAATTAAATGTAAAAATAATAAATATAGCTCAAACGGCCAGGAGCACGGGCCACTGGGATATTTATCGGTTCCACCCGTTCTCGACACTTTTACCCTCATCCTCGATCCTAAATGTCCCTTCTACGGGAAGCAAAGAAATGCATCGCTAACCAACATGCACATGGCCTCAACGCTTTCATAACACCACTGCCCCGTGCGGGGCAGTGGGTAGACCGCATAAAGGAAGCAGACCGTCGCCGCGAGCAAGGTGTGTCCGCGAATATCCATTCATCACCCCATGATTAACAGAGGATTTGCTGAAGCAGGAACTTCAAAATCCCCTGTGGATGGCCGCCTGATCTCCATCAAAGATAATATTTGCACGCGCGACTTTCCAACCACCTGTGCCTCGGGCATTTTGAGCAAATTCACCAGCCCGTTCAATGCGACCGTGATCGAACAATTAGAGGATGCCGGGGCTGTTGTGGCCGGAAAGACCAACCTGGACGAGTTTGGGATGGGGTCACATTCTACCCACTCGCGATTTGGGTCTGTGAAGAACTCGCGACGCGACGCCAGCGGACAAGATCTCTCCGCCGGTGGCAGCTCCGGTGGGAGTGCAGTGGCGGTGGCAGCGAATCAATGCTATGCGTTAGTACCGGGAACTTACTACGGGAATCAGGGATGGCCATTGACTGAAGTTGAATTACTGCAGTGCACTTGGGACAGATACAGGAGGCTCTGTCCGACTCCCGGCTGCGTACACCGGGACGGTGGGCCTCAAGCCGTCCTACGGATTAATATCACGATGGGGCGTGGTCGCCTACGCCAATTCTTTGGACACCGTTGGGATTATAGGGAATAACATCTCCAGTATACAGGATATATTCCGGATCCTAAACCAACCTGACAGGCGAGACCCGACCAGTCTCTCTGCCTTCACGAGGTCACGGATTCTATCCCGGCTCCAGGCACCGCGTCTCGCCTCTCGATTGACATCAACCCCTCTTCGAATCGGGTTTCCGATGGAATACAACATTTCCGAACTCACACCGTCGGTTCGCCGTGCCTGGCTACTGTCCTTGGCACATTTGCAGGAACAAGGGCATACCATCCACCCCGTTTCTCTACCAGCCACCAAGCATGCATTATCAGCCTACTATGTTCTCGCCCCTGCCGAGGCCTCCTCGAACTTGGCGAAGTACGACGGCGTGCGGTACGGGACTCGCGCCCAGGGACCGGATAGCGACGGACAGCCAGACGGCTATCTCTACGCTAACACGCGCGGAAGCGGCTTTGGCGAAGAAGTGAAGCGACGCATTCTTCTGGGTACATTCAGCTTGAGCGCCGATGCTATGGACAACTACTTCATCCAGGCACAGCGTGTGCGACGACTGGTCCAGCAAGATTTCAACGCCGTGTTCGCTGCTAAGCATCCATTGGCTGCAACGCAGGACACAGGTCGCCTCGGAACGGAACAGGTTGATATTCTTGTATGCCCCACTGCGCCATCCTCCCCGCCGCCACTGTCCGATGTGACAGGGGCCTCGAGTGGTTCATCACCGTTGGACGCCTACGTCAACGACGTCTTCACGGTTCCCGCCAGTTTGGCTGGTCTGCCGGCTATCTCTGTCCCAGTAACAATTTCCGAGTCTTCACATGTTACGGGGGCTGGTGAGATTGCTGGTATTCAAGTCGTGGGCCAGTATGGGGATGACGAGCTAGTTATGAAGGTTGGAGAATTGCTCGAGGGCAAAAGGTTTGAGAGCTACTTATAGCGTGTCGATCCTAGTAGCTTAGCTGTGTTCCACATTTGTATTACTACAATGATACCATCCACCATGTACATTGACACATCTTCATTGGCAGCCATTTGCCACGGCGCTCGATTATCTGTGATGAGAACGAGTATTTGTGCTCTGAGATTTGTAGAAGAGGTTGGTATCAATACGGCGTGATAAAAAAGAACCTTAAACGCCTTACCAGTCCCTGGAGCTATGTCGCTTTATCATATTGCCTAGAGCAAGTTCGCACTTTAGATCTTCAAGTCATCTCAACATCTTCATCAGCCCGGGATGCCGGTGCCGGGATTACCACCGCTAGATTCGGAGTCCCAGCCGTGCCGACACTCACGGCGTCCTCCAGTGCCGGGTTCCCTGCAGCAGTGTCTCCCGTGGCAGCCGGCGTTGCCTGATTACTGTTAGCAGCGGATTCAGAGGCCCCAGGGGCTGGAACAGCAGAATCCAGCGCAGCACCGACACCTCCTTTCAGCACCTCCGAGCCTCCTACTGCGCCGGATGCAGTGCCATCCAGCTCCCCGCTGGTGTTGCCAATCACGTCGCCGTCAACACCACCCCATGTGAACATGGCCTCAACCTCGTCTACAATGTCGGCGACCACGTCCTCGACGATCTGATCATTGTATCGGTCACCGATTGGCCGAATGGGCTCCCCGGACTCGGTGCGTTCGGGTGGACCAATCCACCACGGACCTTCGAAGCGGCACTCGACCGCACCGCCGCCGTAGCAGCTCACGGCCGGGTAGTAACCAATCATGCCGTCGTCGGCATTTTCACGCTCACCAATACCAAGGTTATTTGTGCCGTTGGCGAGGCGACTGGCTGGTGGAAGAAAAGCATAGAGTTCTTTGAAGGGTGTGCCCATCTTGACACCATTCTTGAAGATAGTAATGCTAGATCCAGGCAGAGTGCGCAAAGACGCATCCTCACTGTTTAGCGGGGAGGGAGGACCAAATGTCGGAGTTTCTTTCAGGTTGAAAGCATAGTCGCGGAGGTGCTTGGTAGAGAAAACGTTGGATTGTTGCCAACAAAAGTCGGACTTGTAGTGGAAAGGGATGCGATCTCGGATAATGTTGGTAGCAGTACAAGTCCGAGAGGCAGGATCCGAGCCGTCGCCATCTATAGCGGGGTCGTAGGTGCCCTCGACGATTTTTTTATGGAGAAAGAGAGGCGGAAGGGTAATAAGCATGCCAATGACATCGCCTTCGTTGATGGCTTCACCCTTTGGGAAAAAGAACTCGCACCGCATACGGTTAACGACTTCGCCATTTACATCGCGAATTCCATACCCGTAGCAGTCGACACCGACATTGACATCGAGATCAGCTTCGCGACGGGCAAATCCAAGTCTGACATGGCCACGGGATTGAGCATTGGAGCTGTTCTGTGAGTTGTTGACCACTCCGCTGATGACTCGTGCCTCGTAATAGTATGACCCTTCCCGAGCGCAGACATTTGCGCGTGCCGTATGCCACGCATCGCTGGTTGTTACAGCCCTGGCATCCTGAGAGAAAGATATGGCCGCAGGAGAGTCTTCAAAGCTGAAGCGGGCATGATAGGGTCTCACATCAGTTTGTCGGTACTTGATATGCGGGAAGCCCGGGTCAGCAATAGCATAGCTGTAACGGAACCCATTTTTATTGGTGAGTTTATCAACCACCTCATAGAAATCCCAGCTTTGACCCAAAACAGTAGAAGACTTTCTGGTGACTTGATTCAATTGACGAGCCTGTGGAGGAAAATTGTCTGACTGACGGGGTTCTGCGAGTAGCAACGGACGGAGAATAGACAGTTCCGAGCTGGGACGGGCGATGCTTGCAGCGGTTGCTCGTTTCTTGGGAGGAGCACTTTCGGTATCTAAGCCTTTGGCTTCACGCTTCTTGCGGCTATCACGCTTATTCCTTTTTGCGCGGGCGCTATCTCCCTGAACGGAAAGATTACTTGCCGGCGCTGGGGATGACCGCGAATTCAAATCCGATAATGCGCCGTTGAGGAGGGGCCCATTGCCGGGAGGAAGGATCGGAGAGTTGATGTTGGAAGATGGTGCGGAGGACCCGGGGGCCTGGCCGGATGCCATGGTGAGGTCTTGGATATTACTACACTTGTAGGAAAATGCAAAGTGACCGAGCCCAGGAGTTTCTTGAGAATGTCCTTGTCGAAAATAAATCGTCCAGATTGAAGGCGAGCTCCTACAAGGTCTTGTTAGACATTGAGTGAAAGTCTCAGACAATCATTGACCAACCCTAGGGGGCCCCCAAGGGGTTCCCAGGTCAGCCTCATGTCGAGAAAGCAACAATGGAACTTACCAGCGTCAAGTCGTGCATGCGCAATCAATGGACTTGAGCACGGGGATATTCCAAGAGGCACAAAGCGCGCAAGCTCGAAAGCAGTATCGGATTCTCCTGGGAACTGCAGCTGAAGTCACAAGAAAATGCTCATATTTCAGCTCTAAAGGTAGAAGCCACACCGGGCAGAGAAGAAAATGAACACTGCGTCGTTCTTGTGAAAGCACGCGGTTCCGGAGAAAGCAGTCGATGCGCGGCAGAAAGTCATCGGCGACATGGCGGTGAATGAATAAAGGCGGTGGAGATAGACAGTCTCCGCCCGGCAGAAAAAATACTGATTAGATCACATGAGCCCAAAATTTACACACAACTGATTGACGGTTCGTGGTGCACATCTCTAAGCAGACTAGCAGGTTTTGTTTCTACTTGGATCCTGGACTATCTGGGCAGAGAATAGTCTCACCATGCCAAAAGCCACCAGCTCCCGCACCGCCGCGGCACGCAGACACAACCCTCTTGCAGAGGATATTAGTGCCGTGGGGCATCTCCGGACACAGAGCAGCAAGAAAGGCAAACGCCAGTCGGAAGAGGAAGATGGTGAAAATGGACAGCGCTATGTCGATGCGAAGATGTCGCGCAACATTCTGCAGATGGGTCAAGAATTAGCAGACGAGGACGCTGCCGAACAAAGGCTTGCCATGGGCACCGCCGAGCCCAAGTCGAATGCTGCTTTCGAATTCGATACCCGTTTCGAGGAGGAGCCGCTGTCGGATGACGAGAAGTTTGAGAATGATGACTGGGTGGACGAGGAAGTCGAGGAAGTTGTAAGGCATTGTCCGATCTTTATGGCTGCTTATGCACAATTCTAACGTGATTGCAGGAGGTTGATCCCAATGACCTTGATATGTTCAACAAGTTTATCCCCGGTGGCCATGAAGAAGATCCTATTTTCCACCCGCGAGACCCTTCAGCCCAGGGCCAAACGACGAACCTTGCAGATTTGATTTTGGAGAAGATCGCCGAACATGAGGCCAAGCAGGCTGGTCAACATGTCGGCCCCACGCAAAATCAAGGCGGTGGGGTTCCAGAAGACGCCGTTCAGATCCCGGCCAAGGCTGTGGAGGTATATGAGAAGTATGTGAAAGCTATGGAGTTTTTGGAAGAAATGCGCTAACTTGAGACTCCAGGGTTGGCATGATCCTCTCACGCTACAAGTCCGGTCCGCTTCCCAAGCCGTTCAAGATCCTTCCGTCAGTCCCGAACTGGCCGACCCTTCTCGACATTACTCAGCCTGAGCGATGGACCGCCAACGCCGTTTACGCTGGTACTCGGATTTTCATTTCGTCCAAGCCTCACGTGGCCCAGGAGTTTATTGCGACCGTGCTGTTGGACCGCGTGCGCGAGGAGATCCACGAGACGAAAAAGCTCAATGTTCATACCTACAACGCGTTGCGCAAGGCCCTCTACAAGCCTGCATGTTTCTTCAAGGGACTGCTTTTCCCTCTTGTTTCCAGTGGTACCTGCACTTTACGCGAGGCACACATTGTGTCATCAGTGATTGCTCGCGTGTCTATCCCAGTGCTGCACTCTGCTGCGGCCCTGCTCCGCATGTGTGATCTATCAGCCGAGATGTCGAGCCGCTCTCACGAGAGTGCCGGTGCTGTCAACATGTTTATCCGAGTCTTCCTGGAGAAGAAGTATGCTCTGCCGTACAAGGTGATTGACGCTCTGGTGTTCCATTTTCTGCGTTTCCGTGCCGCCGATCCTTCCGAGGATACCTCCATGGGCAATGGCCCATCTGGTGGTTCCAAGGCCTATAGGCTGCCGGTCCTCTGGCACCAGTCTCTGCTGGTGTTTGCCCAGCGATACCGCAACGACATTACCGAGGACCAGCGTGAGGCACTTTTGGATCTGCTTTTGGTCCGTGGACACAAGGACATCGGACCTGAAGTCAGACGTGAACTGCTTGCCGGTCGTGGCCGGGGAGTGGTGGTCCCGGACCCCGAGAGGCAGAATGCCCTCGATGCCGGTGATGACACGATGGATATGGACATGTGAAGATTTCTTTGCGCTTTTCTTTCCTTTGTCACCAAAACTCCCCTGCATATACCACCTACGACCTGGTCATGAGCACGTACTTGATGGATGGCGTTTATTGTGTTACTTGTGCATATAATTCCCCTGGTCGAAATGAGTGGAGTCGACAGATTATCACAGCGTCTATACCGAAAAAGCAAAAGCATTGTGAATACATAGGTCTCTCTCTTTTAGTAAATTACTTCGTAACCTCCCGGTAAATACATAACACGATACATATGTATACTCAACAATATACCAAAGTAGATGCTCGCGTCCAAGTTCGTAATATTTGAATATGTAGTATGAATATGTAAATATGTCATGTCCAAGATGCTCAATGCGTAAATGTCCCAAGCAGCATGAAAGATTCGCTTAGAACAGCGCAGCCACGGCAATAGCAGCCGCAGCACCCAACGGGATAGCGGTAGCCCTAGCCTGGTGGGGACCAGCAGCGGCATCGGTAGAGCTAGTGCCAGTTGCAGAGGCACCAGAGGCACCGGTGGCGGTAGCAGCGACTGTCAACTTGTCGTAGACGACCGAGTTGTCCGGGTAGCTGATAGTGGTGGTGCTCATGGTGGATGTGGTTGTGTCGTCCAAGGAAACAGTGACATCCATGGTAACGGTGCACCTGGCCGACTCGGTGGAGCTGGTGAAAGAGCACTGATTATTCTCGCCGATGAGGGCAGTGTAGCCCTCAATATCAGCTGTCAAGGTCTTGGAGTAACTGAGGGTGTTGGGGCCGACAAGCATAGTGAAAGGCTTCATGCTGCAGTCGGACTTGGGAGCGTTGCTCATACAGCCGACCCTGTAAGTGGTCCCGACCGCATCGGATCCAATGACAGTGCCGGCGATGCTGGTGTAGGATGAGACGCTGACGCTGATACCTGGGACGGACGAGGTGGCAGCGAAATATTCAATGACCGTGGTGCTTTCTGCAGCAGCCAGAGCCGCAACGACAGGAACCACAAGAGCGGAGAAATGCATTGTGAGATTGAATCGTGAAGTGGAGACAAGATGCCTAGTGGAGACAGTGGGGATCGCAATAAGCAGAGATTGATGAACAAAAAGAAGATGATCGTCTCCTCAACGGGGAACTGCTCCATTTAAAAAATGATCCCAGGGCAGAGCTCTCGAGCCCAATGCCCTATTTTTTGTTTTTGAGCCGCAGTCGCCCGATACAATACTAGCTGGTTCAGCCTCGCGTAAATTAGCCCCATTTCCACCTTCGGGCAACGAGCCAAGTCGAGCTAAACACGACAAGGAGATGGATTGATTGGCTGCATACCACCTCCATGGGAACAGTGGATGCAGTGTAGCGGGTATGTCGGCATTGATTCAGTCGCAGTTCGTATTGGGGACCATGCCAAGATGATGTTTAGGGCACACCCCACAAGGCTTAGACATGTAAAGGATTATACGCCTCTGCTAGGTCCAACATGTTATGCGAGACTACCGGAAACTCTCTTCCAAGATTATCAAGCACTTTAAGAGATTCTTAGCTTGGTAGCTCGTTGCCATACGTGATAACAATGAAGCCATCCAAACGACAATCCATCAGGCCTAGTCATATGCTATGGACTATCCCCTCTTTCGCCCTCGCACGGTGTATATGTCGTTGAGATCTATTCTTCACCATGTTTGATGGTAGGTATTCTAGCTACTATGGTCTCTTAGTTTGTTACCTCTTGACGACTCTGCTCTCCTGAGTTTGGTATCATCTTTCCACGGTCATAGCCTGCTCAAGACAAGGTTAGTTTGCTTATAGTTTTGAGCCTGATCAGTCAAAAGAAGTCTACTAATCCATGCTTCTTTGATATGTGGCAATTGTCACTAGGTGCTTGAAGGTCTTCCTATATAGTACAAGTGTTGCTGTTTCGTACTAGCAACGGTTATCACCTCGAAGCAATCCTGAATTCTAGGGTGCTCTGCCAAGAAGAAGACCTGAAATAGGCATAGGGGAGGTATTCTCTAACTGATATGTAATGAAGCAATTTTCAAAGACACTGTCAAAGAGTTACCATGCAAAGAAGTGAACGGACATAGCGCATATAGAGTACGCCATCCATCCTTGTTGTATTATGTTAACAAACACGTTTCAACTCTCACTCAGCCTTAAATGAGGACTTAAATACTACGAATTAAATAAAAAGACCTATGAACAGATCGGTAAGAGTCCTTTACATTCTATAGTATCCAGTCTAAGACCTCAGAGTAAAGTGAAACGAAGGGTAAGAGTTCACGTTCGCTATCGACAGCAAATCTTATACTGAGCAGGCGAAAGACATTCTCTCACTTCTCGAACAACATTTGAGCGTGAAATCTGCAATAGATTTCGCGGGTGACCCCACGAAGTCTCCTTCTTTCTCGACTCCCCGATTTTGCACATCCACATTTTCAAATTCCTCAGACCACTTTCATCTTCTAAGATCGATACAATGTCCTCTGCGGAGACTCTCAAGTCGTTCGACGATGCCATCAATGGCCTGCCACCCGCCGAGCGCCGAGTTCTCATGATCGCTCAGCTCTGCACCGAGGCCCCCATCAAGGTAAGAACCCGTAAACGGGACCTGAACCAGCATAGCTCCTGTTGCTCGATCAATACTGACATGAAATGTCTAGGTCGACTACGAAAAGCTGGCTGCAATGACCGGCTACACCCCTGGCAGTGGCCGCACCATCTACAACAATGCCCGACGCAAGTTCCTTGAAGGCACTGCCAACATTGCTGCCCCTGAGAAGAAGGGCGATGGCAGCCGCAAGAGGAAGGCCACAGAGAGTCCTACTCCCGAGAAGACTCCTTCCCACGCAAAGTCTTCTTCCCACGCAAAGTCTCCTTCTCGTGCAAAGACTCCTGCCCGCGCAAAGACTCCTGCCCCTGCAAAGGCTCCTGGCCCCGCCAAGTCCGCTATCTCTTCTGATAGCTCCGATAGCTCGACTGAGGTAACTGTGAAGGATGAAGGCACCGACTAGATCCTTAGGAAGTCTTTGCTGCCCCTGGCTCTCACCGACAGTCCGGCTGCCAATTCATTCGGCAGGAACCCAGTCTTTTGTGGGGCTCTGAGAGCAACTCGGGGGAGCTTCATACATTTCAGATATGCATTCAACGTGGGATGAGGCTGGTGGAATAGGGATGTAGCTTGCAAGCTGGTTGTGATTTCGGGGATGATTCGGACTTAGGAATGGAATGCATGATATCTGAACAAACTGGTTCTAAGCCGTGTGAATATATCTCGTAGACATAAGATGAGATGTGTCCCGTATGACACTGCTTGGTTATGGAGACTAGCGGGTGTATCATTTGTAGTAGCTTAAGTGAAGTATTGAGATGGGGAGAGAATACAGAGGATGATGTGGGGTTTTATCCCACATAGGCGGAATCATCCGGCAGTAACTATTATTGCATAATAAGGTGTTTAGAACAAACAGTCAGTGGAAGAACAAAATGAAAGACCATTAGGGAGCGACTAGGTTATTCTGCGTGTTAATCTGCGGGTTGTTGAGTGACGCTGTCTCAGCAGCGTTGGTAGAGGCCCCTAAGCTGTGTCGTTCAGCAGCCACTGGTCGTGATAGTTCAACAGTGCTAACGCCAAGATGGTCATTCTATCAAGGTGGTCATCATAAAGGTAGCTTAGCAAATTTTATCCAATTAGATACTATCAAACAATTGCTTTACATAGCCTAAACTCAACCAAAACCAGCGAATGCTCTCTGGAACAGCTATGAAAAGTGTGAGCCTTTATCAGGCTCGGGCATGGATAGTCGGGATGTCTCAACATGCTTTGGCTAGGTAGATGTAGGTTCAAAGCACATAGCGATCATTTACTTGCCGGGGAATAGTCCGGATATGGCCCACTAGGGTATATATACCTATGGGATGATATGCGACTACGAGAGTAGATGTATTGGAAATGATATTTGAGAAGGGCAAGTCTATATGCATGAAAGGTTCCTTCCTATCTATGGCTTGCATTTATGGCTGAGATGCATACTATTGTGGATGCATGGCGCAGTCTACACACAAGCAACACAGCCTCAGGCGCTCAGACATTCAATGTCAAACGGCTTGATTAGGGCCCTAGAACCGTTCAACAAAGGTTAAATTAGAGAAACGGGCCTTCGGACGTCTATATCACCTGTAGAACAAACGGAAACTGGATTCCAATGCGACGTATGAATACCACACCCTATTGAACGGACTCCGACGGGGTTAATGCATGAGACAATCAATGCCTTCCAAGGTACGGAGTGTATGGAGACTCTATTTGTTCACTGTGGGATTTCCCTGATGTCTGGAAGGAGGAGTCGATAGCCTGCAAAAAGATCGATTTGATTGATCTTCTCTATACATAACCATATGTACACTATAGAGGAGTCACTCCTTTCCTTGTTGACGAGTCCCCTGAGAAGTGGAGGGCTGAGACAGATCCACCCCTCCGATCGTTCCGTGTTGTTCGACGCCATTCGGTGGGGGAAAACGGTGACTCCGCCAATGCGCATGCAAATTGGGGGCTTTTGTAGGTGTTGCATTCCAACAGGCCAACCCACGCCACACAATCAGGGGTGGCAATGGATAAGGGGTATATTTCCCTTCATCTCCGTTCAGGGATGAAGGCATCTGCGACCCCAGCAGACTTCAAGAGGTACACAATATAGGGTCCATGTTCCATACACTCAGCTTTCACAGAGTCAAGTGGGACAGATTCAGTAATAACTAAGAGTTTGCGTTACTCAAGTGAGGATGACACCCAACATCAGCCTTAGGGGCCAGTAACTATTCATAGAGACACAAGCTGAAATGGACCCACGAACCGTGGAATCCAGGGGTGTAGGGGGCCGCGCTGACGAGTACATAAGCGGTACTTCTGTTCACACGTTATTTACTATGGTGACAGAAGTACCAGACCTCCTTTGTTGCCCCCACCCAAACCCAGGGATGAAACTTGGCTAAGACCACGCTGGCCTCTACTTAAACAAGCACCGTCGCCCGCTTTCAGTCTTCACCCCAAGGAACAAGTGTCCTTCTCGCGCGCTGACTCACACCTTCCCCGGATCTTGCCCATAATGACAACGTGGCCTTGACTGTTCTGCATAGAAGGTCACTTTCCCCCTCTTTCAGACTGCCACCCATCATCACCATCACCATCACCATCACCATGACAAACACAATCAGCATGAGGTCATTATCAGCATCCCCCTCTTCCGAGCTCCAGTTTACTGTCTCCCCTGCGGACACGTCACTGGACTCGGAACCGGAGGAAATCCTGGAAGATGAGAAAAAGCCCGCGAAGAAGAGGAAGTCCTGGGGTCAGGAACTCCCAGTACCCAAGACCAACCTCCCACCACGGTATGTGTTTTTGCCCTTCCAAAATACACTATCAAGGCACATTCACTGATTATTACAGGAAACGTGCCAAGACAGAAGATGAGAAAGAGCAACGGCGGATCGAGCGCGTTCTTCGGAATCGCGCTGCGGCTCAGACTTCTCGCGAGCGCAAGAGACTCGAGATGGAGAAGCTAGAGACCGAGAAGATTCGCATGGAACAACAAAACCAGTTCCTTATCTCGCGCTTGTCGCAGATGGAGGCTGAGAACAACCGCCTGTCTCAACAGGTGGCCCAGCTCTCCGCTGAGGTGCGCGGCTCTCGCAGCACCACCCCCAAGGCGGGCTCGCCCGTCACCGAATCTCCCACCCTCACACCCACTCTGTTCAAACAGGAGGGCGAAGACCTCTCTTTGGAACGCATTCCCTTCCCTACTCCCTCCGCCACCGACTACTCCCCGACCCTGAAGCCTTCCACTCTGGCTGAGGCCTCCGACGCGACACAACATCCTGCAGCGGTGTTGTGCGACCTGCAGTGTCCGTCGCCGGCTTCGAAGGAGCTGGAAGCGCCCTCCCTCTCTTCGACCTCGGATCGGGCATCGAACATGATGCTGCAAATGACGTTGCAGCTCCTCTTTCTGACGATGACTTCCGCCGCCTATTCCACGGTGATTCACCCGCTGAGTCAAATCCTTCATTCTCTGAAGACGGGTTTGCCTTTGGCCCTCTCGACGGAGGAGATCTATCAGCATTTCCCTTTGATTCTTTGGTTGATTTCGACCCCGAGTCTGTCGCCCTCGAAGGTGTCGACTCGACCGGTCTTCCGGATGAGACTTCTCACTCGACTGCTAGCGTGCAGCCCAGCCTTGGCGCGTCCACTTCGCGATGCGACGGGCAGAGCATTGCAGCTAGTGGTTAGTGAGGGTTTCTCTGCGCAGACTCGGTCGGCCGACGCCCCGGAGGGCCGACGGAGTTGGGAGTCGTTGTTGACATTGGCTTGGGCAATCGATAGTCTCGACCAGTCGCGACGGCACCGCCGGGCACTCACCATAAAGTCCAAATCCGGCCGGCGACGCAGTTATGGAAAGGTCCATCGGAGTACTGGGAGTTCCTGGAGTTCTACGCCGGGCGAGACGCTAACGTCTTTGCTTACGGGCAAACCACTATAGTGGGGAATTCTTCTATTTTAGCTGTACACTAGTGATTTTAACCACTCAAAAAAATTGACAGGTTCGTTTTTTTGATCGTTATTTGAGTGTTGTTGCCTAGACTTGTAAACTTGTAAGCGGCGTTGAGTAGCTAACACGGCTAGTTATTTGGGCAATATCTATCGCTGTCTTAAGTATGTCAAGATGCGAAGAGTATTTCTTGCTAGAACTAAAATAGAAATAAAATGACTTCCGTAAAAGCCATGCTGAATCGGCCGAGCTAAAATAGAGCGACGCTAAAGATCGCGCTGAATGCGGTGACGTTTGCCACGCGCCATCTTCTACTCCCCTCTCTCGATCTCGGTCTTCACAACTGCCCCAGACTCTTTTCTTCCCCTTTTTTTTTGCGATATACAGGCACCGCCTACACATCCGGCACTATGGTCCGCAAAGATCCCATCTTCGAAGCCCGCACCAATGTCAAGGTAAGCCTCACTCACCCCGCTTCGCGCCGATTCCCTTTGCGCACCCAAACCCGCCCAGTCTCACCAACATCACACATCAGCTCCATTCCAACCGCCTCAAGAAAGAAGCCGCACGGGCCGAGGCAACCTTCAAATCCGAAAAGGCCAAAGCCGACAAGGCGATGAAGAACCGCGAGTTCCAGATCGCACGAATCCACGCCGCCTCGGCGGTGCGCGAGAAGCGCCGCCAGGTGACCCTCAAATCGGAAGCGGCACGAGCCGACGTAATCATCAATGAGCTCAAAGCCGCGCAGAGCACGCGCGATACATCCCGGACACTAGCACTCGCCTCGCGAGGCCTGGACGCAGCCTCGAAGAGCGTCAATCTGGAGCATCTGATATCGCACGCGAACAACTTCCTGGCCCGGTCAGAGGACTTCAAGATTGCGAGCAGTGCGATCGAGGATGTAGCGCAGGGAGTGTCGATGCAGGAGTACGGTGCGGAGGGAGAGTCGGAGGTGGATCGGATGATGGAGCAGTTGGCAGACGATGCGGGAGTCGATATGCGGATGGCGCTGGAGTCTGGCAAGGCCCCCGAAGAGATTCAGCAAGCTGAGCCCGTGAAGCCGGATGCGGAGGCTGAAGATGGGCTTGGTGCGAGATTGCGGGCGTTACGGGCTGCCAACTGAGTCGATAGTCCTGCCCATCCTCCCGCGTAGAGGACCTCATGGGAAGGTCTAGCGGGAGCAGAACTACTGTCTCAAATTTACGAAGTTACGGCATTTTGCGCGCTTGGGAGTGCTCTTGATATATTTCCTGGTTTCGCTGTCTTGATAGGACGTTGGCGTATTCACTCTGAAGGCTTCAAATCATCTCGTGCGGCCCATTGTCTCTCTATGAAGACTGATATTCTCTTTTACGGCCTCATGTACGTCGATGTCATCCTTATTCTTTGTCCCTCACTTCATAGGATGATCAGTCAATTCAAAGACACGCTCCACAAGCATTTCGCCATCACCGACAAAGGAGACGCCGCAGATTCCCTCGATAGCCGCATCATCCATATAGCAGACGGCCAATCTCTGTCTCGTAACAATTGAGAAGCAAGAGAGAACGTGATACAACAGCTCCATTGTTGTCCCGAACATCCTCTTTCAAGTATATTTGGTGACCAATGCTTGAACTCAACGTGTTGGTTTCCACTCATCGAGCAGACGCCGTCGACAGTGTAGAAGTGGTCATTCCATTTCATAGCGACATCTGATTACTATGCGCCTGTAACCCTAGCAAGTCTAGCGCTAGAACTGGATACCAATCTCAAGGGTCTTAGTGCCTTTGCCCTCCTTATGAATCAATGCCGATATGGACAGGTATTCTGCAGCCAAGCTTCGATGAGGCAACTATCTTTTGCGAACTGATCACCGTCGGGTCTTCAGGGGCACTTGGGAGGTTTCTGGGGATCTTTCTGGGGATCTTTCTGTAGATCTCTATGCTCTTTGTTATGTATGCGGCGACGTCCTGCTTGGTGGGGCAGTGGTCGATGTAGTTAACCACGACGGTCTAGCTTTTGAAGTTTATTGGCATGAGTGGAGATGGTAGAGATGGTATTACTGTAATAGATGGGAGTAGACATTCATCTTTATTTACACATAGAGGCTGTCAGTGGAACCGGTAATTCAGTTAGGTAGTTTACCGGAGAGGCTCTGTTAAGGTACCTTGGATGCACCAATTGCCAGAGGGACAAGACCATTCAGAACCTAGCTAAGTGTCTATTTGTGGTCTCTTTGAAACCCTCCCATCCCATGGGCAAAAATAAGCGAGCACTAGCAGCAAACCAGAGGCAAAAAAGCAAAAAAAGGCTGGACCGTCCGAGATCTCGGCGATGAACCCCGATCAATGCCCTTGACCAGCCAATAGGACAGGCCGTTTTAATTTCCACCATGCCCTAAACTGTCACTTGAGGCTTTTATGGACCCCGAAATAGGATCCCCTAGTCCCTTGGGGTCCAAGGGACTTTGGACTGGGATTTAAATCATGGCAGCCATGGCTTTTGGCTTTTGGGTTTTTTTCCTGTTAAAAATCAGCGCTCGTCATGGCGCCCACACGCTCGTTTCTGTGCTTCTTGACGCTCGTTATTTACTGTTCACTCGTTCGTGCGGCTCCCTGGATCGTGACTGATTACTGGGAAGAAGAGAGCGTCACCAGCTATCCCTATGATTATTATTACGATGATTACCATTCTGAGTACTACTCTGATTCCGAGATCACGCCCTACGTGACCACCGTCAACCAGGAAGTTCGACCTACCATCACTTCGCTGCCCGAGCCTGTATCTGTATACAGCTCCGTCGACAGCGGATATTACGAGGGCGATGTCACCATCGTCAATGAACTATACACTGCCACCATCGGCACAGCCGACAACGACATCGCATACGGTGATGCTTATAGCTACGACGAAACCACCATCTACGTGGTCAATCTTACCTACACCGCACCGACGGGCTGCTCTACACAATGGACTACTACGACTGCCGCCACAGTGACTCCTCCCAACGGTGTCGTCCAGGCATTGCTACCCAAAACAGCCACATCCACCTCTCTTTCAGTGGCGACATCCACCCCCTTCTCGCCCACCACATACACCTACATATACATCTGGGTAGAACCCACCCAGGTCCCCAGCGCCAGTCTCGCTTGTCTAAGCGACGAATCCCGGCCCACAAGCCTATACGAAGGCTCGAAATGCCAGTACAAGAGCAACAGCGGCTGCGGCATTGACTATGGCGACTACGACGACTACAACGACTACGGACCCTGGTATAACGAGGACTGGGGCGGAATCACACCTCTGGCAATCCTCTTAATCTGCCTTCTCGGATGGGTAGGCCTGTTCTTCATCTTGGGCGTGATCGAAGCCTGGTTCCGCTTCCGACGTCTCATGACCGGCTGGCAAACACGACGCGGGTTACCCATTTGCTGGGCACTCATGCTCATGCCCATTACATTGTTCTGTCTTTGCTGTTTCCGCAAGGGCTATCGCTCGCGCAATGCGGCGGATGCGGCCATGTTGCAGCAGAAGTGGAAGGATACAAGTGCGTGGATGAAGTTTAAGCTTTTCATTGTCTGGGGCTTCCGTTTCAAGTATCCCACTGTGCTTGGGCCTGCACCGGCCCGTGTTAGGATGAGCAAGCGGCCTGGGAAGGATGCTGGGCCGCCGTTGCTGAATGCTTCGCCGCCTCAGACTGCGCAGGCTATGCGGGAGCCTTCAATGGCAGCGGCTGCTCCTGCTGGACCGGAAATGGGACAGGTGCTGAATCCTGTACAACATCAGACTCAGGCGCCTTTGGTTCCTGAGGCTTCGGGTGCGGTTTCCGATACTCTGGAGGAAGAGGTCAGTCGAGACGGAGAAGCGAGTCGCAGTGGATCAATAAGTCGTGATAGAGCCGTGAGTGAGGATGGAGAGATCGGTCGGGCGCATTGAGCCAGTGGACTTGAGGTTGCGAAAAAACGAGAAGGGGACATGTTGAAAATATCGGGACTGTATACGTGCTCCGGGCACGGATTTGATGACAATACTATAACTCATAGACAGTCTTCCTAATCTTTAATTTGTTATATTATGTCAGTTCATCTTACGTTTGTCAACTACATATGCCTTGGAGTGCCGTGTCACTATGTATAATAGCAGATTCGTCAAGACGATATTCAGCACCATCACATTTCCAGTCAAGGACCAAGAACGAGCAATTTCAAATTTAGTCACCGTTAACCACGAACGAAAATGACCTTCACACCTGCAAAAATGCGAAAGGCAAAAAAAAAAGTATCCAAGTTATTTGTAGGAATAGCCGAACGCGGGGGTCGAACCCGCAACCTTGAGATTAAGAGTCTCACGCTCTACCGATTGAGCTAGCCCGGCAGGGCTTGGTGAAGAGTCTAGCCAAGGACGCATTCATAAGCCGGACACAAGTAAGAAGGTTCAGCCTCTGTCAAGCCGACAAGCGAGTCTTACTCGTGCGAAGATCCGGAGAAGCAGCTAGACTCGGACAGCGCACCGATGGACACCGGACAAGGGAGCTCAGGTGGCCCTGCAAAACAGCCCGCTTGTTTAAACTGCCGTCGCAGCAAGATCCGTTGCAACCGACCAGCAGGCCATACACGGTGCGAAAAATGTATTCAGGCGGATGTTGACTGCATTGTGCCGAGCCATCAACTCGGGAGACAAAAGGGGGTGAAGAAGTGAGTGTATCCCACCGGCGTAAAGACATGCAAACATGTAAACTGACTTTAGTAGCAAGCGAAAGGGCCTGGAAAAGGCCATTCATCAGATCGAGCAAGCCATCAAGCGACCCAAGGTCGATCCGTTGGAGTCGGATGATGCGCAAAAAGCCATTTCGGGTCTACAAGATCTGCTCGCTCGATTTCAGGGACAGCTGCAAAGTGAGTCAGATGACTTTGAGAGGTCGGACCGGTCGCGCAATCTCCCATCTCCGGCTCGGGATACGAGCGCAGAGGAGAGCCTTGCTCTCGATGATGCGGAGAATCCTCTCCAGCTACTCGCCAGAGCATCGGATCTTCAGCTGTCACCTACGGGAGTACACCATGTTGCAAAGTCCCCGCTTAGATCCGAGGTGCGATTGCCGCAGGAAAGTAGTGAGCTTGGAATGAGTGCGAAGTCGTTCTTCGTGCCCGCCAGAGCTCACCTGGATGTTGGGTCTGAATTAGACCCTGTTGATCTGGGACTCGTCACATTCGACGAGGCGGAATCTTTATTCTCTTTGTAGGTCCCTTTCGACTCGGAGAGACCATGGTATACTAATGGGCCGTTAGCTTTTACCTGAACCTTGCGCATACACGATGGGGCCTGGATCCCCTCGTACACACACCAAGCTTTGTGCGCGCCCAGTCTGCATTCCTGTTTACTTCTATTATGGCGGCCGCAGCCCTTTTCTTGCAGTCTGCGGCTGCGTTGTCGAACAGATTATCTAGACATTGCAAGTGGCTCGCGAAGCGGGTGGTGACGCACCGCTATAGATCAGTGGAAATAGTGTTGGCCTTTATGGTGAATGTTCCATGGATGGCCCCCGGGGATCGACTGGGAGACGACGATACGTGCTCGTATATAGCCATGGCCCTCACTGTTGCTCTGGACTTGTCACTAAACAAGATCGTCACCCCGTCTTCCAGTTTCGATCAGGGTCTTTTGAACCGTCTTCCTCGGGCTGACTGTATCGATGCGAAGAGGGCGTTACATATGGATGGGTTCGATAATGTCGACCCTTACTCGGAGTGGGGTCGTCGACTGCTGCGAAGGCGAGAAAGGACCTGGATTGCGCTATTCGTTGTTGAGAGAGGGTGAGTCTGGCTACCCTTGAAGGGAATAACTCCCTGACCGCGTTCTAGTGTTTGCCTTGCTCGAGGGAGAAGCTATACCGTTCCTCCGACATCACTTATTGACAACTGCGATGTGTGGCATCAGGCGGACATCGCAGACCGGCGTGACGGGCCTATGAACTCGATGGCAGTCCTGCGAAGAGACCTGGCAAGTACCAAGTTGTGAGGTGCAGAACGTAGCGCTAACCACCTTGAAGGATGATCTATTCAGAAAGGTCAAGTCGAGCTGCGACAGTTATCGGATTGTTGACACCGGGTCTGAAGCTGCTCAAATGTATGTAACCAGACGAGACCATCTCCATTTTACACTGCTGACCTTTCGATAGCATTAAGAAGACCATTGAAGACTTCTACGAGCGCTGGTACGCAACGTGGGCATTGGCAATCAGGGAAGGTGGAGGTATATTTCAGTCCCGACAAGATTCTACAATTATTGACAGATTACAGCGCGTTCTCTCCCACCATATGTGGAAATTCTGGTGACGCATACTCAACTTTCCACCTATGGCGGTGTCATAAACCATCCTACAGCGCCCCTCGAAGTAAAGCGCTTTTTCCGCGCAGCAGGACTATCTTCCGCCCTAAACGTTCTTCGAGCCGCCATTCAAGGAGAAGGACGACTCAAATCCATGCCAAACAACACAGTCATCATGATTTCATTCGCAGCATGCTCAGCACTCAGTCTCAGTGTGACCCCAGGCGACAGCCGGTCGGGCCTGGCTCCTAGTGTTCGGACTCTGATTGAAGAAACCGCAGGAGTCCTGGAGCGAATCGGAGCGACCCCGAGTCATCGTGGCGGCGCGTCGGTGTTATACGGGAGATTCCTGCGTGAGCTGATCCGACGAGGACCAGCTATGCCTAATAACCAGCCGGGACCCGATGTCCGGCCACTTGATATCCAAGATCCCGTATTACGGCCCACTAGCCTGGATGATCAGCCGTTGGCAACAACGGCCCTTCCAGGAGATCTCTGGACCGAACCGATGCAGTTCTCCTCCATGTCCGACGACCAAATTATTGATGCGGTCAATCGTGCCGGCAGTGCATTTGGAGCAGCGATCCCAGATGTTCCAGTCGACGATATGCTTAGTTGGGACTGGCTTGATTTTGCCAACACTGATTTTAGTGTTTAGTTAAGGATCGACAGGACAGCCAAGATATCCTTTTACCAAGAATGTTTTGGGATCCACCGTTCCCCGAGGCTCAAGAGGCTCGGAAGACTCAGCCCCACGACATTTAACGTCACCGCCCTTGGTTGCAGCTGATCGGGGTCAGCTAAAAGTTGAACAGTATTTGCATATGAGAAACATGACTTCTTAACCTACTATCACCACCAATTTCATTTCTCATCCCACCCAAAATGGTCGACCTTACCATGTTGGCCCCGGGCCCCGCGGGGACCAGCATGATCGGCGAGAGCACTATTGAAGCCGCTGCCCGACGTGGAATGGCAAAGCGGCGCCAGCGCGAACAAGAGATGAAGTTTGCCAACGAAATCCCCTCGAAGGAGGCCAACGACACTACCGAGGCGACGGAGGACAAATCGCAGACGCAGCCACAGATGAGTACTCCACGGAGTAAGAGTACTATTCAAGCGCCATCTAAATCACAGACCGAAGAGTCGTTCAATGCGATATCAAGTGAACATTCAAGTGAACTACCGGTCGGCGAGAATAGGCATCACGGGAATGGGCTTCGCGAGAAATGGGAGCGCTTACGGAGGCGACTTTGCGGCTAAACCATGTAGCTGACAATCGATGCCCTCTTGAAATCCATTTCTACACCATGAGCCGAATATCGTAAGATCCTTGTAGCCGAACATACCTGACTCGGGCCCCGCCACTCGGGATCCAAAAGTAGCTCCGAAGCGTCGTCACTCAGCACATAGTGAGCCAGTATTAATTTAATGTCGAACGCGCCCCATCTTCATAACCCCTTTTGTTTTGTAGAGCACATAATGGCATTGCGAGTTACCACCACATCACTCTTGCGCAAGGTGCTGACCTCGTGCCGACCGCGCATCTATCTCGGCGTTCGCACCGGGCTGCGCCCGACATTAGCGACCCGCCCAAATACATACTCATACTCCACTGCACCTGCACAAACTCTTGCCCCGAAAGTCGAACGAGGTGGATCCAAACTACACAAGAATGCCGACCAGGCAGTCAAGGATATCAAGAGTGGATCAACGATCCTGAGTTCCGGGTTCGGGCTCTGCGGAGTGGCGGGTGAGTTGGACGATCAGTGGGATGAATCATGAGGATTATACTGACATCGGAACAGAAACATTGATCAACGCTATGGGTCGTCGTGGGAAAGACCTGCATTCCCTCACGGCTATTTCGAATAATGCCGGTGCTGCGGGCAAGGGGCTGGCGACGCTATCGCAGAACGGACAGCTAAACCGATTGATTCTGTCATACCTGGGCAATAACAAGGCCCTGGAGAAAAAGTACCTGTCAGGGAATATCGCCATCGAGCTCTGTCCCCAGGGAACCCTTGCTGAACGGCTACGTGCGGGCGGTGCAGGGATCCCGGCGTTCTTTACTCCGACGGGAGCTCGTAAGTGTATGCACTGCAACAGGGAATGATATGCTGATACCGTGGAAGACACGTTTATCCAGGAGGGCAAGATCCCCGTCCGTATGGATGAGTCAGGCAAGGTGTTGGAGTCGGGCAAGCCGCGCGAGACGCGCGAGTTCAATGGCAAGACGTATCTGATGGAGACTGCCTTGACGGGGGACGTGGCGATTCTGCGGGCGTGGAAGGCGGATGAGGCTGGGAACTGTGTTTTTCGGTAGGCGTTCATGTTCATCACTTGCGAATGATGGGTTCGGGTTACTGATGTCGGCAGATATACCACCAAGGCATTCGGTCCGATCATGGCCAAGGCCGCAACTCTTACTATTGTGGAAGCGGAGCATATCGTTCCTATCGGATCTATTGATCCTAACGACGTGGACCTGCCTGGTATCTTTGTGGACCGGATTGTTCCCGCCACGGACGAGAAGCACATTGAGATCAAGAAACTGCGCGAGAACGAGGGTGTAGGTGAGTCGGCCAAGGGCGAGGCACAGGTCCAGAGAGAGCGTATTGCTCGACGAGCGGCCAAGGAGTTGAAGCAGGGATACTATGTGAACCTGGGTGTTGGTGAGTATAAGAGAAACCGGTTGAATATTCCTCTGACAATATGCAGGTATCCCCACATTGGCACCGTCCTTCTTACCCAAGGACGTCAAGGTCTGGGTTCAGTCCGAAAATGGAATTCTGGGAATGGTAAGGCTCCGCAGAATGAAATAAGATTCATACTGACTCTATTTAGGGCCCGTATCCTGCAGAGGACGAGGTCGACCCGGATATCATCAATGCCGGCAAAGAGACCGTGACTTTGGCGCCCGGTGCATCCACATTTGACAGCAGTGAGTCATTCGGTATGATCCGCGGTGGCCATGTGGATGTGTCGATTCTCGGCGTAAGTGCATCTCCATTGAGGATCCTACCGTTGCGTTGCTAACCGGCACAGGCCCTGCAAGTGAGCGCCAACGGCGACCTGGCCAACTATATGATCCCGGGCAAAGTCTTCAAGGGCATGGGCGGTGCCATGGACCTGATCTCCAATCCGGACCAGACCAAGATCGTGGTGGCCACCAGCCATGTCGCCAAAGACGGATCCCCCAAGATCGTGCAAAAGTGCAGTCTGCCTCTGACGGGAGCCAACGTTGTCAGCACTATTATCACCGACCTGGTGAGTTTCGAGTATCCGCGAATCCGAAACGTAGCTAACAGTGCTCTAGTGTGTTTTTCAGGTTAACCGAGCCACCGGTGAACTCATATTGACGGAGCTCGCCCCAGGCGTCGAAGTTGAAGAAGTGCGCAGCAAGACAGACGCCAAATTCACGGTAGCCGAGAACCTGGAGATCATGGAGTAGAGCGCATATAGATATACATCCTGTACACAGCCATGCAAAACATCATGACATTAGAATCATCCCATCATGATATGGTATATACAGATCCCTTAACTATCAAAGTCTACAATTTAGCCTTTCCAGGCGCATACGTGGAGCCCGAGCCCTGGCTAATCGCCTCGACGATAGCATCAACACTATTTAAAATCCACTCATTACCCTCGTCACTTGCCAACCAGCGCGCACCGTCCTCACATTCCAGATCACTAGCCCAAGTCCCGTCCTCGAGGGCCTTGCGCAAGCCGAAAACATGTGACGTGACCTGCGGGCCCACGCCGGTCTGCGCGCGCAGACACGCCACGGCAACGAGGGACGTCAGCACCCGACCGGCGGCAGCACCGGTATTCCGGGGGGGATCGGAGAGTAGAGAGCCATAGTGGTTGTTCAGAATAACGACCGGCAGATCCGGGTGAGAGTCAGCGAGCTTATCGTACAGCTTATTCTCAAAGGGGCGGTAGATGGAGTTCCAGAGGGCGCGGCCGCGCTCGCTGATGGCGGAGATGTTCTCGGGGGTCGGGGTGCGCGTAGGGGTGCGAGAGAGTTGAGCACTGACGGAATCGGGGAGGCTAGCTTTGAAGGCGCCCAGACAATTGATTGTACGAGGGATGCCGTTGAAGCTGATGCACTTGAGGCCGACTTCGCGCATTAGTTCGGCGGTCTCGACGTGGTTGGGGGATGTGCTAGAGGCCAGCTGGTACAGGGCGGCTAGGGAGTCGGGCGAGTTCATGGTCATTGTGGCTGCTGTCTATCGATACGTTAGCCATTGCGCTTCTGGAGGGTTGGTTTTCCACGCACCGATAGCGCGAGCCATGAAGGCTGCGAGACATTCTTGGCCTGGGCGGTCTGCGCGATCTTGCTGTAGACCGAGGAGATATTGGGCGGTGCCGGCACGGTAGATGGACGTGCGACAGGGGAATTAATCAATGCCTTCAGCTTGGTGGAGAGCCTCGACATGGTGTGAGTTGATGAGGATGTCGACATTGAGCATTGAGCATTTGAAGCCGAGATCCCGTCGGCGTCCACATTTGAGCTCCGATACGACGAACGTGAAATTCACGATACGAAATACAAATCCGTAAAATATCAAGCAAATCCCAAGCAATTGAAGATCTGGGGAACTGCGGGGAAATTAGCTTGGTGTCAGCTCGGGGTCAAAATTATTTTCCGAGTTCATACTTTCGTGCTCCCTGCATCTGCATCTGTTATATCCCTTCCTCCCATAGTCAATCATGGAACCAAAAACCAGGTTTATGCAGCTCGAAGAAACCAAGACCGACGAGTTCAATCGCTTCGGTGATCAGCAGCATCAACAACAATTGACGAGTCGAACTCTGCTAAAGCTAGACATGCGGTGAGTATCGAGTATCCCCTTCTTTCCGCAGACATGTAGCAGGCGGCTAATGAAATCAGGATCCTACCCATGCTGGCACTACTCTTTCTATGCTCGTTCCTCGATCGCACCAATGTCGGAAACGCCAAAATCATCGGCCTAGAAAAGGATATCAACATTACCGACCACCAGTACGATATCGGTCTGATGGTATACTATCTTTTCTACATATGCAGCGAGCTGCCGAGCAATCTCATACTCAAGAAAGCATCGCCGAAGCTATGGCTACCATTTTTAACCATCCTTTGGGGTATTATAACCGTGTGCCTGGGATTTGTTCGGAATTATGGCGGATTCGTCGGTGTGCGGGCTATTTTAGGTCTCGCGGAGGGTGGATTGCTGCCGGGCATGGTACGTTATCTGAAATCGCTGAATAGGTTGAAGTCTGACAATGGACAGGTTCTATATCTGTCAAGCTTTTATAGACGTGGAGACTTGGCTCTACGCATTGGCTTATTTTATACCGCGGCTTCTTTATCTGGTGCTTTCGGTGGTAAGTCCACCATCTCATCTTCATCGACTGTCGTTGAACATGTTAGGTCTTCTTGCCCGCGGCCTCGCAGCGATTGCCCCGCGAGGAGGACTAGAGGGCTGGCGCTGGATTTTTATTATCGAAGGTCTACTGATAAGTTGCAGTAAACTATCCACCTTGAAATTTTAGCTCACAATTCTACGGACTGTCGCCTGTGGTGCATTGAGCCTCCCCATTCTTCCCAATTCATTAGAATCGTCGTCCTTCTTGACGCTCGAAGAAAAAGAGTTTGCACGCGAGAGACTTCTCATGGATAACCCTAGAATGCCAGACGGGTAAGTAATCTAGAAGTGACCGGATCTTCTTACACTAACAGAATCAGGACATTGGCTGCCGAGGTGGAGTCATTTAAATGGTCTGAAGTCCGACGAGGCGTTCTAGACGTGCAGATGTGGCTATCTGCCAGTGCATATTTTGCAATCTTATGCGGATTATATTCCTTTGGTCTCTTCGTAAGTCATATCCTTTTACTTTATGGATTGAGAAGGATCTAATTATGTACAGCTACCGACGATCATCGAAAACCTAGACTTTGCCAAAGATGCCAACGAAGTACAGCTTTGGTCGGTCATTCCATATGCCGTCGCAGCTGTCCTTACTGGTGAGTACCACCTGAAGATACCATATACCTTCTCCCCCTAAACATGCTCACATTTCCAGTTGTCGTGGCACTGGTCTCGGATCGCCTGCACCTGCGCGGTGTTGTAATGCTTTTCACGCTCCCCATCGCGATCATCGGCTACGCAGTAATCGCCAACATTGACAACCCGCACGTTCAATACGGCATGACCTTCCTCATGGCCACCGGCCTATACGCCAGCGTGCCCTGCATTCTGGGGTGGATATCCAACAACTCAGCCGGCCACTATAAGCGGGCGACCACATCAGCGATGCAGCTGGCAATTGCGAATGCCGGAGGGTTTGTCGCTAGTATGTTGTCCTGATTTTTTTCTGATTCTCATCAAAATTTTGACATTCGAAACCGCAGCCTTCAACTATCCCTCTCGCGACGGGCCGGAATTCCACCGAGGACATACCATTATCCTCGGTTTACTTGTCTTCGCGTGGTTTATGTGGGTTTACCAGTTTCATCCTTATGTTCAATGCTGACTTCTTTTAGGATTCTGTTGGATGTTCTCTATTGCGCCAAAGTCAACCGCGACAAAAGGAATGGAAAGTATGATCGGTATGCAGGAAATAATGATGACCGCAACCCGGATTTCAAGATGGTTCTTTGAGGACGCGTCTTCGAATTATGAAGGACGAATAGGACAGATATAGTGTCTATATAATTCATATTGTGTTGCAATCCTGCTTGGATACGAGTATGTACCCAAAAAGCGACGAGACTTATGAAGTTATAGTGCATCAAGAGTATTCTGATTCATTAATCATTAAGCATAAAAAGTGCTTTTATATCAGAGAGACGAGACCAGCCATCTCCACCAGCTACGCGATCTCCAAATCATCTTTGTGGCGCCATGCAAATCATCCACATTTAGCACATCCACCCCCTCACGAAGCAAAGCCCACCAGACATAATTCCGCAGTCGAACTGGTCCCTTCGGCGTGTCCCAGTATCGCACTTTCAAGCCTCGCTCATGCGCAACCTGCACCTGCTTCCGAATCTCGGCGAGCTGACCTTGCGACAGTCGACCATGAGGGAGAGAGCCGATGGACTTGTGAAAGTCGACCGAGGCGTAATAGCTATTATGATCGTTGAAGATGGATCCATCCATTTTGAGATCTTTGACGATGGAAAATGCAGAGTGTGTAAGAACATCCAGGGGCGCATCGTAGAATACGTCCCGATGGATGGTAACATTGAGGATGCGGTCGAGGGGAGCATCACCCGATACAACGACTGTAATAGGGCGACTGACTATCTCCGAGCCATTGAAGTAACTCAAGTACCCGTTCTCACGTAGTGTCTGCAGCTGTTCCATCAAATGAGGCCAGATGAGGGTTCCATTGGCTTTGAAGTCGACGAGCAGCACGAGAGTCTGCGCGGGATCGCTGGCAAAGACACCGACACGATCATTCGCTTCTGCTGATCCATTCACCTGGTTATATTGCTGGAGTATCGCTAGCAGCGGGTCGAGGTAGAGACTGCGGAGTGTGTGTCCTGGTAGCACGGTTTGAGGCGTATGGCTGACTTGGAGGTCATTTTGTTGTAGCCAGACGTCAGCTTCGACGCTGATGCAGCCAGCAGCGAGGGCGGAGAAGAGCGGGACATGGCGCCGGTAATCGTTGTGTGAGTGACAGGCAACCGGACTGACGTGAGTTGACCAGTGTGAGAAAAGAGATGGCCGGTAGTCCGGGAACAGGCGAGCATCGCCGAGATCTGCAAGGAAGGAGAGTAGACTGCCCCAAGTGAAAGTGAACAGACTGAAGAAGACACTGTGAGACCGTTAGAAATGGAAATCTCGTGCAGAATGAGGGGAACGTACAAAATGAAGACGAAGACATAGAAGGACCGGACAACGGCTCTACAAAGCAGCGCCTTCTTCGAATAAGGCCATGCATCACAATGCGCATGCGAGTACCTCCATAAACATGATGATTCCATCGTGGGATTCTGCAGCCGAGACAGATCCTCGAGGAAGAGGACGACCTTTGGATCGGACATGGTGTTCTTCATGACGACAACCGAGCCAAGAGATCCTTGAAAGCTTGGTTGACTTTGTCTCAGCCGGTCCGATCCATAATTGTCGTCTGCCTAAACTCTGACACATTCTTCAAGGTTGATTGGGTTAAGCAAGTCGAGTGGGTTGGAGAACGTGTCTGCCTAGAGTTGAATTAAAGCACAAGGCGACTTGAAACTCTCCCCTTTTCAGTGGGGCGAGACCCTTGAACTGTATAGGTTTCACATATAGATTATATTCTATCCTTTGGCTAGATACGCCAGGGTTGCATCTATAAGCCAGCAAGACAAGATACTAAAGGATAAAAGACACGCTTTTGTGGGCCTGGCAGCATTCGTACAAACACTCTGGAAGCGCCTGAGCCTAGCTAACGAGCCCGGTCGTTCTCTGCGTCTGCTTTCGCTTCTCAGCCTCCTTGCCCGCAAAGCTGACCAGCATGCCGAGATCATAAATGACCTTCAAAATACCCGCAATGATGAAGGAAACTCCAAACCGGTTGTTGCGAGCCAGAATACCTGTGAGGAGCGGTCCCATGCTCTGACTGGTGGTTTTGACCACGTTGACTGCGCCCATGATGGCTGTGCGCTTGTCAGAGGGCAGAGCCGCTGCTAGGAACGCCGATCGGGGGGCCACATCCATGTTTTGGGAACAGGCGCGCAGAACGAGGAAGGTTAATGCCAACGGCAGAGTGTTAGGAACAGAGATCAGCGACAGCGCCACAGCTGATGGCATGTGGGTAAACACCATAGTCTAGGAAGGGTTAGCTGGGAACTCGAAGAACTGGAGATCTGAGAATGGTGTTTACCTTCACGTTGCCGATACGCTTGGCAAGTGACGATGCAACCAGCATGGACGCGGCGGAGATGCTACTAGTCACGAAGAAGATAGTACCGAGCTCGCCCTCGGGCAGGCTGAACTTGCGGTGGAAGAAATATGTCATCCAGGACCTGGTCAAGTCAGCAAGGATTATCACCAAGACATGACTACTTGACTTACAGAGATGCCAATCCAGAGGCAAAAGAGTCCAGCCCGAACAAGATAAACAGCCGAATGACAAGCGACCACAGATCCTTCTCAATAAAGGCAAACAACCCCTTCTTCGGGGACTGCGCCTGCTGAATCGGAGCAGAGTCTTCCAGCAACGGACGTGTCTCGTCGTTCTGCTGCTCCTGCGCGGGCTCTTCCTTCACATACTCGACGTTGCGGCTCAGAGCCAGCGTAAACAAGAGTTTTATGACCCCGACAGCGGCATAGACGAAGAACACAATCCGGCACGACGGGATAAATTCCCAACCGTGCAGAGACTGCAGCGAGGTAAGCACCCAGCCACAGATCAGCTGTCCCAACGCAGTGCCCGCAGTCCCGACCAGCGAGTACCAAGCAAATACATCGGGAAGCTGCTCATTTGGCGTAAGATGAGCCAAAGTGGACTCCTCCACGGCACGGAAGGGCCCAATCTCATTTCCACTGCGGGGAAGTCAGTGAGCGATAAATCCTCGACCCAGTAAAAAAGAAAGCGCATACCTAGGACTGATAACACCAAAGACGGCCGCAGCGAGGAGAATCCAGTAATTGCCAAACAGGACAAACACCAGGCCACTCCCCGCCATCAACACCGAGCCTAGAGACAGCACGGCCTTGCGGCCCATGGAATCGGCGAACAAGGTCAAAAAGAAGCTAATCACGACATCTCCGATCAACGTGAGAGTCATGAACAGACCGATGCGATCATCGGAGATACCAATGGCCGATAAATACGAGGCCAGGATAAGCGTGGAGCCGCCGTAGGCGAAGAGGCGCACGAAGCGCTGGGCACAGAGGAACTTGACATCGCGCGAGGAGTGCCACATGGTGACAAGACCCAGCTCATCGAGGGCATTGGCGATGACGCGCGCCAGGCGCGATGTCGATTCAGCCATGGTGTGGTTGAGAAGAGACAGGGAAGGGTGTAGCAACAAGTACATAAATCGGAAGGCGAAGCCTGGAGATGTGGAGCCCCTTAGGCTGCAGAGCCATGTGCGCTGCTTGATTGGATGAGATTCTGGCCCGTGAATATCATTTGTTTTATTCTTTGTGCTCCGTATACTATAATTAAATATTTATAATTGATAGCTAGTGAATAAAATGTCGCTCACGTCTCGGTCCCGGGCGGCCGTTTCAGGCGGTGTTCAGCGCACATGTATACGGATGAGCTGGAACATGGGATCATACTCAATGGGCCGGTCATTCTCCTTGGTAAACGTGTACCGGAACACCAACTTGGTAGGAAGACCTGCACTTCCTGCAGGGCAAAGCCGATGCATATACGCGGACCGGCCGCGAAGGGCATATACGCGCCCTTGTGGCGGTTCTTGACCTATTCCGAGTCCCAGCGATCGGGGTCAAATCAAACCGGAGTTTCCCAAATGCTGGGTTGTTGTGGATGCGGTGCAGTGCTCAGATGATGATTGCCTAAAGGGAAAGCGAGACTTCACAGCAGTCGATAGAAAGCATCTCACAAGCATCTCCGACAATAATGTATTGAATATACAGCAGGGTCAACTTAGTTCGACTGGAGAGCTACGGATACTACCGAATGTCAGAATAAGGGTAAGATATAATCTACATGAACTACTCCGTGATAATTGCTTATACCGGCGATATCTGAGGCAACAGATATTCCGGTCGAAAGCGGATCTCGCGCCCGCGTGTCGTACATATACCGGCACGCTGGGCTCAATGCCTACAATTCAGATTTTCTTTTCATTGACTTTTGTGCAGGTCGCTAGCGATCGATGTTGTGTGCGAAGCAGTTGTTCGGCGCTGTGGCTCACGATGCTGGTCTGCAGTGCTCTGGTGGCGGTTACATCTGGCGGGCTCCACTCGTCCGAGGCGTTCCTGAATGAAACGGGCGCGAAACTGTGTCAACACCGGTATATTCCTAACCCTATATTACTTTAAAACAGAGAGAGCTGACTGGCCACGAGGATCAAGTCTCCATTCTCAATTCTCTGGGGGAGTGGATAGCCTGGTGGCTTCACACAATACAGTCGGTGTTCGGTGGATATGGACATGGATCCAAGGATTCGAGATCCTTGCAGGATGCCACGATCAATTCCTGTCGTGGTGCTGCGCGATGATCGGGGGCTGGGACCTCTTGGCCATTGACATGATGTCAATCTTGCCAGTAATGGACGACAACGGACCCACTGGCCGAGCTTCTCCAGTGACAGCCACGATGATTGTCATTTGTTATGATCCACTCTGTCACTTTCCGATCCTCAGCACACAACAGTAGCACAAAACCAAGAGGATCGAGAAAGCAGAAAACACAAAGCAGAAGATAGGGGAACGAGAGAGCGGTCAAGGAGAAAGATGGAGCGGGTCACAGCTCAAGAATCTGCAGCTGACAATTGTGACGAAGCCCATTGCTCCCGCGTCTACAGATGTGGCTCCAGCTGGCTGCAGATGGGCTCCAGATAATCTGTTCACCCGCCTATCAGGCTTCGATCAGCCCCCAAAAGTCTGCGCTATTACATCGCGATCGTGACGATCTCTTCAGCTGGACCGAACCTGTGTCGAACGGTGGAGACTCGACAGGCGCCATTTCTCTCCTGGGTCCAATGAACGGGATCGATGAGATCTGTCGATCGGGCCCAGCTGAAGATTGGCTAAAAGGTAAGAAGTTTTTTTAGCTGCTCTTCCCCGGCTTCTGTGTGACTGCTAGCTCGGTCTTTTTTCTTTCTTCCCTGCTTGTTTTGTTCTGTTTTGTTGTACAGTATAGTGATATCCTCATCGCCATGCCTACTAAGATCCCCTCGCCGCCCGGTATTCCCATTCTGGGCAATGTGTTCGATGTCGATCCTAACAATACCTGGACTTCATTGAACAAGCTGGCTGCTCAATATGGTGGGTTGCGCGCTCGGGATGGTGTCGAGTCTCTCAACTGATGATTCGATATAGGCCCCATCTTCAAGATCAATGTACTGGGTCATCAGATCGTCTTTATCGCCAATGTCGCCCTTTTGGAAGAGATTTGCGACCAGACCCGGTTCCGGAAGTGTGTGACGGGCCCCGTGGTAGAGATCCGGTATGCAGTCCACGACAGCCTATTCACTGCGTACGAGGGCGAGAAGAGCTGGGGCATCGCCCACCGTATTATGTACCCGCACGTTACCCAGGAAGCAACCGATGCCGCATTTAACGACATGGCCGAGGTCATTCCCGATCTGACCAAGAAATGGAGCGCCAGCCCCAAGCAGCGAGTTAAGGCGTCCGACGACCTGGATCTGATTCTGCTAGCGTCCTGCATGAAGTGCTTCTTCAACCAGCGTGTTCACGTCTTGGAGAAGGGCGAAGATGCCACCAAGGGTTGGGCAATGGTGCAGGGCTGGGAGGGTGCTACAATGGAGGCGCTGAAGCGGCCTACTCGCCCGAAGCTGCTCAACTGGTTGTACCAGAGCCGCTTCTCCAGCCTGACCAAGACTATGCGCTCGTACGCCAAGGATATCGTCAACAGCCGCAAAAACAACCCCGAGCAATCCCGCAAGGACATGCTGGATGCCATCATGAACGGCGTGGACCCCGAAAGCGGCGAGAAGCTCAAGGACTCCCAGGCGCTCGACGAGGTCATCAACATCTTCATTGGCGCCGCCACTGCCGCCAACCTCCTTTCCTACGCTATCTACTACCTGATCAAGAACCCCGAGGCCCACAAGAAGGCCTGCGAGGAGATTGACTCCATCGTCGGAGATGGCCCCATCGATCTGAGCCACCTGAAGCAGCTACACTACGTCGAGGCATGCCTCCGCGAAACTATCCGTCTGTCCGCCACAGCCCCTGGCTTCAACATCGAGCCCATCCCCTCCGAGAACAAGGCCCCCATCCTGCTCGGCGGCGGCGAGTACCAGATCCCCCACAACCAGCCCATGATCGCCATACTCAGCGCCGTCAACCGGGACAAGTCCGTCTTTGGCGAGGACGCCGAAGAGTTCCGCCCCGGGCGCGTAATTGGCGAGAAGTGGGACCAACTGCCCGCCGCGGCGAAGAAGGGCTTCGGCAACGGCAAGCGCGAGTGCATTGGCAAGCTCTGGGCGTGGCAATGGTCATTCTTCACTCTGGCGAGCATAATCAAAGAGAACACGTTTGAATTCGAGGATAAGGACTACAAGTTACATGCCAACGGCGCGTTCAGTATTAAGCCGCTTGACTTTTGGATTCTCATGAGTCCTCGCCAGAAATAAGGAGGATTCCTGGAATGATTTTCGTTCTTGCTTACTAGCGGATATGAACCTGCCGGTTAATGATTTTGTCTATAGCTTATGATAAGAAAAAGACTTCAAAGTGAAACAAGTTCAGTGCCCAGGTGTGTCGCTCCTTTAGATTTATGCTAGGTAAGAAGCGCATGGTCTACTCTACTGCAAGTGGTATCAATCGTTAAGAACGCGACATGTTCTATCACTCACGTCTATTACCTCCTGAACCTCGACTTTGGGAAATGGGGTGAGATATCGGTGTGGCCTAATTTACTTGTGGACGATCTCTGGCCATCGGCGCAACGGGAGCTGGACTGTGACTCGTATGGGACTCGCATGGGTTCATCTCCGGTGTTCCAGTCCTCCACTTTATTCCGATTTTGAAGGAACCTTAACAGTAGAATTTCGGTGTTGTATACAATCTTAGCTATGAGATATAGAAGCGCCAATCAATCTAAGAAAGAAGAAATGAAAAATGTCAATCGGTTGTTCCATGAGAGTGTACAGGTGAGGAAATCAGAGAGTACGAGTTGCCACAATCTGAGGCAGATGAACTCAACTCAAGGGTACGATAATTATGCTACCGACTACATAATGGCCCATCGACTAACTAACTAAGATAGTAAGCTAGATCATCAAGCCAACCCACTGGACATATAGAAGCCAGTAGGCCCTGCTTGGTGATTGCGATCATCCTTCGAGGGATCTAGTAGGGCACATTACCGGGGTCATAACATGAGGTAAGCCAGCCATTGAAGCACCACCGATCTAAAGGCCAATCATATCGAAGATGCGATGGCGAAAATTCACCTCTGTGATCGGGCAGTGACGAATTCGCCGCACTAACCCAAAGGGGGCAAATTCTGGTGGACACCCGTACGTATGCAATAATGCGTTCATGGACGCCACATCAATATAAGGAAATTATATATAACCATTTCATAGCATATTCGATTAATAGAATACGAAAGATAATAAGTGAGAAGAAGATAATTCGGTGTAAAATTCGAAACTCTAAATTTTGGGTCAAATCGACAAAAGGACCAGCCTAAGTTTCTATATCAACATAGAAAGTCAAAATCCTAACGAATGGGTATAGGCCAAATCCCCTCAAAACCACAGGAAGCACAAGCAAATCTATACACGATCACAACAACCCAACATTTAGCCGCTGTAGTCAATGGTAACAGCCAGACGGACACCGTTGCCAGAGCTAAGGTTACCACCGATACCACCAACAGCAGCCTCAGCAGAGGTGTAGGCATTGTTAACAGTACCAGCGTTGGTAGTGATAGAAGAGCAAGTACCACCGAGAGCATCACAGATCTTCATGCCCTGGACAGGAAAACCAGCGTTCTGGGCCTGAATAGCAGAGACATCGAAGCCAGACCAGCCGTTGTTGGTAGTGGAGCCAAAGTCGAACTCGCCCCAGGTGGAAGCGTAGCCACCGGAGGAATCAGTAGGGATAGTGGAGCCCTGAGCAGCGGCCCAGCCACCCTGGGAGTCATCGTCGAAAGCGATGTAGACCGTAGAGCCGGCGGAAAGAGTGAAGGTATTGCAGGCGTTGCCGTACCAGCCGTCCATCTTGCCATCCTTTCCGTACTTGTTCCAGATAGCGACGGTCCAGTCGTCGGTGCTGGAGCCCTGGAACTGGGCAACGTTCTTGTACTGGCTGGCATCAGAGGCGGAGACCTGAATGATGTTGCTGCCGTAGGGGTTGCCGACGTTGCCAGAGTAGGTCACGTCGCTACCGGAGGGACCGGTGCTGCCACCAAAGCCGGAGGTGGAAGGATTACCAAAGGGAAGGTTGGTCCAGGAAGGGTTGGAGCCGGAGCCGGAGCTGGAGCCGGAGGAGGAAGAAGGAGAGCCACTGGTGGCAGTAGCCTGGCGGCGCTCGAAGCCCTTAGTGCGGGGAGAAGCAGTGAAGGTGCTCGAGGCGGAGCCGGAGCTGGAAACATTACCAGAGGGAACGTTGGTCCAGATAGGCTTGGAGATGGAGGAAGAAGAGCCAGTGGTGGCAGTGGCCGGGCGACGCTCGAAGCCCGGGGCAGCGAAGGTGCTGGAGGTGAGGCCTGCAAGTAGCAGAATGGACTTGGTGAAATGCATTTTGAGGGATTGACTCGGTAAAAGAGCGTGGAAAGGACAATATATAGTCAAGGTTTGAAAGAACGTGTCAAGAAAAGAATGACAGAACTATAAAGGAGTGTAGTTCTTTGAAGAGAGTGACTTGACAGGAGAAAGAAAGGAAGAGAGAAGATGAAGATTTAAATAATTTTCACGAAAGCAGACTTTGATGGCCCGCCACATTTGCCTTTGAGTGCGAACAACGGAATCCAGTCATAAGCCATAGTTCCTGGTACCTGAAGGAAGATATCCATGGGAAAGTAGGGTTGGAACTAGCAGTGGGGACAGCGTATACGTCAAAGATGGCGAATCGGGGCAGGAGGAAGCGTTGGTCCCGTAAATACTGTGCCCTAAGGCAGTGTTCCAGAAGGGCCGCCATGGCTTGATGTGCTACTTGGGGCCTGGTGGATTTCATATCAGAAAATAAAGTAGGATCATTGGAGATCAGATCGAGGAAGATGCAATCTGTGGGTCAAATGTTAGTGGGGACTTTGATATTCTGTGACCAATGCGATTGCAAGTACAGATGATGAGTAGAGTGCAGGAAGATTCATGATTCGTGTTCCATAGTTTGCGTGGAACTCTGGCTTGACCGGGGAACGTTCAGTAGTGGATGTTCAGGGGCCGCCAGGGGTACCCAGGTTGAGGTTCGGATTATATCGTGGTCGGGGGATAACCTTCTCTCCGCATTGTCTCGTTTTTGCGAGTATTAGGACATTGGTTTGAAAGACTAGTCTTTGTAGGAGGTCGTAGGTCGGTCGTTGGTCAATGAACTAGGAGTTCAGAATGCACTGGCTGTGCATTGAAGCAAGAGTTAAACTTTGCAACGGACTAGCTAAATGGGTCAAGGCCGCTTACATTGATTGAATGGACACACGTCGGTGGAGCTGCTTCGTAGGCAATGGACACCGATGATCCACTAGTTGTAACCCAGACTGAATTCTAAGCCCAGAGTGGATTTGGTGGTTGATACTACATGCCCTTACAGATTCCTATACCTAGACAGATATTGGTTAAAACCATTGTAACATTCGAGAAGCCCCTAGAGGCCACGAGAATTCTAATTGTGCCCTCAGTTTCATCTACGTTTATGCGCCGTGGATTTGTGTTGTGCGTAGGCCCAGGGCAAGTGAGAAAGCATTGCGATTGGACAACCGGTTGTCAATTGTGGATACCACTCTTACAATATTCACCAATAACATTGCTTATAAACGTCTTGGCAGGGCATTTCTGCCATATTCACCAATCATATCTACCCCTGGCGAACCATTCATGAGCACAAAAAATCAACCGTGGATCACTACGTGGTTCCTGGCCACGTTGGCTACCACTTACGCAGCCACGTCCCAAGTGGCGCTTTGTGTCTTTCGGGTATTCAATAACCATCAATAACCAAAATATCACCTGTTTTGGATGACAATATCATTAATATATGGCACCTGCCATACCATCAATAAGAAAAGGGATAGCAACTCGTCTTTGCCTCGTCTTGGCCTCACCTTGGCCTTGTCTCTGATATCTGGTCCCGAACGCAGCCCCCGGTCTAGACAAAGGTGGATACCCATGAGGAAACCCACCCAGAGGGGCTGCCCTTTAATCCTGTGAAAGCCCTTCTTTCGACTTCCATTCAAGCCCACTTTCAACTCGCTCTCAGCGCCTTCGATCAGCCTTGGCGGGGGATTGAGAACAGGTCTTTTGTCACTCCGCAGTCCCACTGAGGGGGGTGAAAGGCCTAGATTGCGGAAGTCTTAGCCGGTGAAGACACAGAGCTGGCTAAGATTGGCCTTCTCGGCTTTCCTAGTGAAAGACGAGCCCGGGTCCTGTGTCTGCTTTTGTCGATACATCGTCGACACATGGCTAATCCAGAGGTTAGAGGAGCATACTACGAATCCCGCCTTGTGGACAGCCAGAAAGAAGGGGTTATGTTTTATTTGAAAGAGATGGAATAATCGTACTCTTTTCAATAAGCGAAATAATACGTAGTTAGTTGACCGATATGCTGAGAGATATCCACTGCATGGCTCCTTATGATACCCATAATAGTATTCTAGACCACGATTGCAGGACCACAATGACGACTACATTCTCTTGCGCTGAATTTCCGCTGCTGCGGACGGAGCTGGGTGGTTGTCTTCGGGATTATGGGGGACATGTCGCATTCCCAGTAGCTAGTCAGATGAGTTCCCATCAGTAGCGCCGGTTCTAGCTTGGAGGATGGTCGACCTGAACATCCTTAATCTCACGATTTCTTGGTGTTGAATCGGTCGACTCGTCTGTAGAGGACTTAGCGGAGCCTCCCTTGACATCAGCCGCTCCACTGGGTTCCAACACGTTAAACGCCGAATTTCGATCAACACACATACTGCAACCCACGCCGACTGTCCCCTGGCAGCCATGGAAGCAGTCGCAGAAGACCAGCTCGTCGTGGAAACAGCCCTTCGTACAAATTGCACACTCATAATCGGCTACGTTCTTCCACCATCCAGGCTGGATCGAGTTCCTTCGGCAGTCGTGACGACTCGGCTTGATAAATTTACACAAACGACTTCTGCATGACGTCAAGGATTTGGTGAGCAACAGTTCTTGCCCGATGCTATTCGGCGGATCGAGATCTTACTCAGCATATGGAGAGCCATATGGAGGATACCATTCGATCGCTGGGTGTTGTCCTTGTGGCAGATCGGTTTACGTGCGAGAATCGGCCAGTCGACATTATCCATCGACCATTGACCCCGAAAGAGACAGACGGTTCTACTCGATTATTGGGCTATCAATGCAGGATAGGCACGGCGGTTCAGCGCCGAAATCAGCGAATCCTCAACCCCACTCCTGGATGACTGCTAGCATACTCGTATTTTCAGACAACTAGACTGTAATATCACAAGCTGCAGTCTCGCTAACGGAGAGCACGATCAAGTATGCTTTCCACGGACATGTCGACGGAAGTGCGCACTTGATCTCTTCGACGCAGCGGTCTGGGCTTTCTCATAAATACTCAGAGCCGACCTACCACCGCATATTTGAGAAGCATCACCCTCACACTTCATGTCACATTGGCTCGCCGCAATCCTGGAGCTGCCCTCCATCTTGTTACCGCAGAAGCATTGTCCAGCATACTCAGTGCCCGCCAAGCTGAAGCCTTCCTTGCCGCAATACTCCATGCAGCCACTTGGAGTCACCTTGCCAATTCCCAGGTCGGCGAACTGAACTCCAGTCAGTGCACGGGTAGATACGTTGTCAGAATAGCATCCAAGATAAGACCAGTCGCTATTGGCATCCGTTGTAGAGACAGTGGTGGTTACAGCAGTCTCTGTCTCTGTTTGAGATGCAGGTAGACTGGTTGTAGTCTTGGGGCTTGCTGGCTGCGATGGACGACTAGAGGGGACAATCTCTCCTTGACCCCATCCAGTTGGCGGGTTGTTCCCTGGCAGTTTCTCCAGTACCCCGTAGATGCCCTCGGGGACCAGGTTGGGGATATTGCAGCTATCAGCAAAGTTGCTGATTGGGCCAGCGTCAACGCACTTGTCCATACCCAAGTCACCGGCATCACAATTATTGATAATCTTCTGCAGGACGTCCTCATCCCAACCAGCAATCTTGCACAAACCTATTAGCCATGGTATCCATCGATAGTGACAGAACACTCACAAAGTCACCATGCAGAGAATACCCAGTACGATCCCCATTCGCCAGGATAAAAGGCTGCCAGCCCTGTCCCTGCTCCCACAAATCTTCAAAGAGCTGAGTATTCCAATAAACCTCGTAGAAAAGATGGGGAAGATGAATCCATCCCTGCGGACAATTGGCCTTACCCCCAGTAGTCCCCTTGCTACTGGGAAATACCATATTGCTCTCGTAGGCATCGAGGCCAGCCTCAGGGTTATAACAAGAAGGGAAGTGAACATCAGCACGCAGAGGGGACACATAGCCATCGCAATTCATATCCGGGAAGCCTGCACCAGCACCTTCATTATTAGGGTCCTGAATACCGACGCCGTGGAGACCATCGGAGGTCGCAGGATACGAGGGTGTATTATACGAGGTGCGAGGGCATGTCCACTGAACCGGTTGAATGGTTCCCTCATTTGTATCTAGGACATTGGCAGCGCCGCCCGGTGGTGGTGTTCGGAGGCTATTGTTTCCACTGACCATGCGAAGGCCAAGTGGGAAAGCTTTAATTTCATCATCGGTTGGCTCGAAACTATCGATGTAAGTCAATTGACTTGGAACTGAAATTCGGGCTTGGTACACACAAGTAGTAGACATTCATGTAGAACATGGGAACTGATATGAAGCTTCCATTCGTTGGATCCTGAAAGTATAACGACGGAGTCCAGTAGTTACTCTTGTCTGCCTCGACCAGAGAAGAAGTACAACGGGAGTCCAGAAGCGCGTCATTTTCCATGGTCAAATTGAAGTTACTTCCGCCCTGGATGACGTGCACATGGCTGGATGCGATGCCAGGACTGATTATGGGGTCCATGCGGCCCTGCGTTAACGGACCCTGGCCATAGAAGTGGTTCACGGCAAAGGTTCGAAAGTCCTTAGCCGTTGCTACAGCGAGGAGGCCGGCCAAGTGAGCGACTATAAATTTCAAATGCATCTCTGTCGCCTTGGTCGGCATGTACCCTGAAGCGGAAGAATAAAAGAAGGCGATGATCCAGCGCCTATATGCAAAATATCGAATGAACGTGGTTCTTGAGTATCCGACTCAAAGGGAAAACGAATGAAGAAAAGCTTGAAGGTAACGACACGCAACACAAAAAAGGGGAAAGGGAAGAAAACATTTTATATTCTCAAATCGCACGGTCTCCCTGGATATGAAAATATGAAATGAGGCTCGCTCAACAGTTTCCTTTGAAGACCGGGCATCATGCTTCAGTCTCCGCGCCTGCTGTGAGTGGGCTAATGCGTGCGTATTAAATTAACGGGGTAGTGTTAGGGTAGCGCCATTGCGATTTTGAAACTAGCTTGTTAATTCCCGAATGCCATATTTAGTCTAGATTTGTTGGGAGGAGTAGAAACTCTCCGAAAAAGTGGTGGGATTTTGAATATAGGGGTGGTGGTTGGTTTCAGGATGATTTACTTGAAACAAGTGTCCTCCTTAACCTATTTCAGTAACTGGACTTCTCTTATGCTACGAAGGTTCTACAAGATGCACGTTGAAAATATAACCGTTTTCATTGGTTCTGCTTAAGACATATGTTGAATATATCATCATATGTGGCGGCGCATACTGGCTGCTAGAAACGGAACCACAAACGAGCTTAGCTTAGCGATTGACTTGATCCGAGGTCCAGGAACAGTTCAAGCTTCAATGGCTCCAATCCAACAAGCGCCTAGACACCAGTGTAAGTGCAGTTGGTAAGATCAAGACTGCCTAGAGCGATGGTGTAGGGCGGTCCAGCGGCTGAATGAAGCCGTTAGTAAATGTTACTCGATTCAAATGGTCAAAAAGCGGTAACTAACAAAGGTCCAGAGTATAGGCAATCGAGCAGCTAATGGTCTGATCAACCTGAAGCTTGTCCTGAGTCTTGAGGACATCATGAAGGTTCTTGACCTGGATCTTGTCCAGCTTGACGGTCTCGACTGGGCTAACAGTGGGGGCGGCGATGGCGAGGGAAGCCAGAGCAGCGAGAATAACTTGAAACTTCATGTTGATGGTTTTGGTTGGCAGGATTTGAGCGTGGATTGGTATTTTAAGGATGCTTGAGACTTGAGCTGTTCTGGACTGTGGGTAGCGACAGAACAGAACACCGGGAGAAGATGGCACTTTTATATCTTTCGCAAGTTCCTTCTTACATGTATTAATCTTCCAGTAGCTTGAGACTTGGGTAGCAGTTCCATGCAGAAGTCACATTGTATAACCCGAGGGAAAGGAGAATAGGCTCTAAGCTTTGAGCAGCCTTGGCGAAGTTGCAATGCTGCAATTGATGACTTTACATTCCGGGGCGGACAGTATCTCGTAAAAGCATGCTTCAGCTACGGCAAGAGAAAGCAATCCTAAATGCCTCAATGACATCTCCTGGGTAGGGTGTCTTTTGACACCCACAGAGACCGCTGGAATTACTTCAATGGTAATGGCAGCGGAGAGTATAATTTAAGCTGAAACTCACAATTATATTAAGAGTTAGACTCACGTTCACGGTTTAGGCTACCCAAATCAAATGTCTGAAGTCATATCTGAACTTGTTGCACCTCCCGGCCTCTTACTCCCTTCTACTTCTGAATACTGGGATCAGAGCCAGGATTGAATAACAAAAGTTCTTAGTTTTTCAAATTGCTTGAATGTGTCAACAGAGTATAATAGGCTATGTTTCAAACTTGATATGGATAGCCCCGACTATTGACAGTGTACTTTTGCGACTAAAATAATGTGCGAGTTGACTAAGACTGGAAGAATAAAGTGATTCGTCTGGCGAATACATGAAGAAGTGTCATGAGCCTTCTTGAACACTAGAATGGCAGCGGACATGAAAAATCCAACTCGGTTGGTCCTATGGAACAATTATTAAAAGGTGGCGCTTTGCATAATTATGGTCAGTCCATGCTCTTGTAAATCAGACAAAGATTCCTTACCACAGAATGACCCTATAGTAACTGATACCAGGGTGCAATTGACAACAATTGGAGCTTGTCTCTTTGACAAATCAGGAGCTTTGATGGAGCCTGGCAAGCCATGCCAAGTCAAATGGACAAGCACGTTATCCCGATGATCACACAAAATGTCAGAAGAAGCCTTGGAGGCAATCGAAAGAGTAGACAAAAGGCTCCCGAGGAAGAAAAGAGCAGATGTCGTTTGGAACTTCATAGTAGCTTAGGTATTGCTTTGCTGGGCAACTTTTCTGATATGATAAATTTTGAAGAGAGTAGTGTCGGTCAATCACTCGGTAAGTTCCCTGACTTAAGGGTTCTATATAAATGCGGTTTGGCATGAATATGGAAGACTCAAAAGCTATGAGTACACTGACTTTCCCCTCGAGTAAACCCAATGTAGAAGGTTGTCTCACCTTCAGGACATTGACCCTTGGTAGCGCGATTTTTCTGGGTTCTGTGCTCCATCGGGTAGTCGGGTAGCTGACGTAGTATACACTACCAAGCAGCTCTTTCCTTCACTCAGACTACCTGTAGGATTACCTACCATCGAGACCAGACTTCTAGCGAATAGTCCTTCTTGAATAGCACAGTAGGACATGCTTCCCCACAATCAAGGGTTTACTCACAGAAATGCAGGCACAAGAATCGAGTGCCGAATGCAACTGTAACCTCCGGAGTTAAACAAGGTTCATCAGGTGATATATTAAATTTTACAGCAGACGAGATCTATCGATCGATAAGACTGAGTGTCCGTCCGCAAGATCGACGCAGAAAATCACCACTTTGGGACTCGATATGACATTGTTTCTTCCTGCTTTGCTCGGTTGGGATTCCTTCGCCGGTTTATGGTGAACAAAGCACAAGCGGAGATATCTACATGTGCCAAAAGTACACCAACCCCGCATGGAGAGATCGAAGAGAGCAACGAGCCCGTGTAACCAAGCCAGTGGTTGCTGGACGCACACCCTCGTGCCTTCAATGGTTCTGTGTTTGACTTTGCCTTATTTGATGGTTCGAAGCCTATTGAGAGATCCTAGGACGGCCTGGTGTTCTGAATTTGAAACCCTTCATTGTGTAACCTTTAGCTTTAAAGCAAGTTGTGATGTGATTTAAGATGTTGTCTGTTTAAACCTAAAGGATCAGGCTTCATTTCTCTCTCACTATACACCGTCAAATATCACTGGACGTAGATTGCTTCCAACGTTCTCCGCTATTTCCAAGTTCGGACATATTTCCGATTCTCCATTCTCTGCGGGGTTAGCGAGGGTTAATGCCGAGGCTTTGCCGCCGCTTAGATGGCTGGAAATTTATAATGTCAATTTCCAATGTCTCTGATCGCATCTCTTCACTCTTCTTATACAACTCAATAAGGCAGTTGTACATAAAATGTCACCATCAGCCACACATAATCCCGTGGAGGCCAGCATTCCCGACCTTTCAGCGATGGGTGCCAGTGTACGTTCGCGTGCGCAGCCTGAGCAGGTCGAATCCCTGGGCAAAACAAAAGATGGACGAGCCTTGAAGATACGCACCTATCCAATCTTTCGTTCGCTCTTGGAAGAACGTATTTATCGCAAGCAACACCCTGCCGCGGCTTTTCGAGTTTTCGCAGACCGGGGCTTTGACGAAGGCGTCGCTGGCCACATCTCCGTTCGTGACCCTATTTTAACGGACCATTTTTGTAAGTCTGTCCGCGAAATTGTGTGAGCTGAGGGACGTAACTAAAATATCTTAAGGGCTCAATCCATTATCCATGCATTTCTCTCAGATTAAGGTCTCAGATCTTATACTCGTGGATGAAGACGGTGCTATAGTGGAGGGCGATCAGCCGATAAACACAGCGGCGTTCACCATCCACTCGGCCATTCACAAGGCCAGGCCAGATGTTCACGCTGCCTGTCATGCTCATAGTGTTTATGGCAAGGCATTTTCATGCTTCGGTCGAAAGCTTGAGATGTTGACACAAGACTCTCTACGGTTCTACAATGATCACGCGGTTTATAATAACTTTGGTGGCGTGGTGGTAGACAAGGAGGAGAGCGATCGTATCGCAAAAAGCCTTGGAAACTGCAAAGCGGTTATATTGCAGAACCACGGTCTTCTGACTGTGGGTCAGTCAGTCGACGAAGCGGCATTTTGGGTAAGCGATTGGCATAGCCTGAGAGTGGAATGTAGGAGATCGAATTCTAACAATGTTCTAGTTTATGAGTCTTGACAAGACTTGCCAGGCGCAGCTCCTAGCCGATGCAGCTGCTGCAGGGTCCGGTCATAAGAAGATTACCATCAGTGAAGTAGAGGCAGAATACTCGAAAGTGAATCTCGGTGGGCCTGACAAGGGATGGCTGGCGTTCCAACCCTACTACGACGAACAGCTCGCCAAGGCGAATGGTCACTTCCTGGGTTAAATAGAACTTTTCAAGGCTCTGCAAATTTTAATCCAATTATCTACTGTATACGTATGGATCCTCGTCATCTCCTATGAATCCCCGGAGATTTTGGCTTTCAGGGGTACGCTATAAGGAAGAGACCGAGTAGTCAAACCTAAGGGCCCTCATGGTTACTTACCTCCCAGGTAGTAGCGTGATATCTATTATATAGCTAGGGGAGTGATAACTACATACATACTCCGATCCTCTCCTGCCTGATTTTTTGGGTTTCCACATTTTCTGCCGAACAAATCACCTCTACGACCCCGTATCCTTCTTATCCTCCCTGTCCTCGCTGCCCTCTTTATTTTCCTTGTTCGCAACCGCGGGCGCGTCCTACAGTGTGCCCTGGATGTCCTCTGTGCCCTTTGTGAAAATGTAAAGACTATGCGAGATAGTTACAGAAGGAAAGTTAAAAGCGGTGAAAAAGAGAGGCAATTTCTTACACTAAGCCTAAATAGGGGCGTCGGGCGGAAACCCGATTTCTAAGGCAGAGGTTCAGAGCATCAGCCTTCCAGAGTTATCCCCTGATCTCACCCTCTCACACGAGCCATATCCCAGTGGGCTCATCTAATTCATACCAATTCTGCGTGTTGCGATGGGCTATCAGAAGTGTCTAGATGTCCTTCACCAGACTGAAGAGGACATTTGGGTTGACAGAATCAACCAGGCTCGAATAGACGGCGGGCTTTGCGCCTGGGTTACAACTTTATTTCTAGGGCAAGGTCTTTGCAGCCTTGATGATGGGTTCTTGAACGGCTAGTATAATCTCTGCCAAAAGTTTGTTTTCAACAAGAAAACAACATTATTGCTCCGTTTGCCTCGCGTTAGCAGTGTTTCCTCGATTTACGCCGACGAGAAAGTGGCTATGGAAGTGGAGGCTCTTGATTTGATCCGAAAGAAGGCAACCATACCTGCGCCAAAAGTGTACGCCTGGGGTCTCGCTGAGGGAAATCCCCTTAGCCTAGGACCTTTCATCTTGATGGAGTTCATCGACGGTGTCTGCCTTAAGGATCTGTTTACTGGAGAAGAATCAAGGTTGCTCAGGGAAGACATCCCTGATTGTGATGTTGAATTTATTTATAGGCAGATGGCCAACTTTACGCTCCACTCTTCGAGGTCGACTTTCCTCGCATTGGAAGTTTACCTACACCGGTAACGGGATTTTCTGCTCCTATACGCCCGCTCACATGGAAAGTGCACGATATAATACAGAATGGAGGAGTGGATACCTTTGGTTGGCCTAAGAGAAACCCAGCGGAGCATATAATCGCTAAGGCGACCGAACCGAAGGACTTTGGACAAACGACCAGTATTTTCGGTATATATTGGGGCAAGACTCACAGCAACTTCGACAGCGGCCCAACTCGGACGCTGGCGAGCAGAACGCCGAATCGAGGTTTGCGTCGTTGAAGAACATTGGGTCAGTCATGCCTGAGATGATCGAGGAGAACTATGACCAAGGCCCCTTTAGACTTATCTGCGACGACCTCGGCCCCACCAACGTGATACTTAGGAGTCAGGATGATCTGACCATTATCGGAGTTGTGGTTCTTGAGTGGGTTTATGCTGGACCAGCCCAATTGTTTGCCTCGGCGCCTTGTGGCTTCTTCTCGATCGGCAGTCAATGAAGAGTGGGATTTTGAGTTTGCAGAGCTTCCCGATGTCACCAGCCGCTATTTCAAATGGCTTGAGATTTTCCAACGTGTCCTAGGTGAAGAAGGGGCAAAAACACCAGGACATGAGGAGAAAGAAGTTCCTAAGCTCGTTAAATGGTCTGTGAGCTCGGGGGCAGTATGGCTTCACATCCTCCTTTTTAGTGGCTTCTTCGACTGGTTTAGCTTCCCTTGCATGCAGCTACGACAGCGCGTAGGTGCAGGCATATGGAGGGAGCAAATGAACAAAATCAATAACACAGAAGAAGCAAAAGCATTCGTGGCAAAGAAGCTGTGCGAGCTGGAGTTCTATGACCAAAAAGTGGATAAAGTTGAGCACTGCAAAGCTCTTATGGAGAGCGGGGTCATGACGAAGGAAGAACTTATTGTCAAAGCCCAGGCAATAATATCAGATAAGTAGGATCTGTGAATAATCAAATAAATTTACTTATGGTTGTTGGAATATTGAGCCATAGAATCAATGCATTTACTACTATTATAGTGTTCTGGTTTGGCACTCGCTAGTGGACTAGTGTACCGCTTCTTTATGTCCTCTTGAAAATACAACACAGAGAAGAGAGAGCATTGCCATATTCTCCACCCGGACGTTCATGTCCGGTCCATGATCTAGCAGATCGATAAGTATTCCCGAGAGTCATGATATCTAGGTCTTCTAGTTTTTTTTCAAGGTTTAGACTCTCGACTTAATTAACAATTAACAATAGCATGAGGGTAATGTCGTCCATTTGGATTCTGGGCTACCATTAATGTTACACACGCCTACCAGAGTCTTACCTGCCATGAGTCACCTTCGACTAGGATTGGCCACCTGCGGTCCTCCACCTAATTTACACTCCGACCTTGGTTTCCAACCGTAAGTGCCGCCCTTCTGTCTGTTTCTCTCGCTCACTCATGTTGCTTCCCAACCTTTCCAGGTCTGGAACTCGATCATCCAGCTACAAAGGCGAGGGACGTCAGATGTGCGGGAATCGAGTACAATTAGGTACCACTGTTCATTGTCCATTCTTATATTAATGTTCTCCAACGAGCTGGATAGGTAATTTATTACACGCTGCTGACATCTGCGGTCCTGCGGCCACATTCACATGGAAAAAGTTGCTCATAGTGTTGCTCCAATTCCGCAGCTTTTCCTGCCTGCTACGTACTGATCAGGGGCGTTTTCTAACACCGAAGAAGACCCAATACCGCCTCAATTCAGTCATCGCGTTAAGTTTTTCACAAACAGTCCAGACACATAATACATCGAACGCTCCACCGGAAGATCTCAATATAAGACATTCATAGGTTCGCTTTCTCGAGCTCTCCTTCAGTCCATTCCCACAGACGCTTGCCCATTTCCTCACTCTGCGCGTAGTAATTGTTCCGCTTCAAATTCCCAACGGGAACATAATACGCCCCATTAACAAGGTCTTCTTTCTTCGCGCCAACAGCAGCCCACAGTTGATTGCGAGCTCCATCGGGTACCGAAGTACCCAGCAAGCCAATCGCCTTAAACCCCAGACCAAGGAGAGGAAAACGCCCGCCCATCGGGTTGTACAGATCGGTCAAAATAACTCCTGGGTGGACAGACACAGACGTGATAGAAGGATAGCGTCGGGCGAGCTCGGCAGCAAAAAGAATATTGGCAGCCTTAGACGCTCCATACCTGATATTAGTATTCACTTTCTTGAGCTTTTCCTGGTCCAGAATTGTCTCAAAAGACGGGGCAAGATTATGCGCCATGGAAGAGAGTGACACAACACGAACGTCCGAGTCGGGCTCTTCGGCAGTTCGTAGTAGGGTAGGCAATAGTAATTGCGTGAAGAGAAAATGCCCAGTATGGTTGGTGCCGATCTGTATTTCGTGACCCAATTCCGTTTCGCCGGGGGGCAGAGCCATCACGCCTGCATTGAGGATTAGGATATCTAGGCGTGAGGACTGGGCGTTGAATTGCTCGGCTGCATTTCGAATAGACTTGATAGAGGTCAAGTCCAACGGAATCCAGCTGATGTCAATATTCTCAACGGAGGATTTGATTGAGGCGATGGCATCGGTCGCTTTAGACTCCGAGCGGGCTCCAAGGAAGATCTTCTTTGGGTTGTGTTTTGCTAGTTGTAGAATCGACTCTTTTCCCAGACCAGCATTTCCTGTAGACTCATTAGATTATCTCTATGCGAACCCATAAATATTTAATTTGAACTTACCGCCTGTTACTAGCACGACCTTTCCGGCTAAATCGGGAATATCTCTGTCCGGGACGAAATGCACTCCGCCGAAATAGTTCCGTGGATCGATACTCGCAGCAACAAAGCTTGCCATTTTGTCAGGGCGCTGTTTCGAGTCTGCTTGTATTCAAGGTTGACGGTCAAGGGTTAGATGGGCAAGAGTTTATATAGACAGTCGGGGGCTCGGGGCAATTATCTCCCCGACTTACCATAAATGTTAACGGCGATCGTTCAAAGATCTTCACAGAAAACCTGGTACATATATAAATACATACTGTAGTGGAGGGTTCGGGGCAATTATCTCCTCGGCTTTTACCATAAACTTCAATGGTGAATGTCGTTCGAAGATCTTCACGGAAAACCTGGTATCCGTGTTTCTGGGCCCCACTCACTGGGCGTGAGGAAACGAGCGAGACCTCGGGAGATAACTCATGATCGTTTTATCCTCCCCGAGTTTTATAGGGGGTCTGGAGATCCTTCACATGCATTCTTCCATGCTATTCCTCCGGGGTGCAAAGAGCAGATTGGTACAATTTGACTCATATCTTGGCCGCAATGTTGGGCATAGGAATTTGCTATTTTGGAAGGATGTAAAAGAGAAAATCGATGAAATAGAGGTTACAAGAACAAAAACATACAACAGCAGGGATTCGCTGGTGGTCACCCACCCAACTACTAACCTGCCGGCGTGTGGCTTAAGTACGGCTGAGCGGACGGGAAGCCCTGTTCTCCACACCCTATGGTCGTATGTACTTTTCTTACACCTTCTAAGGTATATAATGATACCTCAGTAGCAAACAATTCAGTTGTCCCTAGCAAGAAGGCGAGTGTGCAATACGGAGGATGAGAATCGGGTGAGGATCCTTTGGAATATAATAATATAAAACGCAACCCTTGCTATTGTTGAGCGTTGCGGATCTTCTCGTACTCGGGCAGAGCCCATTTCACCATCCATTCTGAATCGAGAACCTGCTGAGCAGACGGGCGATTCTCTGGCCTGAAAGCATCGGCCGTAATATTGAGAAGAGAGCATCTCGCTCGCTGGATTCAAGAGGTGGCATCCCCTCCTCCATACGCGGTCGCTGTACAGTTCTTTCAAAGATATCCTGCAATGATTGATATTGGGGTCCGGGTCGGTTAATTGGTTCTCCGTGCTCGTTGAATTTGTCTTGGCCTACTTTCCATGTTTCCCACCATTCGGTTGGCAACGGGCCCAGTGCTCTGATCTGCTGGCAAGTCATTTCGTCTTCATTCGTAAGGAAGCCTTCGAATAGCGATCTTTGAGCAATAATATCCCAGATAGTGCAGGCAAGTGTCCAGATATCGGATGAAAAGGTAAGGGGTTTTGTTGGCTCAAATCGAACCTCCGGAGGTCGGATTAGAAGAGGCGTATGCGACTCGAATCTCTTCTCTTGTACCGGGGAGAATGTTTCACCAAAGTCCGAAAGGAGGATCCTAGCTCTCGAGGTGTAACATCTTCACTTGCTTCACCAAGCCAGACAGGTAAGATACCGTGTTGTGGGGCACCGGGTGGGAGCTTTTGGCCATCTAATCGATTGACTGGCTCGAGTACCGGCTCTCCGTACAGCTCGTATAACTGTTCAGTGGATAGATGATCGAATTCATGAGGCGGTTGGAGGAGGATATTTCCACGATGAAGATCCCCATGGACGAATCTTTGTGAATGAATATACCGAATCGCAACCACGAGTTGCGCCGCTAACGCTCGAGCTACCTCAAGCCGAAAAAAGACTAATCCATGATCCGTTCTTTGCATCAGAGAGGCTCATTCTTGCTGGGCTGATCACCAAACAGACATGGTTGCCATTGGGGCCCTGAATGCTGAATGTATCCCAAATTGAAGGAATCATCGTGCTGCCCATGTCTGATAATATTCGGGATTTCGACGGTTTGGACAGCACATCAATTTCGTGGGTGTTCGAATCCGCCGTACAGACTTTGACTGCAACGTATCTGTTGGAATTTTTGTCCCAGGCCAGCCAGATCGTTGAGTATGTACCGTGACCGAGCTTATGGACTACCCGGTAGCGATTATGGAAACAGTCGCCAATTTTCACCGGGTGATAGCCCCCAGCCCGGTAATATTCCATTCTTTCCACATCTTCAATAGGCTCATACAAGACGCATGTTGTGTTCATAGTCGAGGCCGTTGATTTGAACGTAGTGTGAGAGAATTCGCGGAAGGGTTGATGGTAAAAATATGACAGGCTTGCCCTCTTAGGAATCAGATCAGGATGAGAGAAACATAGGGGCGAGCGTAAGGTCCTAATAAGCAAGAAGCATAAACTTCTCATGTTTTCTTATTGCAAACAAGGCCTTGTGGTTTCGGAGCGAAGTTAGCACACAGAATGTAGCCTCTCGGTTTGTAAACATTGACGTTGGTCTGGGGGCGAACTTTCTTCCGGGCAGTCGGATCACAGAGCACTCTGTCCCAGCGCAGGCGGCAAGTATAACAAGCATCGACCAAACTGAATACTATCAAAATTCGCATCTTTTTATAGCCCAAAGGACATGACCCGCTTGTAAAAGCGAGGAGCAAAAACATACAACAGCAGGGGATTCGCTGGTGGTCACCTAACTACTAACCTGCCGGCGTATGGCTTATGCGGGCCAGTAGTTGGGTGGGTGTTGCCGGGTGAGAAGGAGTGAGTGCGCTGTTGTTATCATGGGGTGAGCCGGTTGAGAACGAGGTGAGCAATTCCGAGGGTCGCTCAGACCCCTGCTAGTCTTATTAGTGACTATTCCGATCACTTTATATAAGCGTAAATCGCAGCATGTGATATCAAGCGGTTCCATAGCTCAGTTGGTTAGAGCGCCGTGCTAATAACGCGGATGTCGAGGGTTCGACCCCCTCTGGGACCATTTTTTGCTCTTTGGTTTTGATGACTATTAATTAACAAGGCCCGACGACATTTCTTCTGATGGAGACCATGTCAATCCAGTTATTACCGACCATAAGGAAAGGGTTAGCAGCAAGAGGAAGATCAGTGGAGATGTCTGTCACACAGGAGGGAATTTCCAGAAAACACTCCTCATTCCTTCGGATGGAAAGCACGCTGCGATGACTGCGAAGATGATTCCCCCATTGGTTGCCAAACGATAGAAAAAAGCTCACCTCCTCACATAGAAGCTCAAAGGCTAAAAAAAAGCCAGAGACCGAGAGAAGCTCCCGGCAAGGTATCTTGGTTGTGTCCGAAGGAACAAATAATGCGACCAGTCGGTTAGTCCCACCTATATCTTGGCCCACTGCCAGTGGCAGGTACAAAGATGGCAAGAGATAGTAAGTATTCTTATATGATTGATTGGTTGTTCAAGCGCTATGTACGGCCTGGACATATTTGGTAGATTTAAGAACCCTTGTTAAATCATAATGGAGTAGTACTAGCAAGGGTAGATCCGATACTAGATAATATATATAGGACGAAACTGTGGGCCGCTCTTGGGTGTAGCCCTGACGAATTCAGATACTTATGCCAAACCGGAAAAATAAAACACTGTAAACACAACTCCAGTTGGCTATAGGGAAAATTTATATAGTTGCTAGAAGGGCCCCTGGTCGAGCGCTGATATAAAGCGAAACAGATCCTGCTCTAGCCGGATCTGTCTTCTCTATAGCCCGATGCGGCACGACCCGTTGGCCCGCTGGCACAATAGCAGTAGGGAATGATGGAGGATTTTATCCGAATATATGGATAAGAACAATATTCCGAAGGCTTTAATAACCTTGTTCCAGGGAGATACATATCAATACCCTAAAGTCCACTTTTGAGGGGGTGAAATGGCAGAAAAGAGCCCATTTCGCAAGCGGTCAGAACCTAAAGAGCTAATCATGCAGCACTAGCTCAATAATGTAAAATACTCAATGTACTCTATACAGGGTTCCATAGCTCAGTTGGTTAGAGCGCCGTGCTAATAACGCGGATGTCGAGGGTTCGACCCCCTCTGGGACCACGCTTTTTGTTCCCGATCAATTTCCAATCAAATTTATTTTAGTACGACACCGACTAATTGAACTGTCCTTCTGATTACTTAGGGTGGGAATTTTTGATCCTTGTAGAATTTTAATTTTTTTCCCTGATATTTTTCACATGCTTGCCATGTCGAGTTCCAGATTGTTGTAGGGTCATCCCAGATGTACCTACCCATGATTCTTGTGAACTTTCCCCCTTGGAGCTGCGGTGTCGATGTGATGGATATTCCAATGCTAGTTCTTTCTGCCAGTGGGCGTACTAATTAATTATTGTCGTTAAGACCTATTCTACTCAGTGATCGGGACGTTGATACTCTTCTGGACACTGATAAGCACGGAGCTCTGACTTATATGTAGCAATTTCCTCATCCTCCTCGATACATTGGTGAGTCCAACAAGCTCCTTCCAACTGATGGCGAGGTACGTGATTTGAGAAAATTTGTTCTAACACATTGGGACCATAGGTCTCCCTGCCTCCGATGTTGTTCTGGCTTCCAACCGAAACACCGCCCCAACTCATACCACCTACTAAGCTACCCTTCCACACTGTCTTGAAGATATTTGAATCGTTCGAACCCTTTATGACACCCGGCTTGATGTAAATGAACCGAAATAAAGCGTATAAGTTGGCTGAGTTCCTGACTGAGGTTCGAGTAACCAATTCTTTCTTGGATTTTTATCTTTCACCTCTATTGCAATCTCATTCCCTACATCGATACCGAAACAGATACCCTCATAAATCTATAGTTCTTCTCTGTGTAGACAACAACCACGGCTTGCACTACTCCATACTTTCAATGGAACCACCAAACACTAACAATTATGGTTACCTTGGAAGTTCTTTCCTCTTGAAAATAGGATATAGACAAGCTATCTAAGCTATGAATAACCAACTAGCAAACATAGTAAGAAGAGACGGTAGCATTCAGATGACTAGCTAGCCTCTTCTTACCGCTACCTACTAGTACTAGCTCCCAGGTACTAAATTCCCGGATTCTGTGCGGCAATCAGTCGGTTTCGGAATTTTGTATACCCGAAGTGTGGCCCCAGGATGTAAATCTCTCTGCCAAAGCGTAGGTGAGTCTTCTCGGGCTAGTCTCTTGTCTGCTTGTTGCCACTCAGAATATCATTATCCATACTCCTTATATAAGTGACCAACGCTATCGATCTCATGTACCTCTCACAAAATTCTGACGATCTTAGGATTTCATGCGATTCCGACTCCAAGTCCCGAGGTAACTTTCAAATCACTATCCTTTGTGAATTAACTCCACAGACACCGGGATTCAAACAAGGTCCCAAATTTTGACCCCCAGGTCCGAGTTTTGCTGCAGAACTCGGAACTTACCGGAATTATTCTCATGTGACGACAAACGAAGCTGTAGAGATCCATGTACAATTTATAGCGGTCCAAAGGCTTCAAGTTTCTTGTAAGCATAGTACACATATTTCAAGTTTCTTCAAGTTTCTCGGTGGCACGTTTATTCGTCCACGGGCGCATTCGCATAGCATTCCCCATGTCTATATATTCCCTTTATACTATCTCCCATTCATGCACGAGACTCGGACTTATATAATGATGACTCCGGGGCAAAATGCCTTTGAAGCCTTCAAATATCGTTAGCAACGACTCGGAAGATAACCGCCTAGCTCTTCTTGCCAAAAAGAGAGGAAACGTAGGCTGGAAGGATAGGCATATGATTGATATAGTATGTCCGATGAGAATGGTACCGCTAGGTACTTTCCATCTGTACCCGTCTTGTACTTATATAGAAAACTCTCGCTGTACCATATAATTGGTTCCATAGCTCAGTTGGTTAGAGCGCCGTGCTAATAACGCGGATGTCGAGGGTTCGACCCCCTCTGGGACCATGTTTTTGCCTGGATCTGCTCCAAATTGAATATTGTATTTTATTAGTGCTTGCTGCACCCACCGCCTCAATTATGTAAAAAGTACTTTTTGTATTATATAATCGGTTCCATAGCTCAGTTGGTTAGAGCGCCGTGCTAATAACGCGGATGTCGAGGGTTCGACCCCCTCTGGGACCATATTTTTGCCTGGATCTGCTCCCTCCAGATTGAAAATTCCATTCCTTGGAAGAGGGTGGAGGAGGGTGAGTGCTTAAAATGGCGAGAATTAGGGTATATAACCCAAATTGCCCCGCTACTCTATTAAACCACTGTGAATAATGATATGACGATAGAACTTGAATACCCTCAGATTATCTTGATATACCCATAACACCGGGTTTTCATATCTCATGCACGATAATACTTAGCATAGCACCTTGTGGGACTCCTAAATTATTTTAGAATTGCATTGCGGATCGACTTCACTTTCCTGGACTGGCAAAAACTTCATTGAAGTAGTCCTTGACTTGGTCGAATCGAAAATTCTCTAAGCTACGATAGATATTCTTAGCATGTGGGACATGGTAGCCATATTGGGCAAATTCAATAGTTTTAAGTAGGGGAATTGTTCTCCAAGGTTGTTAGCGATTACTCCAATTATACAGCCCCTCAGGAACTTCTTCAAAGCCATTGGATACAAAGAGGGATATTAGACACGTTTTCTTTCTCTTCAATATACTATCAGTAGCGCAACTGTGTGTCTGCGCGGTTCCCGCCCCCGCGGACCCCACCATATATCCCGTAGCATCTAACGATAGGAAGCCATCAATGGGAGGATTATTTCCGAGAAGAGCGAAGAGTCCTGGTTAAGAGCATATGAAGACCCCAAGCAACCGACCTGACGTCGCCCGAGACCGAGTATAACTACCTACACAATACAGGACGAAGTAAACAGTATCCACCAAGACCTCCGGAGTAAACATTGAATAGGGTGTCGGCCGGATACAGCCCGAACAGAGACATAGGCAAGACTTGGGAAAGCGCCTCAAATGATCTTTAATTTTAAGCAGATGAGGTTACTACCACTGGCACATAGAACGCTACGTAATCTCCAATTTACCACAGCTATTGAATCTGCAATTCTTTTCTCCATCCTCGAGTCACTGACCCAGACATAAGAAAAAGAAATAGAAGCTGGGGTGTAGAAAGCATCAAGGAATACGCCTGTCAATAGCCCAAAGACCGTTGAAGAAACTGTTCTGCCGCACTGTACAATACAGGGACTGTCGAGAGGGCTAGGACGGACAGAAACTGGCCTACTCTCGGAGGGAATCAGGAGGGGAAAAACTCATGATCATGGAAAGAAGCTATCTGGCGCACCCCTCAGCTATATGAGGGCTGGCAAACGCGGGGGCGGTGAGAAACTGCCCGTCATGGGGCTCACCGCTTCCGACAGGGACCATCCTGTAGTAGGCGCCTTCAGGATCGCAGCCACCCAAACAAGGTAAGTATAAAGAATAAAAGAGGAAGGAGAGGAAGGAGAGGAAGGGCGGTCGGCGAAGGTGGCCTCTAGGTTCCCGACAACAAGGATTTGACTTTACGTGCTTCCTTCTAAGCGGGTGATTTTCGGTCTTGACATTTTGATTGCACTTACGCGTTGTTACGATGTAAGAACGAAAATAGCCTAAAGCTAGAGATCATAGGATTGATGATAATAATCCGAACTAAGACTAGGAGAGGAAGGACTAATCCTCCTCTCCGGAACTACTAAACTCCGCTCCGCGGTAACACGCCGGTTATACTTCGCTAGAACTTAGCAATAAAGGGTATAGCTTGATAGTTCATTATTTTTTTTCCCCCGTCACGATTGGTTCCATAGCTCAGTCGGTTAGAGCGCCGTGCTAATAACGCGGATGTCGAGGGTTCGACCCCCTCTGGGACCATTTTTGACCGTACCTAACTAAATAGGTAAGACATGTATAGTTTCCTTCTAGTAGGAATTTTTTTTGCATTGTGCTCAAACTCTTTGATCTGACTGACTCTTTTCTACACACTGCATATATCTGTAACAAGGACGATAACCGACGAGCTGAGTTGTAGTGCCCAAGTAAAAAATTAACTATGATTCTCTGTCATTAAGAATAAAAATATGGATTATATCCACAAATAATGGTCCCAGAGGGGGTCGAACCCTCGACATCCGCGTTATTAGCACGGCGCTCTAACCGACTGAGCTATGGAACCACTTGATGGTCCTAGTCCGCATTGTACCCTTATGAAGCAAGGACAAGGACACAAAGATAATTTTCGATCTTTAGAGCAGATCGAGACAAGAGTATCCTAGAGGGGGTCGACCCTCGACTTCCGCATTATCAGCATGGCACTCTAGTTAACTAATTGAGTTATGGAACATATTACATGAGCAGCTTCATAAGTTTGATATCTTCTAGAAACCACCTGCGCAGGAAGTCATGGCCAGTAAACCACATCCGCAGTCACCTATATGACATACGGAAGTCTTAGAGGAGCTGCCTCGAAACACCACTAGGCTAGACGACACACAACGATCTCTCTCTCTCCCTCTCTCTCTCTGATGTATCCCCTATACTCGCTATGATGAGAAATAGGGCTAGCAATTCCCTATCTGCGGAGGTAAGTTTCAATGGATCACGTCCGGGAATATAAAACATATTTGTCGACTGGTGAGAACAGCGTGACAATCCTGCGCGCCGGCGCGCATAGGCCGCCCAGCTGAACTACACTGACCATTGAATATGGCTATAGGCTCTAGAACATTTTGTCTCTTAGCATCTACACACAGCCACGCTTGAGCCTTCCTTCGCCGACACTATACCTCCATCATGCGTTCAGATGGTGTTGACTATGTGGCTAGAATAGCATCGAATTCTTTTGGTTCGAGATGCCGCGGACCGCGTCAAAAAATACTTTGTTCAGTGGGCGTACCAAAGCGAGAAGATTGAAACGTTGTCAGACCGCGTCATAAAGGCGCCATGGGCGCACTGTGTATACTCGTCAATGATCAGACTCAATCCTAGACCCGCAGTATGGCAAGGAAGAGGCCAATAAATATCAGCGGAACGAGCGCTTGGTGATTGGCATGTCCCAGAGGTCGGCGAAGTGGACGAAGTGTGCGTTGAAGTTCAGGCTGCGAAAACATGGTATGAGAATCCATTTCCCCGGTTTTCATAGCCAATGTCACGGAATTCGTCCAAGAGGGGGGCGAAAATGCACAGGCGAGAGGTGTCCAGTTGGAGGATATCACCAAGTAGCATAGATTTAACAGTGGCGGCCATGCAACACTGAATATGAGGTTGACGTAGCGGTCCTGGTTGTATGTGGCGGCGTAGACCATGGAAGCAGCCATTGCACCAAAGCTCAACATATTCACTACTGCACCTCCATTCCAAAGTTCTGTCTTGAGGCGGGCAATTCGTCTTCCCTTGGCTTCGCTATTCCATGGATTGAGCGTACTACCAGTTACCAATGATGTACCGGAGTTTCGCTTAAAGAAGCAGTATCTGAAGACGGCTGTCAGATAGCCTAAGCATCAACTTATGGTTAGCATTCGAATAGGCCATTAAAGCAGCTTAGGAATCTTACTGTGAGCCAACCATATTTCCTCGAGGTCACCAAATGGAGGGCCACCATATCCAGACTTAGCCGTGAGGCTCCATTCAAAAAGCCAAGTCAACCCAAGAGACACGATAGCTAAGACTCCTTGCACTTTGACATGCGTCGACGATGATGCCGGAACCAGCATCTGACCACTGAAAAAAGCGAGAGGAATGACGAGCTGCATAAATACGCGATTTGCCAATGTGAGCAAAATTATAATACCCTGCTTGGCAATTCCCCAGCGTAGATCCGGAGCTATCGCGTTATTTGGTGAGGATCTTAGGGCTAAGATCATCTGGCATAAGCCGATACCCCAACGACTGCGCTGGGCGACGTGTCCCTCTAGTGATTCCGGACAACGACCTAGCTGCAACATCTCAGGCAAGGCTATTATCTGGGAGCCAGTCCCCAGAAGAACATTTGAGAGCAGAACATCTTCGCCGAAGGAGATAGTGGGGAATCCCTTGTGCTCTATCAGAACACTTCGCCGAATCACAGACCCGGAGTGCGCGTGGAAACAACAGCCAAGCTGATTAAGATGTGGGATCAGCCGTCTTTGCCAATTGTCAAGGGACTGAATCATTGGATCGCCAGCTGGGAGATTGTAGAAGTCTTGAGAGGCTCCCGCAATGGCAAGCTTGGGACAGCAAAGCAAATGAGGTAGAGTGGCTCTGAGGAAATGAGGTGAAGGAATGAAGTCCGCGTCCAAAACAGCAATAAACTCAGGAGGTGAATTCATTGCTTCTTGTATGTTAAATAGAGCATAGTTGAGGTTCCCAGCTTTGCCGAAGGCCAGCTGACTTCGATTCGATTCACCGCGACAGTGGTAGTGGAGATTCTTCCAATTATTTTGTAGATGCTGGATCCTATTCTGGAGCTCTGACGACTGACCGTCGTCAAGTAGAAGGACACGGAATCGATCAACTGGATAATCAACCTGACAGGCTCCGCGTACAGTATCTAGGATGACTTCCAGAGTCTCACCACAGCAAGGAACGAGAATATCGACGAGAGGAAGATCCTTCTTGTTGTCACTGCTGTTCATCAAGCGCAAGCGCTCACGATGTCGACCTAGATTAGGGTCTCCATATTTTCGAGTGGCAATTGCGATAGACTGATTTTGGTTGTATTCGTCTTGACGGAGAAAATTAGTCGAAGACCATGCGGAATGAGAGGAAAACGTACGTGCGATGGCACATTCCACGTAGAATATAGCCCACATCCACCAGGTGCTCTTTAGAACTGACAAGAAGGATAGCCTAACTAGTAAATAAACTGTCGTGGCTATCCTCGCAGCTTTGGCTATATGTGGCGTCCATTGAGAAACGATGTTTACGTATGATTGTGGTGAATTGGACTCTTTTGGTAGCGTTTGAATGTTATATTCAACGGAATGAGTCGCCATGCCAAGCGATCAAGGTATCAGGTCGATTGCAAAAAACAGAGGAGAAGGGGGTGAATGAAAAAGAATGAAATTCGGGGCGGGCGTGAAGACTTATATAATTGAACCGAAGTGGGGCAGTTAGTATTGTGGTAGGACCTGCAATGGCTGATCGTGATCCATTCAACTGATTATTTACAGAGAAAAACACTACTACGCTACTGATGTTTTGACTATTGCGATATCATCAGAAGATTGAAAGAATCTAGAAAAAGCTTATCTCCAAGGTCAGTCTGATTTGATGTCCCTGTTGTATGCTCTCTAGAAGGTTTTTACTGCCTTGGAGCTTAGTATCGAGTAATTGTAGCTAGATCTACCAATGTCGCTCCTCTATCATCTACATCGACAGGTTTTCTAGATCACCAGGTGTTCTAGATCACCAGTGAGCTTGAGTCATTTCACCAGATCTTCACGAGGGTTCTTTGTCCACCTGCTTATGGACTTTGAACGGTAATTCTCACACCGGGAGAGTCCAATCTTGGCTGCGGGAAAACATAGCCATGAGCTAGTCTGACATCCGACTCATCGGATTCGAAAAGCTCAATTGCTGGACCGCCGGGCTGGTAGAGTTGCGAAATAGCAAAGTACATTTGCATCCACGCAATTCTATATAGTGAAAGTCAGTCACTTACACAGTCCCGAGCCTGACCCGATGATTACTTACTTTTGGCCTGCGCACGCCCGGGAGCCCTTGCCGAAGGGAAGCAAATATTTATACATCAGTCCATTTGGATCGGCGCCAAGCCAGCGATCTGGGTTGAAAGTATCTGGATCAGGGAAAACGGCGGGGTCCATGTGCATGTAGTATGTTGTCATGGAGAAGGGTGTCTATTGTAGTTTGTTAGTGAAGGCTGGAAGTGGCTCAAGTGAGCTTGCAACTTACTCCTTTCGGAATCACCCAGCCTTGATAGTGAATCTCGTCGTCAGGATATTCACGAGGCGATCGCTTCATAGAGCCAGCTCCTAAGCGAAGACCTTCGTTGATACAAGCAGTCAAGTACGGGAGTTCTCGCAAGCTATACCAAGAAGTTGCCCTCTCTGGCTTTTCACTCCAGAAAGTAGTAAGCTCATCGCGGAGTTTATGCAGTTGACTCTTGTCTAAAGCCAATTGTGTAATAATGGTTTCAATGGTGTGGGAAACGTGGAAAATGCCATTTTGTTGAATGAGCTAATTCCGTCAGTGATCCCCAATAATTTACGAGCCATATGGGTTGACACTCACCTGCCCAATCCGAGAAGCAAAATTAGCACGCTTCCAGATACTTGCTCGTCCTTGTAGCTTCATAGTAGGCTCCTGGAGTTCTGTTCTGAATGTCTGGCGCCGCGTTTTCTGATAGAAATTAGCTCTGACGTTGGCGTAGACCTTTTCTATCAAGCTTACCTCGTCCCAATCTTTTAGTTCTGGGATTCGCGATGCCAGACATTGAATAGCAGGAACCACCAGCGCTCTTAACGGACCTGGAAGATGGGCAAACAGCGGGACATGCATGAGTCCTGATTTTTGGATATTGAAGCTGAGATAGTGTCAGTGAAGGCTGAGGCGAGTGATAATCAGTGTTGAAAAGGCTCATACAGATTTTGGTTAAAGGTTGGCTCTTCAATATAGTTAGAAGGTGCCTCAAAGGTCGAAGTTGTTGCCACATCTGTAACCATAGGTCAGCATCTCTGTAAACCCACAATTGATGTCTCAGAAAGCGATACCAATTGCAAGAGATAAACACGCATGTGAAAGGTTAATCACTCTTCCTGTATCCCTCTCTTGATTCAATCTGTTGCAGAAGTTTTGTGTGCAACGAAGGACCAAAGGCTCATGTGTGGCAATCTTCGAGAAGAGCTTTTCGACGGGGTCTCGAATAACTTTGTGCCCTTCGTGAGTGTGAATCAAAGCAAAGATATCTAAAAAAAAAAAAAAAAAGAAAATTCAGTTAAACCATAGTCTCATGAACCATGATGCGAGTGTATCGTCTCTTGCCTTCAAATCCCGTGCCTTGGGCATACCTGCTGTACGCATTGGTCCTCCGAACATTGAAGGGAACGAATAGGTTATGATAAAACAGGGGATCAGAAATATGAATTTCGTCTGGTGAAACACGAATGATTGGACCTACCAATAGTTGATCAGCCGTGAGTCGAGTTCTTGGTATTTCCTGGGAAAACTCACCATATTGCTTGTGCATGTCATGAATCCTTCGATAGTATTGTCCCGGCTTAATCCATTCATAATAGAATTCGTACCAGAAAGTAAGCTTTGCCCAAGGAGATCCTGGAAAACTTGCAATGGGATGGAACCAAAGTCGATAGATGATCAACCAAGCAGTATACACGACACACCATGCACATAGAGCCAACGCCAGGTCGGCTAAAGAAAAGTCAATGAGCAAAGCCATGCTAAGAGGCCGGCAGTAATCTTTCTAGGCCTCCTATCTGAAGCAAAAAAAGTAGTAAGTTACGCTGGATCTGAGAATAGCGGTAGTTTTTTTAGATCATGCACCAGGACATTGCTATTCGGAACCCGTGGGTTTTTAATTTTTGGCATGTGCCGCTCCGTACAGCTTACGTTAAATACTGACTAGTTAGTTACTTCGCCTGATAATCAAATACGATTCAATTTTTTTCGTTTCATATTTGGTCGAGCAACGACCCGCCGAACTGCATGCTTGACACTCATGGCATATTCGGCCTTCTGCTGACGCCTTCCGTTGTAGTGGCGTATTCCCACGTCCTCCCAACCCCTTCTCAACAAGGAAGCAAAACAAATCTCGTCGTACACACTAGTAATACCCGAAAAATCTAGATTGACTGGTCTATGATGAGCAGCAGTAGCGTAAACTGATCTTCAAGCACGAACTATGACGATCGACCCAAAAACCGCATAACGCCCTAGTAATAGAAACCCGTGCCCATGTAATACACTAGTATCTACACTGAAGATGCTAGCGCGAATGAACAGATCGTCGTCGTCGACCCGGTTAAGTGGGTCTTAGCTGAGACCTACTCTGACAAATACAGGCTAATCTTATGGTAACTACATACTTCTGAATTTTATGTTCCACAAGATACATGAACAGGAGGAGCGAAGTCAGAATCCCCACCATGTGGCTGGCTAGGGCTATTAAAGACTGAGATGGGCGAGATAAGTACCGCCAGTGGAGCTAATGCAAGATAATCACGCCCCGAGTAACCCCCAAGCGACATCTTTTACGTATGAAGCCCCGCAGTGAAGCGAGCCCAGCCAAACTTTCTCAATGCCTCTACCATCAAAAAAGATAAAAGCATTGATTGAGTTTGGTCTGACAAATCAACATGCATCTAGTCAGATATCAGCTCTGAAGTATTTCATGTACTCCAGCGTTAAGGTGGCTCTTTCAAAACGAGAGACACAATTAGGTGCAGGCTGGAGGGAAGTGCCAGAATTAATGATATTCATGAATACCAAAATGGAGAGCTTGTCAAAATTCCTTCAAAATATAACTTGTCTCTTTATCCTGTGACATCGTTTTATCTATTATTTGAGGATGTCTCATGTGCCCACTCTAGCTTTCTCTGCCTAGAATTAACAGCATTCTTTACTCACAGGAGAAGAACGATTAATTAGGCGCTTCTCTTTGTGAGCTTAAAGTAGGCATCAGGTGGAGCACTTGCAATCATGAGCTTATCAACAATTGTGTACTCATTGTTAACGAGTTCGACTTTCATGGTGGACAGGACAGAGAAAACCATCAATTTGATCTCTATAGAGATTGTCAGTTTTAGTAGGCTAGATAGGATTGGATAAGTTTCTCGTACCAGCAATTGCAAAGTAACGACCGGGGCAGGCCCATCGACCGAGGCCAAAGGCCAAATGGCCTGGCCCAACCATCGAAGCCGGCTTACCCTTCTCTATCCACCTTCTGCCATTGAAAACTTCAGGATCCTCACCCGCTTGCTCGGGTGCTGTATGAGCCAGCGCCGCATTTGGATGAACAGTAAATCCTATGGGTAAAAGCGCAATGAGTACTCCTCCTCGCATGAAGTTGTCATTAAACTTACCTTTAGGAACGACATATTTGCCCAAGGGCACATCATTCATTGCCATTCGGACAGTACTGAAAGTGTCACCCTTAGTTCGCATAACTTCACGAAGAAATGAATCGGTCAGGATGGCTCTCTGAAGGTCGTCGTGAGTCAAATTCTCCGGGCCATTGCTCATGATAGACGCAATCTCTGCGCGAATCTCTTCTTGGTAGTCGGGACGGAGTGCAGCTTCACAAAGAACCCAGACCATAGTACTCGCTCTAGAAATAGAACTTTAGTTATCTGGACTTATTCAGCCTGTTAGCTGGAGATTTACTTACACTTGGTGCACAGATGCAAACATTGTACTCATTAGGACGAGAAAAATCTTCCCTCTTGAGCCCCATGTCAGAGTCTTCTCTGGAGTGGCAAACTTTCTCACCAGTAGCAGGAGCAGAGTTATCTACTGCGAGCATTAGCAAACTTCAACCAAGATGTTATTCTATACATACGTCTTTCTCCTCGGTATATGTTTTGGGATCTTTGACGAGACGAGTCATCTCGCGCCAAATTGGTCGGCCCATGAACATACCCAAACCAATCACCAGTCGAAGAAAAGTAACCTTAACCCTGAAAAATAGTCAGTATTATAAGAAATAAACTGACAAGTATTGACAAGTCGCTGGTAGAGATGTCCCATACATGGTCACAATTCGCCATAAGAATGGAAAGGACCGGGCAAAATACGATCGATTCTGGAAAATACCTCCGAGCTCAGCAACGTCGTTTGCTGCCATTTTTACAGCATGACTATATGCAGGGCTCAGGAATTTCTGGTCATATATTAGAAAATCTTAGTAAAACGATATGGACCCTTCATACCTTTCCAAGAAGGAGAACAACCATGGCGTCAGACACAGTGCTCTGAGTATATTCAAAAAGGTCGATAGATTCGCGATTTGGGGAGTTTGAAAGCTCCTCTGCCCGAGAGAAGAAAATTGAAGACACTTGAGGAGTTTAAGTCGACGTTATCGGCAATAAATTGGGGCTTGGCTAATTTACCCTGTGGCACAACAACATCCATGCGCTTTGACAACAACCCAGAAGTCACATCAGCCATGATCTTGAAGATTTTGCCCTGCGTGGCGTCCAGAAGGAATTGCATGTTCATTGCCTGAAATCATCTTGTCAGTCCACGGATTCAAGCTCAACTTACTCACAAAGTTATAAGACAACCTACATCAGCAACACCATGTTCGAAGCTGAAGTTCTTCTCATCTGTGAGAACCTTTTGGGCATACTTCTCGGAGACCATGATTTCCATCTGAAAGGCAAGAAACTCAGTCAGCACTGTGTTGGGCGAGCTTACTACAAAATCACTTGCCTTGTCCTTCTTTTTGACTGCAATAATATCGCCATGGTCTCGGATAGCTTGGTTGTACGAATTGATGGGGTCGTTGAATATTTGATCGTTCTGGTTAATCTCAGCTGGCTGATTATTGCATACAAAATAGGAATTGACGTACAGTAAGCTTAACAACTGGAGGAAAGTCCGCTCTGTGGATCTGGGAATATGCAATTGCATTAGTGTCTATCCAATTCTTTGACTCGGGGTGTTCACTATCCAATCGACTCACTTTTATAGTCTTTGAAAATGACTTTGTGATGAACTGAGAGCCCCCCAAAATGCCGAGGATAATAAAGAGAGCGACCCAGTATCTATGAGTATGGAAAAAGTCCAACGCCGCCGGAGAGTCCATCGCGGGAGTGTGCACGAGGCCCGTCTTCCCACTGGAAAGAATATCCATCTTCGGAAGATACAATGAGCTGCAGAATCTTGCTCTCTGAGAAGCTTCTGGTGGTTATCAATTTTTTCCGGGTAGGAATGAGCTTTGCTTTAGACAATGGGCGACAACAGGCGAAAGTCCACTTGTTTAGAACCACTGAATGTGGAGTTAAAAATGCACACTATCTTGGGCTTGAGTAGACTGATACCGAAATCATGGATCGGATGCTGTATGATCCCTGTATCTGAAGCCCAAGCTTTGCTTTTTTGTCGCTGAGATCTGGGTACGTACCATGAGGGGCATGCAGTCTGAGTGGGTCCATGTATGGGTCTGTTCGGGGCCCAAATCCTGGATTGATCGACCCAGTTACGTATCACATGTATGTATCCCGTCTGGATCACGTTCTGGGGCCCCAAATCGTCGATGACAGACCCACTTCTCCCGTCTCTAGAAGTATATTCCTTCAGTAGGTACGGATACAGACCAGCTGTACACTGTACTTGTGAATTTATGGCGGAGGGTGGAGAAAACAAGAAGCCCGTCACACGTACTACGTGGTCCGATGGTTAGCTATAGAAACGAGAGAGTCCTGTATGATAAATTTGCTAAACCAGCAAGCCCAGCGCCAAATCCGGTGGACTTACGCGTTATTGCCCTTCACGCTGATTATCCTGGTTAACCCGAATTTTTTGCATCGCTATGGCAATCGAAAATGGAACAAAGCCTGTCATCCCCAGCGTGGATGCAAAGAAATCTGTGCCAAGTGATACTCTAGCAGATGAAGTGATCCGGGGACTGAAGCTCTCTGGAGCGTGCATCATCAAGAATCTATACAGTCAGGAGACAATTGACAAGTTTGAGGCTGAGGTCAGGCCCCATCTCAGCGAAGCAGGAAACCTCACATGTAGGTTTTGCCATTCCGTCTTCATACCCTCTTCCCGTTTCGATACTGACCCATATTTTGGGAAACTGAGCAGACTTCCAGAAGAACGTCGTCACCGCCACTGGGCTGGCAGGAAAATCCGAGACGTATGCACTGGAGGTTATTGGAAATCCCATGTGGACAAAAGTGCGCGACCACTTCCTCACCTACTCAAATGGGACGTTCTGGGTATGTTTTGATCTCGCTAAGAGGTTTCCTTCCAAGTGCCTACTCCCTGCATTGCAGATCAGATTACACTGACTCGACTTTTAGGTTGGAGAAAATCAAGGAACGCATGAGACGAGCGCTCAGCTTGGATCTGCCACCTGCCTCGAGCTGCGACCAGGTGCTCAAGCCCAAGGTCTCCACCGAGACGATCTAGTTCATCAAGGCTTCAATACCGAAGCGAAGGAGTATGTCTTGGGACGGGACAAGTCACTGACATTCTTTGTTGCATGCAACAAGACCCACAACAGAAACGGAGCCACTCGGATCGTCCCCGGTAGTCATCTCTGGGATTACACTCGCCCACCCCCAGCCGCTGACGACACAGCTAGCATTGTCGATGCAGAGCTGGAGCGAGGCGATGCTTTGATTATTCTTGGTAGCGTTTACCATGGAGGAGGAGCCAATACCACCGAGGACGAGCACCGTCTTGTTCTGACCTGCGGTGTGACTTGCTCATATCTCCGCCAAGAAGAGAACCAATACCTGGCGAATGATGTGAAACGCATCTTGAGCTTGCCTCTCCCTATTCAAAGGTTCATTGGCTATGGCTCCTTTCCTCCCGGGGTGGGACTGGTCAATTGGGATGACCCTATCAAGATTATCAACCCTGATTTTGAACCCGAGCCTGCGCAACCGGAAGATGGAAAATCTTGATCGATCGAGTTTGTCATGAGGGGTGGGGACTGCACTGGAGACTAATGGAGCCGGATTCTTTTTCAGAGAGTGGAACCGATCGACTATCCCCACATCTTACCAATACGAAGTACCTAACTGACCAGCTCTGTTCAAAAGGTCGTAAGACTCGATTATATATATGTATATATGTAGCTAAGTCACGCCATATCGCAGTGTGTGCTAATCAATGTCACTTCATTGGCGCAAAATTCACGCAAGATTCTTGATCTTCAAACCTCCACGTAAAATTCACTGGAATAAGGAGTAGTATGTACATATGCAGCATAAACTTCATGGTTTGTACCAATACAACACAGTCCTCAGACCCATGTCAAGAGGCCAGGACGGAACTGAAAAGTGGAGCTAAAGAGTTGGGCTGACATGTGGCAGGAATTAGTTCAGCTGAACATTCTCATGCGGGCCTTTCAACATTTGCCGATTAATTCCCTAGTCGGGCTGGTTGAGTGATGTTGAGGGACCCACGTTTTTTTCTTGTATGTACACTAGAACTGTGGAGCTGAACAGGGGCGATGAACGGTGGAGATAGACAGTGGAGGTGAACAAAATGATGGGTGGAGCCTGCCGGGCTCCCAGCCGCTTGGTGCCGTTTCTGCATCTCTGTACATATGCGATCGGCACTCGACCCACTAGAGCTCATTGTTTGGAAGGAAGAAATGGAAGCGAGAAGACTACGGTCCAGCTACAGAGGTTTTCAAACAAACCTGATTGCGCGCGCGCGCGTGTGTGTGTGACAAAGTCCAAGTTTTCTTACCATCCGAAATCGTCAATTGGGGCCTATCAAGCATGACTCTGATAAACTCTGCCATTTCAATGGTATATGAACATCCTACAGCTAAGGTGGCACTGACTATTGCACTAGCATTATGTCTATGCTTCATCTTCAAGCATCGAGGTTCTTCACAGCCGTTACCAGTTATCAATGGTAGAAGATTTTTCGAATTCAGTGACAAGAATTTGAAGGAGAGATATCGGACCAACGCGAAAGGCCTCTTAGACCTCGGCTTAAAGCAGGTGCGTTGGAGAAAGTGGCCTAGACAAAATCAACAAGAACCAAACTCACGCAGATTAGAATGATGCTTTTTATCTTCACACCGACAAGGGGCTTAGACTTGTTCTTGCAAACAGGTATGCCCGTGAAGTTCATAATAATCCACATCTTAGTCTTTCAAAAGCAATCGAAGACGAATTGCATTGTGACATCCCCGGTATGGAAGGGTACCGACAGGGCTACTTTCCAGATCAAAACATGGGGAACATGGCAATAAAGATCGATATGCGACGTGCATTTGGTATGCGCATCCATATATCATATCTCAATCATGAGGACTATTTTGAGCTGACATTGAAAGAATCTCTGGTCAAATCTTGGTCCCGGGATACTTCCTCAATTTTGGAAGAATTCTGGACGGACAATTCAGAGTGGCACAAACTTATCCTCAGTCCCCTTGTCTTAGACATGACCTCCCAGCTCACTGCAGAGGTGCGATCAGGGCCAGATCTAGCTCAAAGTCCTGCATGGAGACGACTTAGTGTCTCCTTCACGGTCCATACCTTCACGGCCGCTGCAGATCTAGATGGTTGGCCTCGGTTTCTACGACCGATTGTCCACTGGTTTCTTCCGTCGTGGAAGAGACTCCGTGCCGACATCGAAGAAGCTCGCCAAATTTACGACGCAGCGGCTGAGGCTCGACTGAACAAGAAGGAAGAGGCTATTTCGAACGGAAAGACTCCTCCGGTATATGATGACATGATGTATTGGATGGAGCAGCGAGCCGGAGGAGTTCCCTTTGATGCTTGTTTGGCTCAGTTGCTCATCGCGCAAGCCATGATCCACGGGACTGCTGATTTGACTACTCAAGCGATCTTCGATATAGTCGAGCGGCCTGAGCTGGTTCAGGAGCTGAGAGAGGAAATACTGTCGGTGATTGGTGAACAAGGATTGTCGGTAGCTTCACTATCGAATTTGCACCTCATGGACAGCACGATAAAAGAGAGTCAACGACTAAAGCCGCTTTTCCTTGGTAAGTTCCCCCTCCACTATTGAGATATCCAAGACTGACGATGCCTTTTTCAAAGTGACTATGAAGCGTTATGCAGAAGAGCGTATCGCTTTGTCTGATGGAGTCGTGATACCCAAAGGTGTCCAAATTGTGGTGCACGCCCAGAACATGTGGGATGAAGCTCATTACTCCAATCCCCTCAAATTCCAGAGTCACCGTTTCCTCGAACGCAGGAAAATCGAAGGTCAAGAAGCCGCAGCACAATTAGCAAGTGCAACCACAAATCACATGGGTTTCGGTTTTGGGCGCCATGGCTGCCCAGGTCGAAGCTATGCAGCTGCCATGATGAAGATCCTGCTTTGCCATATCTTGTTGAAATATGATCTGAAGCTTACCGGAGGAAGACCTGAAGTTGCCAAAGCGGGTGTTTTATTGATGGCTAATCATGGTGCGGTAATTGAGGTTCGCAGGCGACAAGAGGAGCTCAATCTGGGACCACTGTCGTTGTAGCTTCGTCTGCAAATTTGCCTGATGCTACCACGCTTCGAGATTATGCGAAATGCAGAGAAAATGTGCCTTCATTGCTGTATAGTGAGAAGTAGTACTAAGGATCTAATTCACCAAATGGACCTGTCAACCTGCTTCACCCTTTCTGGTAAGGCCTTTTCATCCCCGGTAAGAAGATGTAAGTCCCGAGGAAGCCCACAAGGGTGGTTCCACCAAAGACTAGAGCTGTCTTCCCACCAAGATTTCCCGAGTCTGGGTTGAACATGTACGGGAATACAAAACCAATCAGCCATTGGAAGAAGTTGAGAGTCATGTTGGATAATGCCTGGGTTTTTGAACGAAGGCGCAATACTGGAAGCTCTCCGACCACGGCCCAGGAAGCAGCACCGACAGAGCATTGATAGATAACACCCTGTTCAAAGAGAATATGTTAGCTTATTTACTTTGCAAATGAAGGCTCTCACACGTATGACTTACCCATATGAACATGAAACCAACGGCGACTTGGTGCGCATCCTGATCAGTTGCCGTGCATGCTCCTCCTATGATGAACAGAGCAATCGCAGCAAGAAGCTGACCCCAGACAAGCATATTACGAGCTCCGATAGTGGTAATTAAGGGCCAGGCACATATATTGGCCACCCACTGAACAGCAATGTTCAATAAACCAAGAAGCAAGGCTTCATGCGCAGTATACCCGAGTAACTCATACATGTATGCCTGATAGCCTTGCACAAGAACGACGCCGGAGAGGAACTGACAAGCATAAACGAACATACAAACAAGAGTAATTCGACGATTGGATCGGGAAAAGCATTCTTGGTATGAAGCCTTATCCAGCGAGGTCTCCTGCTCTCGTGCTATTGATTCCTGTATTTGAGCCAGTAATGCCTCACCATCGACCTTGCGCTTATCGCTACCATATAGTCTTTTGATCGAACGCATCGCAGCCTCTGTATTTCCCATTCTAACCAGCCACACTGGGGATTCAGGCCAGGTTAAACCGGTCACCAGGATCAGACCCGGAATAATCCATTGGCACGCGAGAGGAATTTGATAGGCTGCAGCTGTAGTTGACGCTCCGACCGAATAGACAACTCCTGTGAAGAGGAAAACCCCACTCAAGGACACGATGTTTGTCATCGCAATGAGGACTCCACGAAGCTTCAGGGGGGCTGTCTCAGAGGCATAGAGTGGTCCAATAACAAGCCACATTCCTGTCGGGAACCCATTAATTGCTTTCCCTGCAGCTAGAACGCCCAAAGAGCCGTGAGAAGCGTACTGAGCAGCGACCCCGCCAATGGAGATTATGCAAGAGATCAGTGCTGTATACCTGCGACCAATGCGATCTGCTAGCCATCCTGCTCCGAAGGCTCCGATGATAGCACAGAGTTGCGATATGCCCGTGAAGAGTGATAGCCAGTCTGCAGAAATGATATATGACACGACACCACCAGTAATTAACTTGTGTCCATAGTCAATCCGAAATCTGGGCATTGCCAACAAATTCGCGGCGACGTTCCCATCAATACCGTAGCCGAATACCAGGGCCAATCCATAGAGAACCCATAGAATGGATCGCCAGTATAGGCGGATGGTCTGGTAAATTGTAAGGCTCTCTTCAAATGCTGTGTACTGTGCAGCAAGTTCACTTCGCAGGCTAGCCTCCGATGTCTGCTCGTCGACATTGGCCGTCGCGTTCTTCTCCTTCTCTCGAATTTCCGACATGACGCCGCCGGCCCGTGTCGTATATTTGCCCTGGCGAAGAGATGGGGTTTATTGGATTTGTAGAGTTTGTGCTGATGGAATTCGTCGAGTATGGAGCACAGAGAACTAATTCCCTTGGGGTTTTTGATCCTTCGAAATTTGGTTTGTGCAGAGTGCTCTCCCACCTCCCCATCTGCCGACACGGCTCGTGATTGTTCTCCATACGGGCCGCGCAAACAGAATTTTGGAACGTGTACAGTGACGAGTGTACCGCTGACCCACATCTTACATCTGGTATTGTTACCATCGACGCTTCGAATATGCACAATACCCTGTTAGGAGTCCCCCTCCCGTTCCCCTTCCCCCTGACCTCGGGATCTGCAGATCTTCTTCCAGCTGTGGTCGATCCTTTCAGCTGCGATCGGTCAGTAGCATGGTTGGTTCCCGGATATTGGTAGCTACAGTAGACCCATATCGTCCGTCATAGTCGGCCTGCAATCTCACAATTGAGGCGCTGGTCCCCGATCGGTGGAGATCGTGACGATTCCCATTCTTCTGCTTTCTTGAGTTGGTTCAGCTGGAAGACTGCTGGAATCACTTAGATCACTATCTTTATCGATCGAATATGCAGAGATGAATGGCCTGTCCGTTGCTGGCCTTGCGGTAGGCTCTACCCTTGTCGGGTTGAGCAATATCCCTGTCTTTTGGTTCATCCGCTACGGTGGACGTTCGACTGAAGTGCACGATCGGTATTGCGATGAAGATGGGGAAGCGACCGAAGCTTCGATGAAAGCAACTGGGGACAAATGGCCACGAAGATGCATCTTTGGTCTTTCCATTATTGGTCTGGCCTGCGCATCTGCCACGACCGTGACGTCTACACTCAAACTTGAACAAGCGGGACTACCATTGTACTGGCTTCAATTTTCTGGCTGGGTAAGTCACTAGCGCACTCGAGTGTTTTTCAAGAGCTAACAGTATTGGAGGTCCTTTCGATGCTACAATCAGTCATCCTGTTGACTGAGAGTTCTGTCACTCGCAGATACACTCTCGCCCACTGCGCCTTCTGGACAAGCGTCGGTGTTCTCTTCTCCGCGGTTATCAGTCTCAAACTACAAGACTCCGAGGACAACAACGGTCTTCTTGCTCTACATATTTCCAACAGCAGTAATGCCCTCTTGAGAGCTGGAATCTGTCTTCTGGTTCCTCGGCGGCCAGATGTCTATTACCAAGGCAGGCTGGTGGACAAGGAACATGGCACAAGTCTATGGAGTAGACTGACCTTTGGTTTCATTACTCCATTCCTCAGTTTCAGTGGAAGAAACCAAGGTACCATGGCTGCCGAAAACTTTCCGCAACTGCCATATCATGCTCGCTCACAGGCGCTGCTTGAAATAGTTCAACATGCCCATTCGCAGGGACAGTCCCTTTTCCAAGCACTCTGCGAGGCCCATAGTGATGCTTTGATTCTTCAGATTATTCTCGCTCTTGGATCTGCCGTATTCAGCTTTGGTCCCCCTGCAGCTCTCTACGGGATTCTGAGAAGCCTGGAAGATAGATCACTCGGTAGCCCTGGCATATGGGCGGCCATGTTAGGTATTGCATTGTGCTTTGCATCAATCCTCAACTCGTGGGTGTGGTGGGTTACCTACTCGAAATTGGCGATCCCCGTTTCTTCGGAGTTACAGGCACTTTTATACCAAAAGAGCATGAGCCGTAAGGATATCCAGCAACCAAAAGAGGCTGTTAATGAGGATAAAAAGCTATCCGAGTCTGTTGAACAGCAAGGGCAGCAAGAAGTTCTCAATCTCGTGACTATTGACACCAAACGAATCTCCGACTACGCTTCCTGGAACCATTTGATTCCATCATCCGTGGCTCAGTTCATCATAGCATGTATATGCCTTCTGTTTCTTCTTGGCTGGCAAAGCCTTTTTGCTGGTTTATTTGCAGTCTTGCTGATGTCTCCGATCAACATCTATATTGCGCAAGAATACAGATCATTCCAACAGAAAATGATGCAAGCCAAAGACCACCGCGTATCCCTCGTTCATGAAGTTACGCAGAATATCCGCCAGATCAAATTCTGTGCTACAGCCTCAGCATGGGAGGATCGCGTTCTCCGGTCTCGCAAGCGCGAATTGTATTATCTTCTTCAAGCTTGTTTTCGTGAGACCGGATTTGTTGCGATCTGGACTCTGACGCCTCTGTTATTATCCGCTGTTTCCCTTACTGTCTATGCCCTGAAATATGGCAGCTTGTCCGCATCTGTAGCCTTCACAGCTATCTCCATATTTGGGTCTCTGGAGGTAGCTTTGGCTGCTCTGCCTCATCTTATATCCACTGCTTTGGAGGCAAAGATGAGTGTGGACAGAATCGATCAATACATACAATCCCCGAACAAGGCATCATCCCAGCCGAGTTCCAACTCAAGTATTGTTTTCGATGCCGCCACTATTGCGTGGCCGACCAGTGACGGCCAAGGATCTTCGACATTTTTCCTGTCCGACTTGAATTTGGAGTTTCCTTACAAGGGTCTGGGGATCGTAAGCGGCAGAACAGGGTCTGGAAAGAGTCTTCTCTTGTCTTCTATTCTAGCCGAGAGCGATATTCCCCTTGGATCAGTCCAGGTCCCCTATTGCGCTGATGAAGAATGGAGAAACGCTCCGACCGGCAATAATGACTGGATTCTTGGTAATGCCATAGCCTACGTGGCTCAGAGTCCTTGGACTGAGAATGGCAGCATTCAAGAAAACATTCTCTTCGGTCTGCCCCTTGATCAATCACGATATCAGAAAGTCTTGTTTGCGACCGGTCTCAGGAGAGATCTTGAAATTTTGTCCGACGGCGACCAAACAGATATTGGCGCGAATGGTATCAATTTGAGCGGTGGTCAGCGGGCCCGAGTCTCTCTCGCTAGAGCACTATATTCCAGAGCTGGAATCTTACTTATGGATGATATCTTCAGTGCCCTTGATGCAGAAACTAGCCGGCACGTCTATGAACACGGTCTCACAGGGGAGCTAGCGAGAAATCGGACCAGGATTTTGGCAACACATCATATCGGCCTCTGTTTACCGAGAGCGGACTATTGTGTGGTTCTAGAAGACGGAAAGGTTTCTTTTGCTGGATCGCCCCAAGAACTCGAACAAAGACAGGGATTCTCGAACTTCCTTCAGAATGACAATATTGAAAGTGATGGCAATCGAGGCTCAGAGTCTCGCGCTGAAATTTTCCACCAGCAAGTGGACGATATTCCAGCTCTGAAGTTCAGCCCTGAAGAACAACGTGAGACGGGCTCGGTGTCAGTTGAAGTATACAAAAGACTTTTGACTACTAAAGGCTCTCGAGGGTTATGGTTCCTAGGAATTGTTGCCTCAATCTTTTACACAAGCTCTGTCTTCGGGCGGGTATGTTTAACCAAAGAGTGCATTAAGATCTATTAGTCCAGCTAACAATGGAACAGTCATGGTGGCTTCATATTTGGACTGGCTCGGATCAAGCCCATCTCTCTCAGTACCCCAATCATGCCTTTGCCACTGCGAACTTCGCTGCCCAAAAACTTCGACTTTTGGACGCCCCAGATGACCTATTCAAGTACATTGGAGTCTACGTCGGCATCTCGTTGACCGCTGCTATCATGGCTACTTTGCAGGTGTTATTCTTCCGAATGGCCGCCATGCGGTCGTCGCATGCACTTTTTAAAGCTCTCTTGTCAGCCGTGTTGGCAGCACCGCTTCGGTGGGTTGACACCGTTCCTTTGGGACGTCTGTTGAATCGCTTTACTTCAGATATCTACGTCGTTGACTATGTTCTTGGAACACATATCTCGGAACTGGTTTCGTCAACTTTGCAGATCTGTGGTGTTCTGGTTGCGAGTACTTCCGTATCGCCCACTATCTTGGCGCTCGCAGCAGTTCTGCTAGCTGCTTCTCTTCGATTAGCAGTCTTGTATCTCGCTGCTGCTCGGGAGTTGAAGAGATTAGAAAGCGTGTCAAGAAGTCCCATTTTGGATCACTTCATATCCAGCCTAGCAGGACTGACTACGATCCGAGCCTTTGGTCAAGCACGCCAATACATCGCAGTCATGTTTGCGCGAATCGATGCGTACGCCAGTGTCTCAAGGCATCTTTGGTTATTCAACTATTGGTTACAGCTGCGGATCAGCCTTTTCGGTGCCATATTCACGATGGTCACGGCGGCGCTGATTGTAAAACTTGGTATCTCTGCGTCACTGGCTGGGTTCGCGATTAGCTTTGTTTTGCAGTACAACACTGTCGTCTCCGCCATGATTCGAGTTTATGCCAGTTTTGAAATGGAGATGAATGCTGCAGAGCGGGTCATCGACTACGCAAGCACTGAAACTGAGCCTCAAGGTGGTCTCGATCCCCCGGCTGCTTGGCCAACTCAGGGATGCGTGACGGTTGAGAACCTGACTGTGAGCTATTCGCCCGAGCTCCCTCCCGCGCTGAAAGGAATCAACTTTACGATCAAGAACAACGAGCGCGTCGGCGTTGTGGGCCGCACCGGTTCAGGCAAATCCACTCTAGCGCTGGCACTTTTCCGATTCATGGAAGCAAGCCAAGGACGGGTCTTGATAGATGGGATTGATACGGCTAATATCAAGCTCGAGGCGCTGAGAAGCAGAGGCCTTGCGATTGTACCTCAACATCCCACTCTGTTTGCAGGAACGGTTCGGTCAAATTTGGATCCTTTTGATCGGTACTCGGAAACAGAGCTGGTTGATGTCCTGGAGCGAGTCCACTTCAGTTTCCCAGGTGAGAGGTCCAGCTCGACACTCCCAGATGTACAGGTCTCGGAAGGAGGAGCAAATCTCTCCCAAGGACAGCGACAACTCCTTTGTCTAGCCCGTGCTATTCTACGACAGCCCAAGGTCTTGATTCTCGATGAGGCGACTTCGGCGGTGGATATGGAGACGGATGCACTGATTCAAGAAACGATTCGATCTGAGTTTGGTCGACATATGAGCTCAATCCTGGTGATTGCTCATAGGCTGAGTACTATTGCGGATTTTGACCGAATCCTTGTCATGAATGAAGGTCATGTTGTCGAGTTTGGAACTCCAGAAGAGCTCATGAACATTCAAGGGGGTGAATTCCGGGAGTTGGTGAATCAGAGCGGGGAAAGGGTTCTGTTGGAGAAGATCATTGCGCCCGAGATCGCATAGACCAGAAAACCCCTGGGCGGGAGAGGACGTTGAGATGAATAAGGTCTGGACCAGGAACCCCTCTCTTTTTGCTTCTCTTTTCTCCCCTGCCCTCAGTCAAATCCCTGTCCTTCCTTCTCTTCTCGTTCCTTTTAAGTCTGGCCTCTTGGCGTGCCTCAAGTGCCTGCTGTACAACATCACGACCCTCAGCCCAATTCTCTATTTCGAGTCTCTCCGTTTTAATCATCTCTGCGTCTTGATAGCCTAGCTTATTGGTTAGCCCCTCTGAGTACTTCTGCCTCTGCTGCTGCTGTCCGCCCCAGAGGTGACGGTCTATAGTCTGGGAACATAGTGGGTCACAGGTGTTGATCGGGGAGTAAAACACCACCTCGCAGATCGACACAAGGGTTCCCATCAATCTAAATGTGTATGTATGTAATGATCCCACTCCATGACTCTGGGGAGATCGACCCCCGCCTAGACGCTTCCCCAGACGCCGTTTCCCTGTTGTCGATCATTTCTCTCGGTGATTCACCAACCCCCGAGCGCCTCCGTCTCGCGATATGCACACGCCTCATCGGGCTTCGGGTCGAGAAGTTCCGGCTGAGTGATTTCACAGGGCGCGTAAGAATGTACTGTAGCCCGGGTCCTCCCCGAGAATAATGCACTCCACATAAATAATATCTTGTCGATATGCGGAAGAGCAGAACTAAGCTCAAGGAAAGCATTCGAGAAATAATAGCCATGGAATCTGTCAGCCATCTGCCTACAATTTCAGGTTGCTTTTTTTGGACTATTCCTCCTTGAAAGATTCCAGCTTATTGACCACTTTTCGTGTTTTCAGCGCTGACTCCGATGTAGCATTTCACTGGCATCACCTATTTCCGATACATCAATGCATCAGCATGAGAGTTTGATTTCAGACCGAGTGCACATGGCTATTTCAAGAATGGCAGAGGAGATCCGGTCTCGCGATGTTGCTGATGTATTCAAGTGGTGGCTGTTCATGGCGACCGACATTATTGGCGAACTTAGCTTTGGAGAGACATTCCGCATGCTGGAACTTGGCGAGGTAATCTGTTCAACGAGCCGTACAAGATTGATACTCACTCTCACTGCAAAAAACTCAATATTCTTTGGATCTGGAGTGGCTCTCAAGCCTGCAACCAATTCGAACAACATTCTCCACCCTAGTCAACCTTGGAAAATATCTACCTTTGCCCGCTTTTACGCGCCGTGTAGCGACAGGGAAGCGAATGTACATGTATGCAAACCAACCTATTGACCGATACAAGAGAATAATCGCCGAAAATCCTTCAAATCCAAAGAAGACGCTGTTTACCAAGCTATTCGACACGAAAAAGGGCGGCTTGCCTAACAGCGAAATTAAAAAGGAGGCTCAAGGGTACATTGTGGCAGGGAGTGATACCACCGCTGTCACTTTGACCTATCTTATTTACTCAGTCTGCGGAAACAGCCGAGTCCGAGACAAGCTGGTCGCCGAAGTGGTAGCCTTGTCTGAGCCGGTTCATGACAAGTAAGATAGTGACCTACGTATTAGAGGGGCGCACTGACAAAAAGCAGTGTCAATCCTGAGAGATGGGAAACCCCGACCAAGGAGATGAAAGATATTTCTATACCGTTTGGCGGTGGTTCGCGCGGTAAGCCAAATAAGGAGGTTTGATATAACTTATTGGCTGACTTTATTGACAGTCTGCATCGGATTACATTTAGCTCGCGCGGAGCTCCGTTTGGGAATTTCCGAGGATTTCCAAATGCTCGAAGATCCGACAAGGAGGGGATGTCTGAAAAAGATATGGCAATGAAATCTTACTTCCTGATGGCACCGGAGGGACACCGCTGTTTGATTGAGATATGATGAGACGGAGTTATTCTCCTTGTAAATCTGTGGAGTTAAGAGGCGATCATTGCCATTGGAATGTACATCATGCCCATTCTTGCTACCGGATTGGAGTCTACTCCAACTGAGGGAACCTCGGTAGTATTTTATATGGAATGGTACTGCATGACCATAGTTCATTTGGCTATCTATCTCTCGTGGGCCCTATCGTGGTACGGTTAGAAAGCCACTCTTAGTACCGTTGGTTCAAGTTTCAAGGTTATATTACCCCGCGTGAACCAGGAGAAGATCTATCGTTCGCTCCATCGACCATTCGCCACGTCAGTTCACATGCATAATCCAGTCCCAGTCGGGATCCAGGCCCCCATGGTCGCATTGGCCCACAAAATTTTGAGGAGATAGCCACCCAATAACAATCATGAATAGCCTTCTATAGCCGCGATGGAGTTACCCCGGGCGAATATTCTCGGTGATTGACGGAATCGTGGAGAAAGCGCGAAAGCTTCTTTGGTCCGAGACGATACATAGTTTCGGAGAAACCCCGCGTACCCCAGTCGGAGTTAGACGAATGCAGTAATGCTCTTCGTCATCGTCAGTCCATGATGTCGGTCATATTGTGGGGGAGTAACTAGTTCCAAGGTTTTCCCCGCATCCAAACTGCAAGCTGTATATTTGCATCGCTGTCGATTCGTTGATCATGTCTTCTCCGGACATAGCGCTCGACATACTGCTCAATTCATTGCCGATCCCGTCCAATAGCTTGCTTCCACCAGGATGCACATGACCCTTAGTCTTCCCTGAACTCCTTCCCCCCGGTCCTAATATTTAGTAGCTTCCCTGCCCAGACCGGATTTCTTATTCCTACAAGTCGTACCAACTTATCCGGGAAAGCAGCAAATATCCGATCAATCCGCAATGTCCAATTCCGACTCCCAATCTGATCCAAAGCTGGAAGCCGGCATTCCCGATGGTGACAAAATCACACATCAACAGACAAACCAGTCTGAGCACATCGACTATGCCCACTATGGCCCGCTAGCCCACGTCAATACAGCCGGAACCCTCTACCCTCCATTCGCAGGGCAGTTCCAGCCGGGCGCATTCCGTCCTGGTCCCGTGGAGCAGCGCAAGATCGCCAATCCAGCTCCATTGGGTCTCTGCGGTTTCGCCCTAACAACCTTCGTGTCGGGCTGTATCAATATGAAAGCGCGTGGAATTTCAGAGCCCTACATGTTCGTGGGCCCTGCGTACGCCTATGGAGGTTTTGTTCAGATCCTTGCTGGGATGTGGTGCGTACAAATAATGACATGGGAAATGCTGGACGAATATTTACTTTCTATTTAGGGAGATGGCCGTTGGAAACACCTTTGGTGCGACTGCATTCGCTTCATATGGTGGATTCTGGATTTCAATGGCAATTACTTTCACTTCGGGTGGCTTTCATATCACAGAGGAGCTGGTTCAAGCCGACAATGGATCTATGGGAATGTTCTATGATTCTTTCGGTCTTTTTCTCTTCGTAAGCTCACTTCTGTCACCTGAAAATCCTGGCCAAGTCACCCAACTCACTCGTGATTGTTATAGGGCTGGTTTATCTTCAGTTTTGTGCTGTTGATTTGCACCATGAAGTCAACCGTCGTTTTCTTCAGCCTCTTTTTCTGCGTTGATCTGGCATTTCTCCTCCTGGGAATTGGCTATATGGTCCGTGACGAAAAGGGGAATCCGAACGCGAAGCTTATCATGGCTGGTGGTTTCTTTGATATTCTCGCCTCGTTCCTCGCTTGGTGGGCAGCGTTTGCCGGTATCGCAGATACAAGCAATAGTTTCTTTATTGTCCCCGTCTGGCACTTCCCGTGGTCTGACAAGGGCAAGGCATCCCGTCAAAAGACGGAGTGAGGGCTTTGCATGTCGTGGTCGGTGTTCCGGATTATGAGTACAACAGGCTTCTACGTTGATCGGGTGTCCATGAGTAGAGCCTGAAGGTACGAATGATGATTGTAGTATTTCATTTACTCGAAATGACATGAAATGAGACAATTCACTTTATTAATTGCGTATCTCTCATGATTTTAGTTATTTTGTGTCGCCTACGACTTGCCGTTTATCGAGAACGCGAAACTTCATGTACTCTTCTGGAAAGTCTATTCTCATTCAGCCATTGATCTAGCAAGCCAAGATGCTTGTCATGGCACATAATGCAAATGCTCACTCGATTGATCCTACAATAAGGGGATTATCTTCCGAATCATTCGGGGGAAAATATATGAGTGTACAAGGTATCATTTTTGCATTTCTCAGACCTCCCAAGACCAATTTCTACCTTAGGGAGCAGAATAATCTACTTGGCGCCGGCGTGCCCTTGGTCTCCTGGTAGACCATGGCTTGGGTCTCGCTGCTCAGCGAAACTGCTTCGAAGCGGCGGTCTCTTTCCAAAATCCGGACTCGAACCCAGCCCCCAGACTCACAGAGAGATGGTATATTGAAGGTATTTATTGTGTCTATGAAAGTTACCTCCAGCAAAGGAACAGCGACGACAGAAGTGTAGAAGACCAATTGACGTAAACTCATGATCCGACCGACTAAACTTTCACAATGTTTATTGTCCGCACACATGAATTACAATCAAATGTTATTGCTCTATGGATCTACAATCTACAGATTACACGCATAAGCTCGAGGCATTCAGACCTGCCCAATAGCAATTTCAACACTTGCTGCCATCGCTGCAAGACCCGATCGCAATGGTAAGTACCGATCCAGTTGTCATCACCGTAGACATCCAGACCTATCAACCAGCCATTCAGCACCTGATGCAGATAATCCACCGTAAGACCCTTGTTATCATTCAGTCCACTGTTAGCCGTAAACCACCCATTGTAAGAACCAAATGCCTCGATCGCATTTCCACCAGTCGAATTAAGCCGCGAGGCCAGGTAGTTCATGCCTGCGTCAATATTGTCCTGGATAGAATCCGTGCACTGGCCACTCGGATAGTTGTCGCATGATACTTGCATCAGTCCGGGAGTCGGTCCACCTGCGTTTGCGTTGCAGGATGACTCTTGCATCGCAAGCACTGCCAGAATAACTGGGTCAACGCTGTACTCGAATCCAGCATTCTGGAAATATTGATCGTATTGTGAGCAGGGGGAGCCGACATCGTTGTAGAAATCGTCTAGCGTAATGTGGTAGAAATCCTCTAGGGCCATGTAGGGCGGGTTCCATCCGTCGTCCGTGATGCCGGTGTTCAGCCAGTCTTCGGATCTGTAATTGTGTTTCTGGCAAGACTGGGCATTTGCACTCGCAGCTTGCGGCCAGCGCAGTGGGAAGAGCATATTTGATCAGAGATGGTTTGATTGAGTAATTGATTAATCAACAATTGGAATGATCTAAAGTAAAACATTTTATGAGCAAACATGGCCATATTTATAACAATAGAGAGTCTTAAACACAATTCAGCACGTCGTATCGCCTACTCTTTTGATAATGTAACCCTCAAGGGTCATCGAATAGAATCTATGTCTTGCTTTAGAATAGGCGCGATGAATTTTTCGAGGGGGCAAACAGACAGTGTTTCAGTATGTACAGGATGCCACGAAGTGCTCAGGTGGTCAACCATTTTCTTAATCGGGTAGCAGACGCCGAAAAAGTGAACAGTTGAGCCCGTCAACCTGGTCGTGCCGGAAAGCCGGGCCCGACTTCATCGATCATTTGATTGGCGCGGTGATTACGGCTTTGGGGCCGCAACATATATGTATGGGGATTTCATTGGTGGAATTGTGTAGGGGCTCAGCGCTGCTTGTCGATCGTTACTTTAATCGACCACTTGATGAAACGTCGCGACAGAAGCTGAGACACGCTTAACACAGGAGGGAAATTGCAAGACGTAAAGGGTCAAAGCCATGCCCCCCGAATGTTTCTTGGAGTTTGGATCAAGCTCTTAATTCAAACCTCTCCGAACTCTCTTCCTTGAGATCTACACAGGGTCAAAACCTTGCTTAATGAGCGAGCCGTCCGTCGAATGCGTCTAGGCCATGTTGTCTTGTTGGGGAATCCCGTTACGGCAAAATGCCTACATGTAGGTGCCGTGGATCGTCTTTGACATATCCTCAACATGTCTAGTGTCCGATAAGTTGAGGCGCTAAATGGGTTCCAGAAAAAAGACCGAAGACGTCTCTCAAAGACCACTTCACCTGGGGCATATGGTGGGAAATGCGTAGTTCTTTCACACAAAACCTTCATAATCCATGACCATTATCGACCATTGGGTGGACTGGTCGGCAACCAGCTATTCAAAATATGTTGCCAAAGTACTATCATTGGCTAGTTAATAGTGCACAAGAGGATCCAGTGCACAAGAGAATCGTGTGCAAGCGATGCGCACTTTATCCATCCTTTATCCATCTCCACGTATAATCCTGATTTGTGCTATCCAGCGCTTTCCCTTGGACCGATGGACTAGACTGTTTGCATTCGCAGAAGATATCGGCCGAGTGGCACTAGAATATAGAAGGGCTAGACCAGGGGGCCAAGCTAGGCCGGTTTAAGGCAAAGGTTACGGAGTAGTCCGTCGGATGACAATAGAAGAGTGGGGTTGAACGGGGTTTACGGGACACATAAGTTACTCACTCCGCAAGGCCAACTAACTCTAATTAGTCAACTAATTTTGTAATTAGCTAGTCGATATACGTCAAGTAACTAACTAGTTATATATCTATGGACAGAAAGTCCTGTCTAAATACCGAGACACATGGATCTGTCTCTGCTATAAATGCAAGGATTGCAAGATTAGGTTCTTCGACAGCTTTCAGTTTGAACTGGGAATGCGGAGTAATGTCAAATGTCCCAGAACTGAATTGCGGGATATGGGACCCGCTTTCGGATACGTTCCGTCTATGACCCGACGGTACGTTCCGATTCCTCTGGAGCCTGACTGCTGCCAACTTTTTACCGGAAATTCTTTGGTGGCGAATATATCGCGCTGCGGGTCTAGGACAATCGTGGGCGCTCAAATACTCTCTTCAGATACTCCAAGTTCTACTCATTGGATAACATACGCGCTGGTTGATCGACTGAGATCTTAGCCCGTCAACATGCCGAGGCTTTAATAACATCATAATGCGTTCATGATTAACCGTGTAAGGCGCGTAGGTGCTTTGTTTTTGAGAGTTTATGTTACGGAAACCCCGAAAACATTTACAAAGAAGTGGCAAGTACGGGGTATATAGCACACTGGATGTTAGTCCAGAGGTCCGGTCACGAGTCGCGAGAAGCTCAAGGCACAGATTTCTCTGACTTACAATGGCATAAAAAGCCAAACACAGCTTGCCTCGGTCAGATGAACCTACCGTAGTGGACCCTACCGTAGTGTGCAAGGTTTGATATAGGGGAAATGTCTCATAAAAGGAGAGTATGTACTCCGCACGTAGATTTTCGAGAATAATATCCCGCGATGGGGTTCCGGTCACCCTTTCCGACTAATAACGGCACTGTACTAGGTTCAGATCCGGATATAAGTTGAATCTACTTTGGGCCTCAGCGATATTTTATCGAGTATTGTCGGTGAAAGAATAGTGATAAACAAATTTCCCATTTGGGAGGCTTATTAAAGATACCATTGCTAGTTACATAACTTCCAACGTTGAATGTGATGTACACAGGTATCCAATTTTGATTTACATAGTAGCGATCTCTACTTCAGAGGTCTTTCTTATTAGGCAGACGGATGAATAGGGTTATGATATTCTCTTGGCTTTGGTGATCCCCGCTTCGAAAATCCTGGCGTTGAAGCATATTAATCCTGTCGATCCGAGGCTCTAGGCACGAGCAAGGTGGGTCGCCAAATGGACCCGTTATTTTGGTCGAACATTAGGTTTCCTAAAACTGGTTTACCAACCACCGCAAGGCCTGCGTCTAGTTAGTTACAGTAACTATGTAAAGCAATTACTGTTTGCTTCCATGGAGCTTCGGGGGATATTCCACACGCCAAGGTTTTATACACCAAGTCATTGGTAAAGCTAATCTTGAATTGTCACATTCATTTTCCACCATCAACAAACCCTAATACACCCAGGAACACTCACTCTCTACTTGCCGTTCCTCCACACCCTTGAACAGCTCTGTAAATCACGAATGTTTGGTAAATCAGCCGGCCATTAAGCCGGTGACAAAGACAGTCACAAATACGGAGTAATGCATTGTTAATCAGGGGTCCAAGCTTTCCTCTAGACCTTTCTCCGTATGGAGTACGGAGTAGCGGTAGCAGGTGGCCATATGGAACCCCGAAGTCTCCACTGTAGACGTGGCCGCGGAGGCGAATGAAAAAAGTACAGAATAATTTCCAAAATAACCTTTCCATGAACAAGGTTCGCTAGCAGATTCTTAGTGATCCTTGGGGCAAAGCAACGATTTAGTATCCCGTGTCAAATTTCCTTGCCTCTCCTCCCTGCAGCGTACTTTCTTCACTTTCGATGCAAAACGTGGGGCTCAAGCTGAATGATAGTGGACTTCAGGGGCCAATCCAGACAAGGCCATTATATGAGAAACATCCCTTTTAAAAACTCTGTCGTGTAATGACCAGAGACTTTAATGACCTCCATTGAGACCTGATTCATATACCCATAGCCGTCATGTCGAGCTTGCTGCTGTCATGGATGCTGGCTCCTCGGCATCTCCCTGAGGGTCAAATGCTCCAGCGTCGTGAATATGACTCTCCAAACTCTTTTGCAGCCAACTCGGCAAACGCAGCGGCTGGCTCGTGGGTTATCGATCCTTTGCCTGGGCTACAACAACGTGGTCTTATTGCGATCGGGACCTTAGCCATTATCTCATTGGGAGCCACGTTTTCTTTGCTTTCCTTCTTAACCTATCGTTTCATCTTCTGGAAGAAGTACTACAATCGCTACATCGGATACAATCAGTATGTCGTCCTCATGTACAACTTGGCCTTGGCCGACTTTATACAGGGATTGGGATTCATTGTCAGTCTGAGATGGGTCAATCAGAACGCGATTCGCGCAACAGATGCCGGCTGCTTCTTGCAGGGAATTTGGCTTCAGATTGGTGACCCAATGAGTGGATTGTTCGTGCTTGCTATTGCCCTGCATACCTTCATGCACGTCAGTCTAGGTCGTCAGATCAGTCACAGGGTCTTTGTGTCTATCGTGGTCGGTCTCTGGGTCTTTGGAGTGCTCCTCATTATCATCCCAATCGCAATTTACGGCCAATATGTCTGGGTGCCTTCTGTGGCATGGGTGCGTCCTGGTTCCTCCTTATTTTGCCAGCCCCCGCAGGCTATCAAACTGATTTGCTGACTCCTTTCGATCAAATAGTGCTGGATGAGCACCCGACACCCCGCTCTCCGCCTCTGGACACATTATTTCTGGATTTTCGCCGCCCAGTTTTTGAACCTGGCTCTTTACGCATTCATGTTCGTCCAGCTACGACGCAAGATGGCCCAGTCCAAGATCCTGGGAGCCAGCTACACCGAGAGTCTCCGCCGACTAAACAAAGTCGTTTCTTACATGGTCATGTACCCTATCGTCTACATCGTTTTGACACTCCCATTGTCCGCAGGCCGAATGGCATCCGTCGGTGGAGAAGGTCCGAGTGTGGCATACTTCTGTGTTGCAGGTGCTCTGATGACGCTCTCCGGATTCTGTGACGTGCTTCAATACACCTTGACTAGGAAGAGCGTCGTGTTGGAGGCAGAGACGCGATCGAAGAAGCGCGATGATGGTTATTATGACCTCTCGACTGGACAGAAAAAGTCCAGGAACGGCAACTTGTACTCGGAGACAGACAAGGGTCTCTCTACAACAATCGCTGCTATGCAAGGCACCGGCTCCACCGATCATATTGTCCCGATGGACTTTGAAATGACTCCTGCCTCTCATGTATACCAACACACGACCATCACCGTTACGCACGAACCTGCTTATGAGTCGCACTTATAAGCTCACTCCTTAATGAAAAGCTGACCGTACTACTTCTGGTCCTAACACCCTCTTTTGGAATTTTCTCTCATGTACATAGTTTATTTACTTAATTCCACACCCCATCTTCACATAACGAGTACCACATAACTTTGACCTCTACGTGAACCCCATATGACCATGGCTATTTTCATGTCGACGAAAAGGGCCAAAGCATCGGTGGCATGATTTACCTCCAAGTGTCGATAGCTTGCCGTTTCAGTAACTTAAGAATTGTGAGCCATACTCCAACGAAGCGAGTGCAGTAAGTTAGAAATCTTTTCATATTTGCCAAGTGCAAGGAATACATCCTCATACTTTCTGATTTGATATGGCTCTCTTCAAAGAAGCACTTTTTTGTGCTTACTGCTCCAACCCTTGACACTCCGCAGTGTCTGCGCATTGTGAACAGTCCCTCCTAGAATCGGAGCCAAGATCAGGCTGCATTCCTCGCTTTCAGGACTAACAAGAACGGAATCATTGATATTCCCTTCCTTTTTCTATTCTTCCTTCAAAGCCAAGACTTCCTTTCCAACTGTCGTTTCGGACGGGAATGGATTGTATGGCGATTCGTGCCGCGCTACCTCATCATCTGTGCCTGATTGGCGTGTTTCCAACCGTCCAGGACTGAGCAATTCTCTCTCGAGAAGGGCTTGCTCTTTTATCTGGTCCGCCCATGTCCGTACGTAGCCTATCGTGCGCAAAATGTGCGGCCGTGTTGATATGGTAGTTTTGGCTGCGAGTGAACAAGGCTTCAACGACATGTAGCTTCTCATTTTGAGTGACTACCCTTTGGGACGACAGTTAATGGGTAAAAAAGGTGAAATGTTGTTATGTCGTTTCCAAGCACCATGGATCAATGTGTCCTTTTAAAAGCCAACTTCACTAGCAACTAAATGACATCACAATTTCGAAGTTAACCCCGCGCACCACAAAAGTAAGATAGACATGATGTGTTATTTTGCGAGGGCTTTTTGAGCGTACGATTTAGGGGGTAAACATACAAGTAACTTGGCCACGGGCTTCCGTGGCCCAACCGCCTGTTTATGAACTGACACGTATTTACGGCCTCCGGTGATATTTTTCTGTTTATATTCAAAGTACCCTGAGTACTTCGGCGCATTTCAACACACCTGCTATTTAATCAACAAAAACAAGTCTCCCATTCCGATTCTCAATATGTGTCCCCAAAATGAGATCATTATGGACGTAACATCCAGAAGGATCCCTGAGTTCAGAATGAAGAACAGGCATATCATCCGGTCCGTCCATAGTGAGCGTTACGTTTCGTGCACTCGTGGTAAAGCCCGAGCCGTTCCAATCGAAATGTCCTGATATCAAATGTGGTGAGCCTTGTTTGAAAGATCGGTTGGGTATCTGGATGCCACTGACCATCTTTATTTCCAATGTGCCTATCAAGGAGGATATCGTCCTCGATTCCGGCTCCTTCATCGTTGTTTGCAATTGCCACTAGGTATGTTGCATCTGGCGAGCTATCCAGCTTCAAGTGGACATCACATGCGCTTCTGTTGAACATTGTGAGATACTGGGTGTACGTAGTAGAGTCGGCTTTAGACAGGGTCTTTGGATAAAATAATGACAGTGTGTCCATTATTTAAGTGATGATGATTTATGATGGCTCGCGTGGCGAATCTTCCCATGCTCTAAACATGACGTCTCACCTATTGAACCGTAAGGTTAGTGGCAGATGTTTCACTACTTCCCAAGGTTACTTGGTATATTTTTGCCACTACCTAGGGCGGTGACCAGCGATAACAAGCATTTCTGTCGTCGTATACCTATATTCTCTAGTGCGGAAAACCGGCCGCCTAGCGCTCCTGATTAGACGGAGCATTGATCGACGGGCCGATTATGTCCAATATCGCGAAGGACTATACGATGGCCTGACAAGGCAAAACCCACTACTTATATCGAAAATATATAGCTAAGCACCTGTGATCACCACTTCACTGATAACGTCTAGGGGGCGAAATATCATTCAATAAAATGTAAGATTGGAAAGGCGCTTAACGGAACAGGGCCGCATAGGATCTTTTACGTTCAATATGTCTGAGATCGTTTTCTCCTTGTCTGTACGGTATCCTTTGCACGCCCTGGAAGGGAGGGCTGCAGCACAATCGATAAGCTTTTGAACTACAGTGGCGTTTCAAGAGTATTTGCACCCTAGAACTTCGGCCTATTGTTCCGGTCGCTCGTCGCTCACTTATTTATGGCTCTATATAAATTTCTCCTTGTCTATTCCTAACACATACGACCATAGGGTGTGGAGAACAGGGCTTCCCGTCCGCTCAGCCGTACTTAAGCCACACGCCGGCAGGTTAGTAGTTGGGTGGGTGACCACCAGCGAATCCCTGCTGTTGTATGTTTTGCTTTTTGGTTCACCTTCAGTTATCTCTTATCTTTTTTTTTCTAAATCAAAAAAATTCATGTCTTGCCAGCAGCAATCACTACCCCTCCTCCGCGGTCGTGCAGCCCCGGAAAACCCTTATCGAACTGATTGAGTGAAATCTTACCCTCAGCTCGATATGGCCAGCCATCTCAAAAGCCTCTTACTGCCCCATGGCCGCACAGAGCTGTGCAATTCGGTGCTACCGGCACTTCTGGACTGTATCTCCAGCATCGCAGAGTCGCTACACGAGTCACAACACGTCTCCCTCGCTGGCACCACAAACGCCTTTGGTGACGGCCAGTTGAATGTCGATATTGCAGCAGAGAACCTTATTCGGGCAGCGCTTGCAAAATGCCCCTCTGTAGTGACTGCGAGCAGCGAAGAGGAGCCCGTGGAGCGGCCTGCTAGCGATGGCCAAGCCGCGGATGTGCATCCCACATCAGAAAAGTACACAGTCGCCTTCGACCCTCTAGATGGGAGCTCAATTATTGCGCCCAATTGGACTGTGGGCACTATTATAGGCATCTGGGACGGCGCGTCGGCGATTCACCAACAGCCCTCCGAGAAACAAATTGCCGCCGTCCTAGGCATCTATGGGCCGCGTACCACTGCTATTATTGCCCTGAGGGTTCCCGGTGGCGAGCCATGTTGTCTTGAGATCGGGATCGGAGGCCCTGGGGCACAGGATCATCAGGTTATTAGGTCCAACGTGCGACTCGCGGGCCCGCCATTCAAGACACGTTACTTTGCCCCGGCCAATCTCCGTGCAGCAGCAGAGAGCGAGGCCTATATGCGCCTTATTACGCAGTATATTGAGAAGAAGTATACATTGCGCTACAGTGGTGGACTAGTACCAGACGTGGTGCATGCGCTGGTGAAGGGTCACGGCGTGTATCTGTCCCCAGTGACGGGAAAGAGCGCGGCGAAGCTGCGCCGCTTGTATGAGCTGTTTCCTATTGCGCTAGTGGTGCAATGCGCTGGAGGAAAGGCCATTGATCCTGCTAAGGGGGAGGATATTCTGAGTCGGCCATTGGAGAATTGTGATGAGACAGCAGGTTTGGTCTGCGGAACAGCTGAGGAAGTCGACATTGCAAAGAGGGCACTGGCTGATGCATGAGAATCTACGGCAAACTCGCTGGCTGGCCTGTATTGCGCGACCTCGATCCGGATTTGCAATTTTGAATTCTGCTAAACCCATACTTGGGTCTTTTAGAATAGACTTTGCATCTTTGTCCACGAGCGCTGATACGACTTCTTTGGTGCAAGAAAGGGTAAAACTGGTATTTTTCTTTTATTGCAAACTAGGTCTATTTTCCATCGACCAACAAAGAAAGCTCAAACACAAGCAGCCAGGAACAAGGCATTCGGCATAATTGACATTTAATGTCAACTCTTTAAACCTTTTTTGGCATTGTCAAATTCTCATTGTATTCTGTGGCATTGCGGGATTTATCGAGTTCTTTCAGAGAGCTCCAATCCATTGATGAAGACACGGGGCATCAGAGACCTGAGGCGATGTTTGATTACAATTCCTTTAACCCGGCGACTGTAATTCTTTGTTTGTGTCGAGAACAACGGTTAATCTATACCCAGTAGGATTTAAATACTTCAGCCTGGCCATCAAGATTCTACCCATATCAAATCCAGTTTCACTAGAGCAAGTGACAGAATACCTTGACGATTCACTTCTTCACCATGGATACTCTCAATATCGATTCCCTCAAGTACAAGGTCTACCAGTTTCGGGGTATGATGCTTCAGCAATGGATAAAGGATCCTGTATCCAAACCGCGCGAAGAATGCCATATCGACCCATGTACAGTCAAGATTGCTGACCTCGCCTCGCCTGCATGGGCCGAAACATATGATGGATTCTCTCAGGATACAAGATACATTGAACCCATCATCCACCATCTCGGACTTAAGGTAAGACCCGACCGATGGGAGACTATCTACCGAGAAAAGCTAGATCCAAAGAAGCCGGATAAGGAAGAAGAAGCAGAGAAAAGTGACGACAGCGAAGACGATGAATTATCGTCGCTGTCAAGCGAGGAGGTGCGAAACTTTATGGAAGGCCTGGATGGAGAGAGAATTAACTTCCTTGAAGGGAGCGTTGCACCTGGGATTCTGTTCGTTAGTACGGTCAAGCGAAAGGCTGCGGCGGGACCTGAGGCCGGACCTTGGTGTTCTCAGATCTGTCAAGCCGTGTATGAAAAGAATTTCCCAATTGACAGCTTAAACCATATTATTTTGGGTGACGTGGCGAACCCAGATACCAGAAGGTTCATTATCGACAAGATTTACACCGAATCAAATGGGCTATCTTGGCCACATGGAGAGCGCCTTGAATGGAAAATAGGCACACCTGAATACGAAGCTATACTCGGGACAAGGCTTGGTACGATGGTAGGATACATCATTCTGGGTGCCTTTTCACGAGGGACTCGCCGAATTTCCCGAATATTCACATGGGATTCCTGTCAGAATCTGCACATCCGGTTTGATATTGAGCATATTACTCCTCCAGCAGAAAAGTCCAGTCCTGCAACGAAGGGGAAGGAAGAAATCCAAAACATGGAGGCAAAAGAACAGAAGAACGAATAACGTAGAGAATGCGAAGAGCAACCAGGAAACTCATGACAATCGCGGATCCACCGAGGATCATCGATCGACGTTATTTGGAATATATCACAGTCTAATAGAATAAACCAAGATATAAGCCAAGTATCAATTAAAAGTTCTTCACCCTCCGCAATGTGGGGTTAAATACGGCCCCATGAATCCCCACATCAACCTTGTTCCTTGTGCTGAGTAGTTGTGGGGTTTCTATCTCCCTCAATATTAAGTCTTAGCCTCCTCAGTAGCCTCTTCATCTAACATTCAATCACATCCTCAAAATGAGTCGCTGCGAACCCCTAGCAACGGCCATCCCGCCAATGAAAGACTTAACAACCGAGAATATCACCGAAAACGTACACATCGTCAACTCGCAATGCCGCGATCCCCGTCTACGCTACCTCCACGAGCGCATCGTTACCCACCTACATGACTTTTGTCGCGAAACACGACTTTCAACAGAAGAATGGCAAGCAGGCATCCAATTCCTAACTGAAATTGGTCAAATCAGCGACGATCTACGACATGAGATGATCCTCCTTTCTGATACATTGGGAGTGAGTCTACTAGTCGACTCGATTAACCATCCACGACGTGAACCCGCAACCGAGGGCACGGTTCTGGGTCCGTTCCATACCCACGATGCAAAGGAAAAGGATAATGGGGCTGTTCTGCATAGCGATCCCGATGCAACGCCATTACTCGTTATTTGCTCGGTTAAAGATACAGAAGGGAATCCCATCTCAGATGTCAAAATTGATGTCTGGGAAGGAGACTCGAAAGGATTCTACGATGTGCAGGATCCAAACCGCACAGGACCCGATGGACGAGGGGTATTGCATTCTGACAAGGAGGGTCGTTTCTTTTTCAATGCTATTGTACCAGTCCCCTACCCTATTCCCATGGATGGGCCGGTAGGAGGGATGCTTCGGGGACTTGGGCGCCATCCGAATCGTCCGGGGCATGTGCATTTTATGCTTGATAAGCCTGGATACGATCTGTTGATAACGTGAGTCCATTCTCTCCATGAAGAAAGCAGTAACTGACTCTTGGAAGGGCTCTATATCCTCGTGGTGATCCCTATGAAACATCAGATCCAGTGTTTGGAGTTAAAGAGTCTTTGATAGTGGATTTGTCCGAGGTGACAGACCCGGCTATGGCATCCCAGTATGATGTCGAGATGGGCACTCCGTTGCTCACATATGACTTTGTACTCTTGACGGATCAGCAAGCTCGAGACTTGCGCAAGCAAAAGGCTGTTGAAGAGATGCAGAAACAGAATCGAGATGTGGTCTGGCATAACGGGCTGCCTGTGCCTGCAACTGGGGTTCAATAAATGCACGCTCGCCACCTGGACATATCTCGATTGATTGGATTATCGTGTAACATGTGATAGTCTCTTCGATATAGTTTGATCTCACGAGGTTCTTTCTAAAATTTAACAAGCAGCCTAGCATTAAGAGCGTTCTTCCTTTTAGCGTCCAATCTTCGGCAAACGTGTCGTCTTCGTCCATACACACACACTTGCCGCGCCACCAAAAATAAGCCTATGCATGCATGGCGTGTGAATCATTCCAAATGCAAAAAGATAACAGGCCCGAGCCGCGGATCGAACGCGGGACCTCGCGCAGGAGTGCTTAGGTTACCCTAAGCGCGAATCATACCACTAGACCACCCGGGCTGTTCATGTATTGGTTGGCCATTTTTGGCTCTATAATCAAAAATGTGTGTGTGGTGGGGCTGCGGGGCTATAGGGCAAATTATAGTCGACGGTACCCCTGCGTTGGAATGGTGGGTCGTGAGCTTGGTCGATTTGAATTGTCTCTGGGTTTTTCTTAAACGCAAGCGATGACGACGTGCTTGAAAAAGTTATGATGTTCTATAGTAAGATGGACTTTACATAATTGTGTTGATGTGCTTCCCGATACCACGGTGGTAAACTCCGGTGGGCGGATATATATCGCTGAGGCAGAAAATATTGGAATCCTCATGTTTAAGCATCTATCCATTCCAACCTTCAGATTAATTGAGCAATATATGAAAATACGCAACGAAGAAAGTCCACAGCATTTGTGAGCAAGAGCTAATCAGGTCAACAGCCCTGGAAAGGTGGCATTGATGGGGTATATAAAGAGTCATAGATCAAAAGTAGCAAAACAGATATGGTACACATGATCATGATCATGCACTTCACCTAAGCGAGATCTTCGGCCGCTTATTATTAAAGACAGAGTCAGGACGAGATCGTTTGCGCTCATTAGCCTCCATTTCAGCTTTCATAATCCTCTCCTGCTCCGTCATCTTCTTCTGAGGAGCCATGACAGGGCCCTTCTTCCCCGCGAGAGGATTCTTCTTAGCCGCCGAAGCAAACACATTCTTCGATTTCTGAGCACCAAAGGACATTGAGACTTTAGGCGCAGCTGGGGCAGACTCGGCCGTCGTTGACCCATCTGTGTGGTCTGCAGGGGTCTCCGTTGTCTCCGCTTTTATCGACGGAGGCGAAGCGGGCTTGGCATCCTTTGGCTTCGACGTAAACCCAAAGTTTAATGTCACCTTCTCCCCGTCCTCACGTTGTAGCATCTTGTCCTCGAGGCTCGCCTCGTCTTGCTCCCTAGCCATGGCCTGTGCCCTCTCAATCTGCTCCTGAATCAACCGTTGTTCCCGCTCCTCGTCGCCCTTGTCCTGTCGTTCTTTCTTCATAATTGCTTCGCGTTTGCGCATCGTCTCCGGGCTGTTATCGATCCATGAGATAAACAATCCCTTCTCCGTCTCCTCGACTCGACAAATGCCCTCCTTCCCCAGGTGGGCCGCGAATTGTGTCAAGCTCTTCCATTGCGTTGCGTTCATGTGAATCTGTCAAAGGCCTGTTAGGTATGCGCTAGTACGCCCAAGAGAGGGTAACTCACGTGCTGCGAAAGGTTCAGATTAGCATCTTCATTCCAGAGTAAAAAGGCAGGTATGTACTCACTTCCTTCTCTGCGATAACTTGCTGGTAGAAGTGGTTGATATGAACCTTCTTCTCACCGTGCGTGGTCCTCAGTAGGTCGACGAAATTCTTCTGGAATTCACGGCTGAAATCCTGGATGTGGCGACGCGGGTCTTCACCGATAAGCAGCATTTGTCGGACATGGCTTTCACTCGCCACATGGCATTTGAATCCTAGGAGAAATTATAAGCAGCGTGAAACGTTGCAGAGGCCCAGACTGGACTCACCGTTCTCGTCTCTCATCTGTCTCTCGCAAGCTTGGCAGTACCACCGCAGTCGGCCAAGTCCCTTGGCCTTGATCTTGTTGCCGATGGCCTTTGTCGAGCCTGCTTCAGCGCGGGGCATATTGGATAGTAGTACAGAACTGTCGGGCTCTTATGGTATGCAAAGTCGTGAGAAAGGTGAAGTAAAGGTGAGTCGAGATCGCGACAAGAAGATGCGGCGCCGGGGACGATAACGACCCTCATTCACGTGACCCGATTTACATTACTCATCTATCCTGCCCAGGGCCATTGGTGGTATCTGAGGCTACGCTCGATTTCATATGGCTAAAGTAAAATAACACTGAATCTCAGTTGTATTTGAAAGCTAAGTAGCTAAGTTAAGAATATGAACCGAACTCCTCACCTGCACCGGCGTTCCTTTCCTAGAAGGCACCATGGCATAGCACAAAAGAAAAAGGCCTTAAACAAATCAACCCCATCGCCTAAATCGAAACCTTTTCAAAGCAGAACCTGTGCACTGAATCGTAAAACCGTCATCCTGCTTTTACAGAATGTACTCATGGATGGCCGACGGTCCGTTGTCGTTGTACTCCACACGGCTCATGTAGCCCTTGGTCAAGCCCTGGTCAAGCACAAAGAAGACCTTGGCAGCCATCTGAGCGCCGAGGAAGCAAGCTTCCTCAGTGCCATGGCCACCCTGTGAGGCACCGGATGGGCCTGCGCTGGCGCCAGGAGTATTGCTGTTGCCCTGGTCCTTGAAATCAGGGAAGTACTCCGGGAACCGGAGGGTCTTCACGGAGGTCGGGGTCTGAGAGTGACCGCTTGAGCGGTAGTGGGATACGGCATTGGGATCCATGCCCGGTGTACCTGGTACAGCCATGCCGGGGTTGTTGTGGGTAGCGGCCACGAGCAGAGGATTTACGCGCGCGGAGAGAGGCCCGGGCTGAGGGGCGGGAGTGTTGGTACCTCCGGTCGGAATAGGGGTTGTGAAGGGAGGGGTGGTAAAGGTGGAAGGAATTTCAGATGTGAAGATGGTGGCAGAGGGAGAGATGATGAACTTTTGGGTAATGACGCCAAGAAGCGCCTGGGTGAAGCCTGTAAAATGAGAGTCAGCCATGCATTGAGCGTGTGTAGAGTGATGGACTTACCCCGAACTTTGCTGCCGCATCCGACAATGATGAGGGAGTCCCAAAGCTCGCTGCGCTTGGTAGCATCTGGCACAGCCAGGATGGTGTGGTGAACCTGAGTTGCGATATCCTCCAAGATGCCGCTGGACAAACGGTCTGCAGCTTGCTGGCTGGGTGTGGCCAGAAGGAAACGCTCGACGCCAATCTCAATTTCCCGGCTGTGACGCATGTAGCGCTTGGAGCCGCTGGCCTCACTCTCCTCCTCCATTGGCACAAACTCTTCAAATTGGAAAGTCGCCTTCTCCTTCTTGTTATTGGGGAGCTTAGACTTGGGGTCCGCAGCACCGCCCTTCTTGCCAGACTTGTCCTTCTCCATGCTGGCGAGATACTCGGTGGTATTGCCGCTGACAATTGCTGCAACGTCAAGAACACCCTCCTCATCCTCGATGCCGTTCTCAGGACCAGTTTGAGTACCATCGCCAGGCCCGCGCGGGGCAGAATCGTTTCCATCTGCTCCAGTTGTGGCGGCAGTTGCGGGGTTGACACCCTGGCGCGCGGTAGCTGCTGCGCCTGGCAGTGGAGTGCCCGGGGGCACAATCTCGGTGATATTGCTGCGCTTGAGCTGCTCGCACATCTCTCGGGTGAATCCTCTGGGACCAAGTAGCTCGAGAAGGCGATCGGTCATGGCATCGCCGCCGCACCCTTTGAGTGCAATTCCTCGGCCGTGCTCGTTGACTCCAAAATCCGTAACCGCGGTCACGTCCACCTTACCCTTGCCGACATCGACGACCGTGGCTGTCGCTACACCGTAACCGTAGCATGCAGCAAGTGCAGAGTCCAGCAGACTGAAGCCAGGCACCTTGAACTTCTCGAACATGAATTGGGTGATAACCTCGCGATCACGCGCAGACCAGACAGGCTGGGCGATCATAAGAATGGGGGTGTGAAAAGGTGGGCTCAGAGCATTGTAAATGTGAGTCAACAGAGCATAGAAGCAGGGCCAGTCGACGATGCGGCCATCCTGAATCGGATAGACCGCCCCTTCATCGGTGGTGACGTCTTCCTCGTAGAGAACTTCCTGGACAGTTTGAGTCGCGTCCTCGGTCTTCCCAGTCCCGTCGACACTCTCGCCAGCAGGCTTAGGATTGGAACCGTCCTGAGCAGCGGACTCCGCATCTTTCATTTCCACATCCTCCTTTGGAGTCTCCTTGGGCGCACCATTGTCGCTGGTGACCTTGACTTCATGTCTCTGTTCGCGGACCCTGTAAGGCTCGTATTCACCTTCCTTCTCGGCGGGGAACATGCGCGTGGGGAAGCGGAATCGCGCGGGCGTGAATGTCTCGGGCAGGCTGAGCTGCGCCAGGGTCATTTGCGAACCCGGCGCAATCAACTGAATTAGAGGTTAGCGAGGTATTCAAGATGGAAGTAATAGGACGAGGGGTTAGACATACCAGGATGTGCTCATCCTTGAATGGCGGCATCCTGTCCAATACAAGATCAGGATAAATGGGAGGATAATCGCAATCAGCTTCGCGAGGAGCTTTGGCTTTGTGACTTCGCCTTCCCATTTTGGACTAGCGGGGACCGAGTCTTGGTGTGATCACGGGACTGGAATAGAGCCTGAAATATCGGGCGGTGAGGTGACAAACTGCCTGAGATACCCGGCGGTGAGGTGATGAAGGATCGGGCGGTGAGAGCGAAAGAAGCCTGAGATATCTGGCAGCGAGTGGAGCAAACGAACAATGTCACATTGTGCAGATCGAACAAAACGAGTGAAGATGGAGTAGTTTCGCATTGTTAAAATTCTACATATGCTATTAGTTCCCGTGAACTATTTCTCCTTGATTTAACTCTTTGACCCTAGTATCCAGATCTATAGTCAAGATCTGACTTGCGATGCCAACATCTAGTGACAGGCTGCTGCATTTCGAGTGCGAAGACTAGTAACCTACTGAATCCTCTACAACACCCAAGTGTACAAGCAACTAAAAAAAATCTTCCAAGGCTACCTGCTGGTAAGACTCTCATAAACCAGGGACTGTATTTCCAGTTTGTAGGATGTCAAAGCATGCTATTAGATATCCCGCCTCCGTCGCTGCCTTCGTAAATTAAGAAATACCGTAATATAACTCCAGCCCAGCACCCCTGTAAAACACGCAAAACGCCTGGCATCTTTTTCCTCCATGACCAGCATGAGATCTCGTCGTGGCCGGCTTATTCGGGGCCTTGGTTATACTTCTCAGTAGCAGACCTAAAAAGCTCCTGCTGCTGCCGAAGGAGCTCCTCTTCCGACAGCCCACTTTGCTCCATCTTGCTCTGCTTCTTCTCTCGAGACTAGAATCCACCGTGTTAGTTGACCCAGCTCCGCGAGCAGAGGAACGTGGTGGAACACACCTTCAGCTGCTCTTTGTGATCCTCAGCAACGGCCAGGACATCGGGGATGTAGTCGGCAAAACCTAATTCGCGTAGTGCCTTCTCAACATGCTCGCAAGCAATGGTCTTCTTGGCTTCTTTCTCGCTGATGTCGTTCGCTTCGGATGAGATCAAGGTGATGAACTCGACACAGCACTCCATGAGCAGATCGCGTGCATCTTTGGAGAATGTCTGACCGGAAGAGGGAGGCAGGATCTCGGTGATGATTTTCTGGACCGTCGCTATACCAGGCAAAGTCAGTGAATATGGTCTAACTGCGGGGCTCGGCGAAGCAGCTGCATCTTTCATGAAATTGCTGGGGCGACACATGGCAAATAGACAGTGAGGATAAAGTGAAGAATCCGGGCATACCTTTGGGAAGCGACAGGTCATCGTTTGCTGGACCAATGGAAACATGTCAGTAAATGCGCGCGGCGCGCCGAGAGTCGAGGAAAGAAAACTCACAGCTGAACTCTCTGTCAGACATGACTTAAACGTGATAGTTTGAATATAATCACAAGGATGAGACAGAGCCCCAATAAACGTAGGCGAAGGAACACGCCGGCGGAAGATTTCTTTAGAGAACCGCGTGACGCCCGACCATGAAAGAGCAAGTCTCTAGCGCAACGGCTTCCTATATTTTCCTGCCGGCAGATCCACACCGCCTACAGCTACTTTTATTCGCAGGATTTTTTTCGCGTATTCCTCTTCCTTCATCATCTTGCAAAGTCTTCTCGACTCCAATTTTCCTTGGGATGGATTTGATTTTGGTTCATCCCGAGGATGCTCACTAATGGTAAGCTCATAGCTCCCTTGTTTTCTTGCTTTCTACATGATGAACCTTGTTGTCGCCCCTATCATACAAAACCATGGTGACTATACCTGTCCTAGCCAAACGGACCAACTGATATTATTTTCACTGCTTGCATTGTACACAATCACGAAGTTGGGACGCTGTTGCTAACTTCTTGAAGGATTGTAGGAATATTCTCGACTCTCGTCTCGAAACTCGGCAGCTGCCGACACACCCAACACAAAATTATCTGTTAGGTATGGGAGCACTCCTTCACAGTCACATTACCCTCTTTGTATGATGAACAATCTACATTCCATGCTAAGTATGAAGGTGTACTGCACCTAATGCTTATAAAATGTAATGCTTTTCATCTTTCGGCTGATTACAACATTTTCAACTGAAAATTTTCTCACTCATCGCGATTTGTGGCATTCAATACTGATTGCTGTATAGTATCCATTCATACATATGTATCTACCAATAATCTAAATCTATGCCTGGAAAGCCGCGAGCTCCTTGTCGTCCCACCTGCCCTCTGTTAGCATTGTCCGAGTCGTAGGGTATGAAGACGTACGATAAAAATTTGCCGCTGATCTCCTTGGGCGCGTCAAGCACCAGCTTGGCCATCACATGGCCCGGCTGCTCCGGTTTTAGAAGCTTGCCGTTCTTGTGTATAGTGGTAAATTTGGAGTGCATGTCAGTGCTCATGTTTGATCCGTGGTCGTCGCGCAGCTCCCGTTGCATCTCGGTGTCGACTATGCCGGGCCGGATAGACACACAGGTCACGTCGGACTCCTCATTGCCCAGGGTCATAGCGAGGCTGTTCATCGCTGCTTTGGTGGCTCCGTACAGGCCCCATGCAGGGTAGCCGGCTGTGGCGGCACCGGATGAGGTGAGAACGATTTTTCCCTTTGACTGGCGAAGAGCCGGCAGAGCTGCCTTGGTCTGTGATTGTAAGTTAGCGATGTGTTTCGTAGAGCTTCGAGTGCAGAAGTGAGCAACGTACAAAAGCAACCAGGCTCATAAAGTTGACATCAAATCCTTGCTGCCATTCCTTCAGATCGGCCGTAGCGATGTTGCCGACTTGTCCGAGGATACCGTGGTTGAGAACCATTCCATCGAGGCGTCCAAAAGACTTGAGGGCGGCGTCGACTACCTTCTGGGCCAGGGAAAAGTCTGCCAAGTCGCCATTCACCACCTCGACCTGCTTGCTATACTGCTCCTTCAGCTTCTGGAGGGGCTCGATGCTGCGGGCCACCACCACGACATTGTGGGATTGCGGTGCCGAGAGTAGATACTTGGCAATCGTGAGCCCAATGCCTGAGATGATCGTGAGTCTGGAGCTCTGACAGAGGCGGGGTGGTCCTTTTACCTCGAGAGGCACCTGTGACGATGATGGTCTTGGCTGCCATGTTTGATGCTGTAGATTTGGTCAGTAAGAGAGAGCTTCAATGTGTCTAATATTTCAGCGGCAGATCCGGATGTGATTTGAGAGAGCCATTCTTGCTTGATCAAAAATCTTCGGGATACGCGAAGCCCAACCACATGCAGCAAATGGCTAAAACATTGAGCATCGCACGAACGTACCTTTTCAGGTGTCAATATGAAAATAAGCTGCTAATAGTGAGACTCGATATATCCGAAGAAGCTGGAGCCCGTTCTCAGGCTTCGAAGCTGTTCGGTGGGGTGCTTAATAATGTCGTGGGATGTGGCTACGACGTCATGTTCAAGCGGAGATCAAGTTCTGTTAGCATAGCTTCAATCTGTTTAAAAAGATAATCTGAAAGGAAAATTATTTCTATGTATACTTTTCATAACTGTGGATGAAAGTTCTATCAGGTGCAGATTCCCACAAACATCTAGGGCCGTACCAGTCGACTCGGGTAAACACCCGCGTCCATTTACGAACATCTAATCATATTATCTGTAGTTTGTGTTTTACATATGCTATGCATTGATCCTCGGGAAACTGTATCACGGTTTCCTTTGGATAGTATTATCACCGCTTGGACCCTCTCATGGAAGCCCTTTTTCTAGCTGGTCAAGCGCTTTATATGCGCCAGCTAGGGAGCTCTGCGACCGATAGCGAATAAAGCCTTGATTGAAGATATTTGACGATATGTCTGATAGCCCGTTTTTGTTGTTTTTGGGGTGAATATGCTGCCTTGACTGATCGGACTGGGGGATATTGAGCTTCGATACGCACCAACTGGGACTAAACCACCAGTTACAAAGTTATTTTTGATGCTAGCTGATTTATAAGCCTCATTCTGTGCGGATGCGCATCAACCATATCGAAGCTCAATATCCGTCTCGATACCCCTAGCCAACAACCACCCCCCCGACCGACCAGTCAAAACGGCATATTCGGGCCAAAAAACCCAAAGTTACACCTAAAGGTCACTGTAAGGCCCTAAACCCATAAGATGCGTCCATCCTAGTCACACATAATCTCCGCTGTCTGGCTCAGCAAAGGGAAGCGCAATGGGTGAAGACGCCATATTTATGAAGGGGGACTTATGCATAAATCGTGGAAAAATGGTGATAGTTGCGGGAGGTTAAAAGCGGTGGATAAAGCGGTGGAAAATTTACTAAGCAAATTTCTAACACTAAGCCTAAATAGGGGCTAATACCCAATTTCTAAGGCATGAACCCGGATGATCCTATTGTTCCGTCCGATGCAAGCTCCCTGGCTTAGTCAGCACGCCACTGGAGCTCTCCAGAAACTTCAGGCATCCGATATCACCAAGCAGTCGACCGCTCCCTCGCCAATTCTTCACCTGTCGCGCCTCTCGCTCCACCTGCGCGATCATCTCTTACTTCCTCTACCCACCTCTCACTCCCTCCAACTCCCTCCGTCCATATCCCTCCGCAGTTGGCTCAGAAGAATCTTTGACATTTGCCCATCATGGCCAACTACCTCGCCTCCATCTTCGGTACCGAGCAGGACAAGGTCAATTGCTCCTTCTACTACAAGATCGGTGCATGCCGACACGGCGACCGCTGCTCTCGGAAACACGTCAAGCCGTCCTACTCTCAGACCATCCTCATGCCCAACATGTATCAAAACCCGCTGTACGACCCCAAGACCAAGATGAACCCGAGCCAGCTGCAAAACCACTTCGACGCCTTCTACGAGGACGTATGGTGTGAGCTCTGCCAGTACGGTGAGCTCGAAGAGCTCGTCGTCTGCGACAATAACAATGACCGTAAGTTCTCCACGTCTGTTTCATCGCAACTCCTCATTTGCGTCCCTTCCTTCGCAATCCTTCACGCCAGTCACTAACGCTCTCTGCTCTAGATTTGATCGGTAACGTCTACGCGCGATTCAAATACGAAGAAGATGCCCAGAAAGCGTGCGACACACTGAACTCTCGCTGGTATGCTGCGCGACCGATTTACTGCGAGTTATCGCCCGTGACAGATTTCCGCGAAGCCTGCTGTCGACTGAATAGCGGAGAAGGGTGCGTACGAGGTGGATTTTGCAACTTCATCCATCGCAAGAACCCGTCGCCTGAGTTAGACCGGGAAATACGATTGAGCACGAAGAAGTGGCTGAGGGAGCGTGGCCGGGACGCGCGCAGCGTCAGCCGCAGCCCCAGTCCTGAGCCGACTCGTCGGAGGTATTAAGTGATTGGGCGATGATGTTTTCCACAAATTCTGGTTTTATTCGGTGCCTTCGTGTTTCCGTCTTTGGCGTTCGGCGATCTCAGTGGGTGGTTCGAATTCCTCTTCCTGTGTGTGACGAAGCGCCTGCGGTCGCGGTTTCGGCTGCATCTTTTGCTGGTTCGCATTGTATTCTACGTCATGATATCAGACCTGCGAGTTTATAAATCTTTGACATGATCATCTTTTTCTAATGGTTGGACTCATTGATCATAATTGCCAACATGTTCACGGACGTGGATAGCAGCCACTAGGACAGAATGCAAGTTCTGAAGGGCTTATCGACGATCAGTGTAGCTTCAACCTCTCGCTAGTAATTTGTCGTCCACAGACCAAAGAAGCTCTGTGACCGAGGACCTAGGCTATGCGCTAGACGTATGATTATCACCTCGGCCTTGCCTATGTCTACGAAAAACAGCGGCATAACCTTGGGCCCTTGGAAATGCGTCGCTTGTTAATTTTCAAGCATTTGTCTTTGACTTCCTAGTCTCGAGAATCTTGGAATATCTTCGTAGTATCACTTCATATCCTTTTGATATCCATCTGAGGATGAAGCTGTGACTCGCATAGTTCAGTTTGTGGAAGCCTTGGCACTCCACTCCGCGGCGCGTCGGACCGCGTCACATCCAACTTTTTTGTCCTCTGCAACAATATTACCCTGTTCTGGAGGTCATCAAGCTGCTTGACCATCATCCCAGTAGCATGGACAACTCCGACTACAATGACTGCAATCGCGCCTTCCTGCAGGCCTTCATGGCCCGCTCTTCCATGACCTTCGAGGAAGCGCAGCCAGTACTGGCCGCCATATCATCAGCGCACGGTGTGTATATGCTACCTCGGACTGAGCTGACACTTAGTGGATGTGTACTGATTGTTACAATATCTGCAGAGGGCCGCACTATCGATCCAGAGGACATCACTCAGGAACACCTCTCCTCCTACATCTCCAAAGCAAACACCGCGATTTCTCCCTTCAACTTCGAAATTAGAAGCTCCCTGCGCCAAGTACCAAATAGCTCGGACCAAGATAGCCCCGTACGCCCACCCGAGCGGGTGTATGCTTTAGTCAACGTTCACGTCGATGCGCTGACCCAACTCGCAACTACCTACACCCCCGATGAGATCGCCTTCGTGAAGCGCATTCTGGATTACATGTTCGACACGAATAATACAAGGACCACCGAAGGGATGGCGGTTACGGCGATACAAGCTACCCATTTGGCCAAGGTTTCCTCGGCAGACACCAATCGCCGCCGGTCGACGAATGCCGAGACACAAGGCGGAGCAGCGCAGTCCTTGACAATGACACAAGCCGAGACAGTGATGCAGAACCTCCTTGTGGAAGGCTGGTTGGAGAAGAGCAGGAAGAACTACTTCAGTTTGACTCCTCGTGCGCTGATGGAGCTTCGAAGCTGGCTGTGCGATACATACAACTACGTGAATGAGAATGGGCGAAAAGTGGAGCGCATCAAGTTTTGCGCTGCCTGCAGGGATATTGTCACAGTGGTACGGATTGCTATATGGATGGATATTGAGAATTACAGCTAACTCTGATTTGCAGGGTCAACGTTGTGGCGACCGTGATTGCCCTGGTCGACTTCATGATCACTGCATGCGCAACTTTTTCCGTATGCAACAGGCTGAGAAATGCCCTGTATGCAAAAGGGATTGGCCTGGGGACAAGTTTGTGGGTGAGAGGGCTTTGACTTCGACCCGGCGGCAGACGAACAATATTCCACAATCGACCCAGGTGCCTTCGAGCGCGCCGAATGGCCACGCTGGAGGCAGCAGCGAAGATGAGGGGTGAAATACTGTATCATTTTGCATAATTGCATACGTCGCAATCTAGATGCCGTGTGCGTTTGGCTGCGATGTACATGACTTCGACCCCATTGCACATTGTTTGGCTTGATACAGAACTGCCATCTTATTCAGGATGATTCATTGCTTGGTGGAGACTGAGGTCAGCCGATAAATGAGTGCAACTAATGGATTCAGACGCCTGCTGCATTATCCGCGCTCGAGGCAGCTTTTGGCGGACATTCTCATATTCGAATCGCGAATATCCCACTTTCGGCAGCACCTCACACCGATCACCGCATTTTGGGTACCCGGGTCTGGAGACTTCCCGCCCTCAAGGTTTCACGAATGACTTCCCTTCACACCTACCGACACTTGCACATGATCGGCGTGATGGCCCAATCTATCAGAAAGTCCATTGAAGAATTGGTGGGCGGCTTGATAAGCACTTGGACAGAAATACCCCCATAGACTTGTGAATACGATATTTCATCATCTCCAATTCTTCACTCTGAGCATAGTAGACTGGAGCCCATTGGATTGGAAGGACTATTCTATTTGTCTTGTTCCTTAAGACGGAGTCTCTGTCGAACACGTCAACCAACAGACTACCTAGGTTCGCTTCCCAGGGACTCTGTTTGCATTCATCCACAAGGGCAACGAAGGCACCTGGTTCTAGGTACACTTCCAACTTCGTCGACCTAAGGCCTCATGATGGTGTATCAAAAATACTTGAAACACCAAAAGTAAGAGTTATCTTGCATATCTTAAGCAACTCTTTCACATAAGGCTACTGTTGCGTGATCAGGCCGTAGTGTCAGGTTTCTTTACGAGCTAAGACCAAGTGTTATAGTGAAGTGAAGAATGATGCTCCAACAATGATTGATGTAAGAATTCACAAGGCCATCTATGAGCTATTAATCTTGTCTCATCTCCCTAGTCAGCTAACCTGCTAACACACTGACATCATGCAACACTGACTTGTTGACTAAATAGTTAAGAGTGCGAATAGTAGGCAACCGTATGGTCACGTATGACTACATAACTTGCCCACATTCAACAGATGCGGGCCTGAAAAGGATCATGGTGTCCTCGCGGTCTGTAAAATAGACATAGAGCAAAAAGATCGCTCGGACTTGTTGAAGCTTCCAAAGCTTTCTGTAGTTCCTCATTGATTCCAAACTCTTCGATTTGGCAGTGAAGCCTCCTGATTCACCAGAGCCCTCTTGAAGGTTCTTGCTGCCTATTCTAGGCTTGAGACGCGCGGGATCGGATTCGCCATCAGCAGAAATAGCGTCGCTACCGTTTCTCGACCCTTGGGCGTCCAGCATGTCTTCATCTTGTAACGTAGCGTAGGATCCGCCTGGTTAGGACTAGGATTCGAGAGCGCGCTAATCGTGACCAAAGCACTAACATATGCAGTCCGACTTCTGGTATTGGTAGAAGGTGTATTGTTGGACTGACTTGGTGTCTCTTTATCCCGGCAAAATGCGAATTGAAAGCTGCGGATGGCTGAAAATGGACCAAGCTCCAACATATCGCAATCGTAGTCCTTGGGCTTGGTCCCACCATGTTTTCGGATGTCCTCGCAGTATGCCATGGACTGATAGTACCACAGATTGAGAAACATAGGCAAATTCTATGCTTGCTCATCCATATGATGAGGTGGCGGCAGCAGGGGACAGAGAGGCATATTTACAGCGTCAGTAGCCGGAAGGACGGCGGCTGCCGAAGGAAGAGAGGGGACGAGGATAAAGAACTGGCGGCAACAGCCCCGCCAGCCACTCCATGGCCCTCTTCCTCACCTCAGGGAGAAGACCCAGAAGCTGGCATTCAGTCTGCGCCAGTTTTTCATGGGTATATGCTGCCAAAAGGATTCTCAGAAGAGAGAGACAGAATAGAAAGATGCCTATAGTCATCGACGCACTGATACCTTATGGTGTGGGCATTAATTGATGGCTCTTGCAAACAGAATGCAATATCCATGTGACTACTAGCATCTTTTAGTGCGATTGGAGGAACTTTTTAGGATATTCTGCGCTATGTATAAATATAATCATACCAGAAGCAGTTTGGTTCGAGGATAAAAACTGAAAAAATACGAAGTGTCACCTTTGAGTAAAGTTGTGGCCTGAGGGGAGAACGCAGCACAGCACACGACAACCTCCACTATCCTCCAATCCACCCAAAAACCAATGAATGACCACCACACCTGCAGCTAGTTGAGTCACCTTCCTTTTGCGGATGAGCGGTCTTTTGTCGGGGCAATTAAACCCCATCCGGAAACCGCGGCTCCAGGTTCCCCAGTGTGTCAAACCCTAAACTCGATGACACGCCGCCGATTTCGGCCTCTACTGACTCAGAGTTCTCCGCCTCCAGATTCGCATAGCGCGGTCATGGTTTGCGCTTCTTCGCCTTTAGGGCTTAACAAGGGAGCCCCGTACAATATGTCTAGCATCTTGTCTATTTATCATCCTCGTCGGAGTCTGGATTTAGGTGCTTATGCAGAGTATCTCTATAGCCTTCCTTAAACGGGCTAGTTGCAACTCGGGCACTGCACTCCATCTTTCCCCACACCATGTGCTCACGGATGCGCTAGGCACGAGAAACAAACGCCATGTGGTTCCTGGATCGCCATTTCATTTCGCTGCATTTGCCATCTGTGCTCCGTCCCGGTCTCTGATTTAAACTGACGATCTTTCCCGGAGGTTCTCCATAGCCTCCGACTTTCTTCAACTTAGATAGAACGTCGTGTCTCTACCCTTCATCAGACACGATTCTCGGATAATAGTGCCCGCTAGGGTGAGAACTCGGCAAGATGCAGTTCAAAGTGAGCTCTAGCCTTCCAATGACACTATACGGCATGGAAACTAACATACTCGAAGCCTTTCGCATGGGCATCCTTGCCTTTGCTTTTGAGTTTAACCGCTCTCGTCGATGGAGCTTCCTCCAAAAGTCGCATCGTGGAGTCTATGAGAAGATACGGTGGCTCAGGTTCCGTAGGCAACTTCAGCACCAAGGTGTATCAGACTGGTTTTGACGGAGTGACGTGGGACGAGGAAAATTGGCTTCTCACCACCACCAACCTCGAGCAGGGCCGCATGCAATCGCGCGGCTCTGTAGCAAACGGATACCTTGGAATTAATGTTGCAAGCGTTGGCCCATTCTTCGAAATGGACCAGGAGTTGGATGGCGGTGATATGATCAACGACTGGCCGCTCTTCTCCAGACGCCAGACATTTGCGACTATCGCTGGATTTTTTGACTACCAGGCCACAACCGAGGGAGCCAACTCTCCTTGGCTGTCTCAGTATGGAGGCGACAGTGTCATTAGCGGTGTACCTCACTGGAGTGGACTGGTTTTGGATCTTGGCGATAACACCTATTTGGATGCAACGGTCGACAACAGCACCATTTCCAACTTCCGCTCGACATACGATTTTAAGGCAGGAGTGTTGCTTTGGACATACACATGGACACCGAGGGGCGACAAAGGCTCATTCCAGATTACCTACCGCCTTTTCAACAACAAGTTCTACATCAACCAAGCGGTGGTCGACATGGAAGTCGTCGCCTCTTGTGATTCCCAGGGAAAGGTTGTCAACGTGATTGACGGAACGTCTGCTGTGCGAACCGACTTTGTGGATTCCGGTGAGGACGACAGTGCGATATTCTCGGCAGTCCGACCCAACGGCATTGCCAACGTCACAGCCTTCATCTATACCAACTTGACGGGCAATTCGAATGTCGATCTGTCATCCCGCAAGCTTGTGTCCGATAAGCCATACCTGGGCGCCAACCAATCGTCTATTGCCCAGTCCGTGGATGTCAACTTCAAAGCAGGACAGTCGGTGCGCGTCACAAAGTACGTTGGCGCAGCCTCCACAGATGCCTTTAGCGATCCAAGACAGGTAGCCAAGCAGGCAGTCACATCTGGGGTGAAGAATGGCTATGCTAGGTCTCTTCATGCTCACCTGGCAGAGTGGGCTAGTGTCATGCCCGAAAACTCTGTTGATAGCTATGCATTCCCCGAGAATGGCAGCCTCCCGGCTGATAGCCACATCATTGATTCTGCCGTCATTGCCGTGGCCAACACCTACTATTTGCTACAGAACACAGTCGGCCAAAATGCCATCAAACAGGCCGGTGGAGCCGCCGTGAATGTCGACAGCATTTCCGTTGGCGGCTTGACCTCGGATTCCTACGGCGGTCAGATCTTCTGGGATGCTGATGTGTGGATGCAGCCTGGTCTAACTGCCTCACACCCGCAAGCCGCGGAACGAATTACCAATTACCGCGTAGAAAAATACGGCATGGCCCAAGAAAACATCAAGACCAACTATGCGGGATCGCAGAACAAGACCCGATTCTCTTCATCGGCAGCTATCTATCCGTGGACAAGTGGTCGTTTCGGCAACTGCACAGCCACTGGTCCTTGCTGGGACTATGAGTATCACATCAACGGTGACATTGGACTGTCTCTGATCAACCGATGGGTTACAAGTGGTGACACGCAAAACTTTAAGGAGAGTCTCTTCCCGATCTACGACTCCGTTGCTACACTGTATGCAGACTTGCTGGTACGGAATGGGTCTAAGTGGACTCTCAAGAACATGACCGATCCCGTAAGTACTATACTCTCTGCTGTCCATATATTGTCGTGAATCTCACTATTCTAGGATGAGTACGCCAACATGGTCGATGCTGGTGGCTACACAATGCCACTCATTGCTGAGACTCTGAAGAATACCAATGCTTTCCGCCAACAGTTTGGCCTCGAGGAGAACTCAACGTGGGACGAGATGGCAGACGGAGTACTAGTTCTTCGTGAGAACGGGGTGACTCTGGAGTTCACAACCATGAATGGAAATACCGTGGTCAAGCAGGCTGACGTTGTCCTCAACACCTATCCCCTGGACTACACCTCCAACTACAGCGTGCAGGATTCACTGGATGATCTGGACTACGTGAGTGACTTTGGAAGTACGCATTGCCAAGTACAAGTGCTGATTTCCAAATAGTATGCCAACAAGCAGTCCCCCGACGGACCTGCCATGACTTGGGCCATCTTTTCGATCGTGGCGAATGAGGTTTCACCCTCTGGATGCTCGGCCTACACCTACGGACAGTATTCATACCTCCCATATGCTCGCGCTCCATTTTTCCAAATGTCGGAGCAGTTGGTCGATAATGCCACGATTAATGGAGGCACGAATCCGGCATTCCCATTCCTTACTGGTCACGGCGGTGCTAACCAGGTTACCCTGTTCGGCTACCTGGGTCTGCGTCTGGTTCCTGATGACATCCTCCACGTGGATCCCAACCTGCCGATTCAGATCCCATATCTGAAGTATCGCACGTTCTACTGGCGTGGGTGGCCCATTGATGCTTGGTCAAACTACACCCACACCACGATCAGTCGAGCCTTTGGCACCCCGCCTCTTAGCACTGCGGATAAGCGCTTCGCCAACACGACGATTACCGTGAACTCAGGCAGCGGGGAAAACATCACTGTTTACAGCCTTCCTGCGAAGGGCTCCATTGTGATCACCAACCGCCAGGTTTCTTCCGTGAACACGGTCATTGGCAACCTGGCTCAGTGTCGGCCCGTCCAATCAAGCGACTCTTACGAGCCCGGCCAGTTGCCGATATCAGTAGTTGACGGCGCATCCTCGACCAAATGGCAGCCCGCACTCGCTGCCAACATGAGCGCAGTGACAGTGTCGCTGGGCAAAGATGCCGGCTCCATGGTCACTGGCTTCTACTTCGACTGGGCTCAAGCACCCCCCGTCAACGTGACCGTGCTTTTCCACAACCAAACCCTTGAAAACCCCGCCATGGCCTACACGACCTCCAACCACAGCTCAGCTTTCAAGGTAGTGACGTCTCTGCACGACATTGAGATTTCGGATCCGTACGATCCCAAGACCACCAACCTGGACGCGATTGTCATGCCTACCGGCAACAGCACCAACGTGACGCTTTCGAGCCCTGTCCCCGCCGCGCGGTATGCATCCCTCCTGATTATTGGTAACCAGGGACTTGATGCTGCTGATTCGGCGGCTCAGAATGGCACTGGTGCTACTGTCGCCGAGTGGGCGATCATTGGTCAGGGGCAAAGCAGCCAGGTCAACTCGACTCGCAACGTCCAGAGGGCGGTTAATGTGCACGCGGCTGCAGCTATGGCGGACCAGGGGCCCTTTACGAAGCGTCGCCAGCAGTTTGTGCCTACAAATTAAGACTGCGTTGCAAGCTTGGGGACTAAGTGACCGATGCGATGATCTATATTCTATTTCATATATCATTTCCAAAATAAAGCATTACTCATTCCAACAATCGATCTCAGCTCCGACAAAAATACATACTAGCCAACCATATACTATACTGCTACTATAGACACAAAACCAGCTAAGCATCCAGCGCAAAGCGATCCAAGAACTTAAAAGTGGCCAATCCATCCTTCAACCCATCAACAAACTGATCCCCAACAGACCTCGCAACAAACACACCCTCCCTCTTCATAGAAATCCTCGCAGCATCAAGCGCACCAGATCCCTTCCCAAGCGCCCCAACAACCTTCCCAAACCTAAACGCATCCCCAAGGATCTCCAAAGGCCTCCCAGCCGGATACAACGACGTAGCACCCTTCTTCGCACCCTCCGAACTCGACCCAAAAAGGCCCTGCGCCCCATCAGCAACAACCACAGCATCAAAGTTAGTCGCATCCGACGCCGAGTACGTCTGGTTCACACCATTCGCCATCCGTTCACCAACAACAACGACGTCAACACCAGCACCCGCAAGCAAACTCCTCAACTTCGCCCCTTGCGCAATAGACCCTTCATCCGCCACAGAAGCAAGAAGCCCAACCTTCAACCCATCAAGCTTAAGCAACTTCTGTCCAAACGCACCAATGCCCATCGTGGTATTATCATGATAGAAAGTCGGATCCGGAGCCGGCGCATCAACACCAATAGCCTCAGCAACGCGCTTAGCAAGATCATTACTGATCCGATTAAGTTGAATAACGACGTTATTCCTCACAACCTGAGAAACAACATTCGCATTCTCAAAGCGCATAGCATCAACCACGAACTGTTTCTCCGCAGGCACGAGCGAGTTCCAGAATAATCTCGGCTGAGACCAGACGTCCGTGAAAGTTGAACTGAGACTGCGGACTAATTTCCCGCTTGAGCTGCGTGTGGGGGCTGTGAAGAAGCCGTTTCCGACGGTTTGGTTGGCTTGTTTGGGGGAGCCGGAGTTGGGAGTGTTGGGGGTATAGGCGTCTTTGTTTAAGGGGATGAACATCTGGCCTGCGCCGTCGCGGTTGTTGTTGTGGATTGGGACGCGGGGACGGTTAATGGGGAGTTGTTCGAAGTTGGGACCGGAGTGGCGGTTTAATTGGGTGTCTAGGTAGGAGAAGATGCGGCCTTGGAGGAGGGGGTCTTCGGTGAAGTCGATGCCGCGGACGATGTGGCCTGGTTGGAACTGGTGATTGTTAGGGTTGGGCTTGGGTTTGTAGTAAGGGAATGACTTACCATGACTTGTTCGGTTTCGGCGAAGTAATTTCGTGGGTTTCGGTTTAGTTGCATCTTGCCTAGGGGCGTGATGGGGACTAATTCTTCTGGTACGATTTTGGTAGGGTCGAAGAGGTCGAATCCGAAGCGGAGCTGGTCTTCTTCGTCCATGATTTGAACACCGAACTAGATGTTGTTAGAAATTTGATGATAGTAGGATTAGGATCACTCACCTCCCACTCGGGATATCGGCCGGCCTCGATAGAATCAAAGAGATCCTGACGAATGAAATCTGCGTTTTTACCAGCAGTTTGCTGAGCTTCTTCCCAGACAAAGCTAGCCTTACCCTGCAAAGTCTTCCAGTGGAACTTGACAAGCTTCGAAGTCCCGTTATCAGTGACGAATCGGTAAGTATGGATTCCAAAACCATCAACATGGCGGAATGACCTAGGGATACCATGTCCAGCCATTGCCCAGAGGAGAGTATGCAATGAACTCGGCTGCTGGCTGAAAAAGTCCCAGGCCGAGTCGTGTGCAGTGGCTGCCTGGGGAATCTCATTATCGCCACGAGGCTTCACGGCGTGAATCAAGTCTGGGAAGAGGATAGCATCTTGGATGAAGAAGACGGGGATGTTGTTTCCGACGATATCTGAATACGTTAGATAGAGCTTAACGATTGATGAAATAATTCGTACCGAAATTTCCCTCATCCGTGTAGAAGCGCGTCGCAAACCCGTGCACATCACGGGCTGTATCAGCACTGCCACGACTGCCGGCAACAGTGGAAAAACGGACAAACATCGGTGTTTCTTTGTCTTTGGCGGCGAGGAAAGAAGCTGCGGTGATGTTCGACCAGTCGCCGTATGAAGTGAAGACTCCATGGGCACCGGTGCCGCGGGCATGCACAGCGCGTTCAGGGACCTATAAGCCATTGCGTAATTAGCAAGTTACCGCAATTATAACCCAGATGAATATAATATATTTACCCTCTCATGATCAAAACGTTGAATCTTCTGACGGAAGATAAAATCCTCGAGCAGTGTCGGGCCACGCTCGCCAGCACTCAGACTATTCTGGTCTTCAATTGGACCTCCAACGTCCGAGGTCATAAAGGCATCCTTATCATCCAGATAGAACTGGGACAGGAAGTCTTCAGTATCCGTAGTAGCATCTCCACTGCCACGACGCTCAAGACCGGGCATATCACCCGTCATGTACGGACAGGCCGCGTTGGCCACGCCAACGAGGCCCACGACGAGCTTCAGGGCATACATTGCAGACTCGATCTGAAGAACAAGAAATGTTCAAGTCAGATTTAAAAACGGGGCACGAGGCTCCATTTAAGCGCGTTGGAATGGACTTGCTAGGTGCCCCTTGCAGCCAATGGCCGTTCTATTCGAGGAACGATGCCAAGATAAGGCACAATATCCAACTAAGACGATCTGATTATACTAGCACAGTGGTCTAGAAGCTAGTTGTGTGACTGGTGGACCCCTGTTCATGTTGATGACTGAGAACGTGTCGCATCCGCTTTTTTTCTGCAAGCCATTACTCCGTACTTGGTGACAAAGGCTATTTATTCATAGTGTATATGACCCGAAGGCTAACTTTGACTATTTAGTTAGGGCTGCATGACCACATAAACGTGGACTGAGACTGAAAAGCCGTCGAGCTGTAGATGTGACGAGGTGATTCTGCGATCTTGGCGGTCGGTTTTAATCTGGGCAACGCATAATTGAGTGAAAACTCCGAGTAACAAACAGGTGAGAGGGTGGATTACTGTCTTGGCAGCATTGGCGACATTATTCAGACTTGAATTTGAGAGCGGTCGAGGCCGCGATGCTTGGTAATAACTGGACTGAGAGCAACAGGTGATGTAACTAGTTAGTTAACATTGTGGATTAACTCACTAACTAGGTTATTCGAGCTGTTCCACACAGCATTGGCCCTTTTGTAAACAAGGTCTTGGCATCTTTGTGTTGGAAATAGTTGCATTCGAACTGACGTCGCCTGTCCTCGTGTGGACTTTGATCTTTTGCATCTTCCATGTTTCGATTCTCGGTGGAGTTAGAGCTGTGTCACATTAATCGCGTCTATCACCATTCCATGAGCAGCATTTCGGACGCAGAAGCAGAGTACAACGTACGGAGCAATCGCAAATTTCGAGCTGCAACACACCCCCTGCAGCGCACATCTTCGCCATTTTCAGCTTACACCTCGAACTGCCGAAAGTCCGGAGTAAGCCCGAGATTCTTGGCGGGATATTTTACCCCTCACCTGGCATGTCAAATTTTGTTCCTTCCAAGGTACCAAAGTTGTGATAAGGTCGTGAAGAATGAGACGGGTGCTGATCGTGCTATAAATAGGCGTTTATCCAATCCTGGAATGCCGAGGTAGTGCCGGGTACTACTGTAAACAAATCTGCCTTTCAATTATACTACCCGTAGACCGTGAGAATGCAATTATACCTTAGAGCTAAATACCTTCACGGCTTGTCAGGACATCGCCTCGCCATCGCAGCAACATCTCCGCTATCAGGGCCGCTCTCATCAACAAATCCAAACTTGGCATACAACGGTGCCCCAACCTTACTAGCATCCACATAAGCTCCAACTCCATTTTCATCAGCAAGATCACAGCCATATTTAACCAGCATCGACCCAGCCCCTCGTCCTCTGTAATCGGGATGCGTCCCTAGCATATCCAAATCTTCACAATTAGCATTCATTTCAAGCTGAAGCCACAGTGACATACAGTAATGCTTCGTATCACCAAAGACACGCTTCCTATTCCGCTCCAACGTATTAAAGAAGTTGTCACAATCCTGCTTGGGGATATCCTCATGCCAAGGTGGGAAACGACATCCTCGCTCGTCGGGCATAGCCAGATCCCACTTGGCATATGCGACTATCCGCGGTCGTCCCTGAGCGTCTTTGGATTCGGGGTCAACCACTTTAACGTACCGCTGATAGGGCTTGTCGGTCAGGTCCCGGCGGTTGGCCTCATCCCACCACTGGCGCATACCGGGCGTGTCGGGCCATAAGTGCTGCATGGCGGGGTCGGTGAATGTCTCGTACCATAGGGTGGTCAAGGCAGGAACGTCTTCAAGGGTCACTGGCTCTAGAAAAAGCAAGTTGCCCTCCATATTGGGTTTGCGATGGTTGGAAAAAAGTTATGTTCCGATCGGGGATCGTTTATGTAGTTCGGCTGAAAATTGTAGGGATCTGCGGGGCTAATCTCAGGAACGGCTACTGTAACTAATGTAACCTGCTTACGGAGTAGCTGCAGGTGAGAATAGTTGGATCTTTGCTACTCAGTACATGTGCAAACAAGGGAATGAGGCTGGCGGAAAAAGCAAAAAACACCCCCTGAACAGGAAGCGAAATTGAGGTAAAAATATAATAGAGCGACTCATTTGCTTTGCTGCTCCGCTCATGTATAGTAATATCATATGATGATTCAAGAAGGACTCGAGTATTCGTATGTTAGGCGTGTCCTTCGTGTCCCAGATGACGATCATAGCAACCTTTACTGTCACTGTAGATACCAGGCTGGATGTTCTCAAAGCGTCATACGCCTGGTCAGCAGGCCGGATAGGACTTGAAGGTTAATGTGTCGCTTACGTGTCAAAGACACCTTATTCTTGTAACCTCATTTCTTGTCTATTGTTGTCACGAAGGTCGTCTTCACATGTAGCCTTACTCGCAGAAGTCGTCGAAAATCCAGTTTTCTGGGAGGCTTGTTCTAGTTTCTTCGGGTTCAGCCAGATTGAGAGCGTCCGCTTTAGCTTTCTCTCTCCTTTTCTCGCTTCATCGTGGCTTCCCAGGGGCACCCAGCCCCTAGGTCCAACCCCAATTGCTTCCCGGTAAATCTGGAAGTTATCATCTGCTTCGGGTTGCTCGGACTCCAGTCGTAGATATTCCATAGACTCAAAAAGAAATTGGGCAAGGTGTAAATCAATTTCAAGCAAAATACATCTTGATATTAACTAAGATATTTTGCGTCCAGTGTAATATAGCAGTCTTCCATGTTGTCTCCTAGATCTTGCTAAATAAAATGTAATATACAGATGATCTACTCCTCGAGAGTGTCATAAATAGGCCAGCAGGCGTCTTCTCCAACCTCACCCGATCAACCGTAACAATCTCCTTACTAGGAACAACAACAGCAAAGAGCCTCGCAACATACTTACCCCGATTAACCCACTCATGATTCGTACCCCTACAAACAACAACATCATGCGGCCCAAGAATCTTCTCCACTCCACCGTCGGTAATAAGACCAACAGTACCCGAGAATACAACGAAATAGTCGAGACTCAAAGTGCGATGCATCCATCCCTGTTCAGCGGTAGTTAGGTCGATGATGCGACAGGAGGGTCCCTTTGTATCGGCGAGTGGAACAAGGGTTTTATGCGGATCGTCGAACGGGCGCATGTTGTCGACTGGGAAGCCGCGCGATCGGTGGATTTGGACGACGCCAAAGCCGGAATCTGGATCCGGAATGGAGAATTCGGGCGCGGTCTTGGGGTCATAAGGAGTTAGGAGTTCGTCTGATGCGAAGTAGGCTTTGGACGACGCGGCGGATGGGGGTGCCCATTTTGAGGGTTCAATTGAGGTTTGGAAAGATGACTTTTTGCTTTGTTAATAGATTCCTAGCACATATTCTTGGGCTTTATATTAGTAAAGGGTTAGTGCTTGAAACGACTTGGTTCAATAGATTTCTACGCTGCTTGACAATCCGAGATTGATAATCTAGAGGCCAAAAGTCTAACTTATCATTAGTAAGTTTGAAGCCAAATCCTTGATTGGAGCGAAGGAGAAGCTGTCTCTTAAGGCTGAGACGCTACCCTTATAGACACTAGACTGGAGCTGTGTGGAGCTGGAATGGAGCCCTACACTTTCAATGAGGCCATCTTTGGCTTATAAATAGCGATGAAAATGATTCAAAGTCATAAGTCCGCGTATAGAGTCCGAAGCGCGGTAATTCATACCGATTATTTGAAATCCAGATTCTGTAGAATACGTTTTGGTAGGTAATAGGAAAATGTCCTGTTGGAATCGGCTTTTAGAGGAAACACTGAATAGGCTCGCCTACACCGACGCGATAGCTGAAATATCCTTAATATCCAGATCACAATTGGATATCACAGTTGGATTATTTTATACTTCCGTGTTTTATAGACAGAATTACAGAGGTCAAAGAGCGTGGATTAAGTAAGATAGCACTTTGGAAAACCTGACCTTCCCCGCATCAGGCTCCGTGACGACAACCGTGCTAACAGCAGGTCTCACAGAGGACACTCGACCCCATCTTAAAAGAAGACAATCAAAACACTATGCCCACCGCCAGAGCAAAGATAGGTGACGTACTCCTCGCCGAGACCGATGTCTGGGAAACTGTTGAAGGGAACGTCTATGTACATTGAGAACCTTCCTGGAGATAGAAGTTATGACTGACCAGCCATGACTCAAGTTCCCACCAGCAGCCATCAAGGACAAATCAGCTTTTGTGGGTACGGATACATCGACTTTCTGTCCATGGAAGGGACATGCACAGTATTACACGATCAAGCTCGGTGGTGGGTGAAAACCATGGCATGATAGCTCAGATACTGATACCAGTTTTAGATACCAATGTGCAGGATGCGGCGTGGCATTACTCCGAGCCCTATGAGAAGGCATTGAATATTAAGGATCACATAGCGTTTTGTGAGTTTGTCCTCATTTCCGTTCCTCTCAAAATCGTGACTGATTGGATTTATCAGACAAGACCAAGGTTCAGGTCACGGTCGAGTAGAAGCCAAGGGTTATACTGGAAGTGAGGAACAGAGCACCGGTTCTTTATAAGAGAATCAGTTTCTGATTTATGTACCTAGGTCAACCAAGTTAAACCTCTATTTATTCTCCTCACCACCCGACTTCTCATAAGGCTCATCATAAACCTCCGTCTCCAACGGCCGCCCTTTAATAGTAAGCATCTGCATCGGCAAAAACACAAAAAGCATCCGACACCACTCAGTAGAACTCTTATTTTTAAACGAATGAGCCGTCCCCCTCTGTACACAAACATCCCCACGATGCATCAACCGACTCGACCCAGAATCAAGTATCAAGTCCACCTCACCATCTAACACAATCCCATAATCAAGACTAACAGTCCGGTGCATCGGGGTAACCTTCCCAGGCCGTAAATCTACCATGCGGAACACGGATCCCCCTTCAGTCGTCAGACCGGGTGGTTGGTGGAGGAACTCGTCGTACATGGCGATGTCGACTTCATCTTCAACCATAGTGGGGATGCTCGTCGTCGCGTACAGAAGAGCTATCTCGCCATCGTCGCCGGCTGGCTTCGAAGGCATATAGTCGGGTAACTGGGCATGGGAAATGAATACTGCTTCGCCTTCGGTGGTGTGGGTTGTGATATAGCGGTGGATGTGGGGGAGGTTGTTCTCCTTGTGTGTTGGCATTGTCTGAGCTGGGCTTCATTTGTGGAAATTTCGATTCAAGGGGGTATGGAGTGGTTACAGGATGCGAGGGGAAAGTGAAATGGTTTCAAATATTGTACCACGGTCACGGGTGTCGCATCATGATGGCATCACATAGAGGCGTTGAAGCCGAACCAGTATATCGTCCTCGCCACGTGGCGAGCTTGATCTGACGCACGTGGAGGGCAAATTATGCAAAGAATGGAATGTCATTGAATATCCATTCATTCATAAATCTATGTCTCGAGTCAATGTTTAACATCATGTGATGCGTTGTTTACTTTCTGCAGCCTCATTGAGCTTCAATATTGTAATGTGAACTATTGGCTGTCATTAACCACCAGAATGGTTACCAGGGAGTCGAGTAAACATCAGGAACCTGCGAATGATAATGCAAGAAGCTCTATTACTCGCAAGGTGCAGTGGCATTGGTTAGTTCAGTCAACAAGTCCATCCAGTCCGGTGTCTCCAATTGGATTTGACCGCTGCTATCCAGGATCTCAGACCATATATCTTCCAGAGGGACCTGGCCAAACTCATCTGTCGCAGAATATGTCGTCGGAGGGAGAACATGCACTTGGTTTTCAGACCGCCCATCTTTCGGACCATGAGCATTTGGCACAGATGTCTGCTCATCCCTCAAAGTCGAATTATCCCGACTGGAAACCAGCTGCTGCTCAACTTGTGACTCATCTGCTCTCCTCTCACGTTTCCAATGCCTGTGCAAGATCCCCATCATAGCACTAATTCCCTCCCTCGCCACAGAAGACGACTGCTGCGCACGACTAAGCATACGACAAGCACCAAGGACCTCCTCCTTCCGCTTCTCAGCGAGAATATCATCCCAGTTGAAACAAACATCAATAAGCAAGATAACAGCCGCCATGAAGACATGGTGCGTAACCGCCCAAAACAAGGAGCTATTAGGCGTAAAGAGCGGCCCTTCCTCATCCATGATTCGCTTCACTTCCAAAACCCTTCGAGCAGATTGAAGGGACACGACGTGCGAATACGAGTATCTCGGATCTTTGGCCCCGCGCACGAAATATTGCCTATGTAGACGGCAAAAACGGGAGTGGTATCCTTGGTGGATGTAGGCGCGTTGCCATGCGATTTCTGGCCGCTCGCGATAGAGAGCTGCGAATTCGCGTTGGGATGGTTGATCGAATCGGAAGAATGCTGGAATTTCGGAGTATGCGTCGTGGAGTTTGCGGTCTAGTAATAGGATCTTTTCGTAGGGTACCTCGATTCCTTGAAGATGTTCAGCTGCAGTGCTGTCCACAATCTCCCGACATACTTCGGCGAGTCTCAACCTATGCAGAGTGTAGGACATGCAGGTTGGTTTTGCAAGGGACATTTCCGCATCACTGTTCCCGATATCTTCGTCCTCGATGTTCCGCGGCCTTCGCACGTTCATGTGCTGCGGGCTAATCGTGTATGTCCCCTGATGTGGTCCGCTGAGAAATCCAAGTAGCCTGAGGAGAGATTAGCAAACGAATTCAGACATCCACTTAAGCAACATACCAGTCATAGGAGGCTAAATCCCACCACAGTCTCCGCTTAAGCTCAACTGTAGTCCTATCACACCCTTTTAGATTTCGTTCCGATGTCACAGCATCTACCGTATGAAGGCCAAGACTCTTAGCCTGGCTAATGAAAGTCCCATGCAGAAATAGCGAACTGACAGAAGGGCTAAGAGTCGCAACCGACAGATGATGTCCAATTATCATAGTAGCTTGCAGCCCCTCAATGCTAGGATAAGCAACATAATTACTCTGGATCAGAGCGGCGCCTGCTAAAAAAGCCGTCTCTCGACTACAGACCTCCGCAAAGTCGGCGGACTCAGACGACAAGAGCTGGTAGAACAAGGCCGTTGCGACAATGGCGAATAAAAGGGCAAGATGCTGCAGATTGAAGTCATCGCATGCAATCCTCTCATATAGCGTGCAGATGTCCCGCTTTGTCTGACTAGGAATAATGATATGGTACTGCCAATCGAGATGGTTGCAGTAATATTGCAAAAGACTCATAGCCTCAGCCTTTGTCGGTAGGAAAGATGGGAGGTGAACAGTCGCAGGGTTTTCATGAGATGCAGTCCTGGCACCACGTACGAGTGACAACAAGCTTCCGGAGATGGGAGTCTGTTGGGGCGCGGCTACTCGCGAGTATTGGGACAGCTCGTCTTTCAGCGGGGCGGGAGCGATGCTGGGAACACGATGGCCCATGAGAATAGTCTCTAGCCATTCTGCTGTCACGAGAGGGTCATCTCGATTCTGGCTCCGAGGCTCGATGATAGGAGTTGACTGTAGAGGTCGTGATACAGGTTTGTTGTCCCACGAGGGCTGCTCCTCTGTTTGACACCCCTGTTTCACGTAGCTGGATGGTGCTGTCTCATGACTTGTGTAGTTGCAGGGCAACTTGCGAGTAGTACAGCTACTGCATGGAAGGTTCCGGTCGCACTTTAGTTTCTTCTTTCGACATGATTCGCACGACACTGGGTCCTGTCGGGGTTGCTTCTTCGTATGACTCGGGTCGGCGTTAGCTGCCGGCTTGCGTTTCATGTCTGTAACTGTTTAAGCCAAGGGGATGACTTTCATTACAGGCATTGATGCTAATACATGGGTTTGGGCGAGGGCCGGAGCTTCGAACCTTTGGGAGTCGAGGCGCGTCTGGAGTGTCCGCGGAGTGTCCGGGCTTGGCACGCTCCGATTGGTCCATAGAGTCCATAGCTCGGAGTCTCCTATGCTTCGATGCACTTTAAGGAGTCAAATCCATATATAAACACCCAGCCCGCTGATAATCTATCTCCGTTTGGTTATTAAGAGCGAGGCCCTTTTATTCACGCTCTGGTTACTAGACTTTTTACCATCAATGAACTCTTCGGGACATTACTCCCCAGCCTCTACAAGATGTCTACTACAAAAGACCTGCCAAACAATGGGTAAGTAACTCCAAAACACCCATATCACGATTACTCCGTTAATACCCACAGCTCAAAATCCCGCGCATGGCTCATCATGTTGGGAGCAAGCACCTGTCTGTTCTGCACAGTAGGCTTCCTCAACTCATTCGGCGTATTCGAAGAATACTACGCGTCCGCCCAACTATCCACCAGCCCCAAATCAACAATCGCCTGGCTCGGCGCAGCGGCGATCTTCTTTTTATTCTCAATCTCTGTCGTATCCGGAGCCATCCTCGACATATTCGGGCCTAAAACGATGTGCTGGGTCGGTGCAATCGGCACCATCTTCTCGATAATGATGACCTCGCTCTGCGAACATTTTTATCAGTTCCTCCTTGCACAGGGTATCCTACTGGGTATATCAATGGCGCTGGTTACATGGCCCATGTTGGCGGTGGTAGGAAAGTGGATTAATGCGGAAAATCGTGGTGCGGCGCTGGGTATTGTCCTTGCAGGATCCTCCCTTGGCGGCGTTATCTGGCCTATTGCTATTGACAAATTGCTCAAGGAGCCAAAAGTTGGGTTTCCGTGGACTATGCGCATCGTGGGGTTTATCATGATTCCGTGTTTTGCTTTTTCATGTCTTGTTGTGAAGTCGCCCACCGTCGCCCCTAGTGATGGTGAGCGGAAAGATGAAAATGTCCCTCCTCCAGCCAAGGTAGATCGCAAGGCGGAAGCTGTGACTCTTTTCAAAAAGCCAGCTTTGCAACTACTCTCACTTGCTATGTTCATTACATACTTTGGTATGTTTTCGCCGTTCTTCTACACGACTTCATACGCCGTCGCAAAGGGATTCTCATCAAGTTTCGCATTTCACACCGTTTCTATCGTCAACGGGGCTTCTTTCTTTGGTCGTGTGGTTCCCGGCATTGTGGCTGATAAGTACGGCAAGTTCAACTGCTGTATTGTCGCCACCTTGCTATCTGGTCTCACTGCACTGTGCTGGACGACAGTTGAATCAGAGGCTGGTTTGGGTGTATGGTCGGCTGCGTATGGCTTTGTATCGGGTGTAAGTTGTGTCGTCGAATTGCTAATCAAATGTACTGACGATACTAGGGGATTATTTCACTTCAGCAAGCGTGTGCAGCGCAGGTTGCTACGCCTTCTACTATAGGCCTTGCTATTGGGACTGTGTCGGCATCTGTTTCACTCTCGTATGATCAACCTTATTACGTTGTGTGACTTCGGCTAATTATTTCTAGTGCGATGGCAAATATCCCTATTAGTGGTGCACTGGCTGAAAAATACGGATATCTTTCCGTGTCGCTTTTTTCGGGAGTGTCGCTGCTTCTCGGCGGTGTTTTACTAATAGCTGCTCGGTTGGTACAGGACCGTCGACTCTTTGCCATTATTTAGCTTTGCAAATGGCTTTCTCGATGTATGAGAAAAGTCAAGCATATTCGCAAAAGGTAATAGATAATGAATGCATTCTTTCCGATGATGGCGATAGATGGTCGGAATGTTTCAGCTTTCTAAGATTATTTTCCAAATCGCAGAAGTTTCACTGGCTCGTGCTTGACACCGGACATCCAGCGCTGATTTGATAGAGTTGTGTAAGTATTCCTGGTGCCAAAATATAGAGAGGAGCATTTCATAGCCAGTCCGATTCTCATACATAACCAAAAGCAAATATTACATTGACATGGACGACATGGACACATAAGCTTGAACATCGGAGCCTAAAGTAGCTCAGACGAATACAACTTAACCGGCACACCCGAATCATGCATCATAGTCAGATTGGACAACTTGATCGGTTCTTCACGAGGATGCGGATCGGCATTCTCAAGCGTATCAAAGTGCTGCATCAATCGAACGACAGTGTAACTAGCTTCCGTGAGAGCATATTGCTCTATAGTCCCATATATCAGCTTCGCTCGTATCTCAGTTTAGGGTATGACTTACGACCAAGACAGATACGCGGACCCCCATTGAAGGGCAAATACTCCCATCCGTGTTTGGCATTCTCCTCCCAGCGCTCTGGGCGGAAAGCGCGGGCATCTGGGCCCCAAAGATCGGTGCGGCGGTGCATAGCAAAGACGTTGTAGGCGGCTAGTTGGCCTTTCTTGACATAGACGGGTGAGCGTCGGTCGGGACCACCTCCAACTGGGAGGGAGGTGTCTCTTGTAGCGACGCGAAAGTTTACTGGGACGGGGGGTTGAAGGCGGAGGACTGGATTTGTTAGTGAAGAGGTGGTATACTGGAGTGGTGAGACGCACCTTCATTTAGGACGTAGCGGAGGTAAGAGAGGTCTTTTAGCTTTGTTTGGGTGATTTCGAATGAAGTCCTGCTATCGCCGAATGCCTCGATGATTTCACGGCGCAGACGGTTGAATACGGCGGGGTGTCGGGACAGATAGAAGAATGTCGAACTCAACAGACTGGCGGTAGTATCGCGTCCAGCGAGCAAGATGTTGAGCATGTTGTCGCGTAGTATTTTGGGATCATCGGTGTCGGCTGCCAAGGCATGAAGGAAGATGTACCGATCATCCTGTTTTTTATCTGGGTTTCTTTTGGACTCGAGCGCGATATTGACATAATGGTCGACCACTTCATGGACCCGGCTATTAGCCTCGCGGAATTCTTTAGGATTGACGAGCCAGTAGAGGCCCTGCGCACGCGAGCGGGCGGCTAGGTAGTCCTGTGCGGTGGTGAACGCATCGGCAAAGCCCTGGGCGTTGCGTACGGCAGATTTCTCCAAAACACCGGTAGTCTCGGACGGGGGAAGCATGCAGCCCACGGATTCACCGAAGAGGAAGTGGGTGGCCGAGTCCAGAGTCAGCAGGAAGAAGAGACGCTGAATATCGAAGCTGCTTCGGTCTTTAGGGATCAAAGCGATCAAGTTCTTAATGTGATCGTCGAGCATGCTCAAATCCGCGACTTGATCTCTGGTAAACTGCGGTCGCAACAACCCTCTTGCATGCGACCAGCCCGCACCATCCAACGTAAAAATACCATCACCCAGCAGTGGATAGAACTGCTCATGTCTCGTACCGAGACAGAAATCCTGGAATTGAGTTGCTAGAATAGCCTTGACATTCTCCGGTTCAATAGTAGTCAACAGCTTCCTGTTCAAAAACTGCTGCTGGAAGGTATTTCCATTTATAGCGAATTGATCGGTGAGATAATCGATCCAGCGTTTCTCACGGACAGCCTTCGTGAGGCGATAGAATGCCGGAATACCGAAGAAGGCGGAGTTACAGCGTGGTGGTGATTCACAGTGCAGGGATTTGGCCTGTTTGTAGTGGTGGTACGACTCGATGAAATAACGCAGGATGAGAGATGCGGCTAAAAGTGCACCAATCATAAGCACAGTCGGACTTGACATGATGAGATCTTGTGTAACTTTGGAATTCAATATTCAACATGAAGAGTGAGAATAGATAAATAGAGGGTTAATGTAAGAATATCAAGAGATAACTTGTAATATCCTCCTCGGTACCCACGGACTCCTCGGTTGACCGGCACGTGCATGTGCGAATCGTCGGTTTAGTTAACCGTGCCGATCCTTCCCTTCTTCTCATTGTTCCCCAGACTCCGCCTCCAGCTCTCACCTTACTTGGCCTGGAAACAGGGCAGCCACTCTTTCAACGCCTGTTTAAAGTATCCACGTGAAATCTCCCCCGCAGCGAACCCGCGTCTCATATCAAAGCAGTGCTCGGCGTTCGGCATGATGTATCCGAACACCGAGTCCTGGCCAGTCGAGACATTGCATTTGGGAATTTCCGTAGTGAAGTTCACGCCCCTCGGAGCGAAGCTTTCCGTGGCAAGGACAGAGAGAGTCCGCCAGGGGTCGAACTGGCCGCCGCTCCAGTAGATGTTCGATGGACGCATTGTCCAGCCGCCGGTCTCCCGGTTCACTCGATTGACCTCGGGGGACTTGGGGATGATTCCCCTCTTCACAGCCTCGGGAAACTGGCGGGTGCAAAGCGCTTGATTGTATGCCACGGTCTGGTATTTGGACAGAAGTGAGTGAGGTCCGAAGTTGTTACTCTGGTAGAACCCCCACTCGGTGCAGACCTGCCATAGCCAGCTGATATTTGACACGTCCGTGTACCTGGGGTTCAATATGCAAGATAACGGCAGGGACTCGTTGAGACCTCCGCAATTTGTCTTGTAATTGATGTTGACCAGCTCTTGCCAGGGTGGCCAGGATGCAAACCGTCTTGCCATGTACTCTCTGCCCCGATACGGAGCGAATCCACGCGGTCCGGCCGGTTGAAAGGTCGCCGGATCGGTCTCTAGATGACGACAGAAATTCTCAATGCTGCCATCTCCACCCCCGAGACCCTCGGCTTGGAAATAGCCATAGAGGCCAGCAAGAGCCGTTGTAAAGTCGCCATTGTTATTCTTCTCTGCGCCTTCACCGAAGAAGAGCTTCTTGATTGTGGCTGCGCTGGAGGCGTTCTTGGATAGCTCGGCATCGACGTATTCCAGCGCGGCTTTAATGTCTTTGGTGCAGTTTGAGTGACCCTTGGAAACCATTCCAGCATGGACCTGCTCGAAATAGATGCTCATGTCGACCTTGGCCTGGACCGGTGCTGAAGATGCCCACGAGGCAAAGATCGTATCGGGATACTTCTCTCGAGTAAAGGCCGATCGCATCCCGGAATAAGAGCCTCCGGCCATGATCCAGGGTGTACTAAAAGGGGTCAGATCCACATCGGCGTAACCCTCAAGAGTGAAATTCCGCGCCATGTACGGGATATCGGCTAGGGCTTGCTCATTCGAGAGGTAAATCATGTGCTCGGGCGGAGTGCCGGTGTTGACAGGATATGGAAGGGAATCTCCGTAGTATCTATGGGATGTTAGTCAAGCATGGCGATTCGGTTGATTTCGACAAACCTGTGCTCCCACACAATTCCCATTCCATTAAACTCCGCCAGCAATTCCGCGAAAAAGGAAGTAGAGTTGCCCAGGATTGAATAAGCAGAGGACTCGGCATCGGCCTCGCCAACATCATAGATGAAGACTGGTCCACCTTTCTTGTAAAATTCATCATTGACCCAGTAGCGGTTGTTGTAGGTGCCCACAGAGGTATCATTGTGATCGATTGGAATCTGTACAAGTTAGTAAAGCCAAGCAAAACACCAGCACAAACCATACAGAAACATATCGAGCATTCAGAGTAACGTCCGATCTCTCCATAGCAATTTCATGGGCCGATTTATGACCACCCCATAACTCCTCAGAGCTAATTCCCATCTTCGACGCCAGAGTGAGATCCCGTGTAAACGACATCATCCCCATAGCATTGGCAATGCCTGAGCACGCCACCAGGGCTGCAGCAAGCACAGAGAAATGCATCTTGTCGAGAGCACACCGTGAAAACTAAACAGATCCTCCAATGCACGATCAAAGAGGTAAGTAGCCAACATAACGAAGATTCCTAACCCGTATATATGCAATCAGACAATCAAACCCATTCCATTAACGAGAACAATATGAAGACAAGTATTGTTTGCATCGACAGGCAAACGCAGCTATCCAGATGGAGTCGAGATCTAACTGGGCGGGGCTAACAGGCACACCCGAGACAGATCTGACCATCGCGTGCGGACATGATACAAATCACGACCTTTGCGTCACGTTTCACAATCCACTAGAACTGTGTTCGAAGAATACGGTCGAATCGGACATTAGACTACGGAGGCAAACTCTTAACCTCCTTCCAGATCGGTCGTGGTTCCTACATCTACGTACATTAGTCTATGCGTGGCGTATGCAAGTAGTGTTTCATATTCGGAGACCGGCGGTGTATACAACGTGGCAGCCCGGTCGCGGAAAATTCTAAGCTGAGATTATCGAACTGAGACATGATCCCGAAGGTGTCTATCAGTAATTTCCGAATACACCGGTCTAAAAAAAGGTACCACGCGGCCGACTCGTGCGAATGTTGTCTCGGAATCCGAAAGCAGGAATCTAAATATTGATAGGACGGAGTATGAACTATTCATAAGTGCTGCAACAACCTTTGTTTTGCGTGGACAATAGGTAGGGCTTGATATTGTTGACTTGAATCAGATGGGTAGGCAATTAATCATTGCTTTCCCTTGCAATTCAAACTTGACACATTATCCTGGTAGGCAGTGAAATTGATGCCCTGATTGTTATCCCTTGTTTGTTCTGCAGAATGTTGGGCTGGATGCGGCGGTGGCGTCTGGAATGCTCATCGAGAACTAGGAATGCTCGCTGATCACCAATAATAGGCTGCTAAGACTTGATTACAAGAGGTAGACGGTCCTTAATAGTCTATCAACGGGATTAGTGGGAAACGAGCTCTAGTTCTCAAATAGTAAATTGACTCATCATGCCATAACAAGTGCCTGACGGCTCAACACCCCGCTCTAAACAACCCCATATATACACGTAAAGACAAAAAAGAACTGAAAGCGTACACTCATAAAAGGATAAAAGGAAACACATAATCTACGTACGCTGATGCACCAACCGCCCAGCAACCCAAACAGCCTTAGTATTGCGATCATCCCCACTCCAAACCCACTTCTGTATCTTCTCCTCCCAAGTCTCGGCCCCAAAGAGATCAACATTACCCACAGGGCCAGGTTTGACAAGACTTCCACCATTACTGACAACATCAAGAGGACAGTCCCCCAGATCCTTAACTCCTCCAAGCTCAATCAGCTGTGCATCCCAGAACATACCCTCCTCAAAGCCACCAATCTCATCCGCCATGTCAACGACTGCGGCGCCACCGCGGGTTGCGAGATATAGAGTCTCCGCGACGGAGAGTTTCTCTCTCCCCTCAGTCTTCTTGAATCCGTTCATCGACTTGCATTTGATATGGGCGGTTGTATGACCCAAAAGTCGCGAGGAGAGACATGCTTGGCGCGCGGCTTCGAGGATACTGGGACTATACCCACCGCTCACGTCCGTTCCGAGACCGACGGTGATACCTTCATCGAGCATGACGCGAACCATTGCGATTCCGGAGCCGAGAGCGGCGTTTGAGGCGGGGCAGTGTGAGATTTTAGCATCGCGCTTGCGAATCAGGGCACGCTCGTCAGCTGTTAGATGGACTGCGTGGGCGAGGATAGTGCGCGGGGTGAGGAGGTTGTATGAATCGTAGACGGAAGCGTAGCTTGGACATTCAGGGAAGAGGTGTTTGACGAGGGCGACTTCGTTCGTGTTTTCGGAGATGTGGGTTTGGATGTGTAGGGGTGGGTTATACTGTGCGACTAGCTTGCCCAGACCTTCCAGGGCGAGACGGGTGCAGGTTGGGGCGAAACGGGGGGTGACGATTGGTTTCACTAGAGCTCCATTTGGATCGAGAGTGTGGATATACTCTATTGTTGATCTTGTTGCGCTGATTGAGTCGTCGGCGGATTGGTCGCGGTAGTATTCTGGACAGAAGTCCGGGTTGTCCATGCAGACTCGGCCAATGAAGGCGCGTTGGCCGCGTAAGTGGCAGAGGGCGGCGAGAGCGTTGGTTGCTGGAACGTGGATTGTTGCAAAGTATGATGCGCAGGTTGTGCCGTGGGAAAGTGTGCGAGCCACGACTTGATCGTAGATGCGTAGAGCATGAGGTGGTGTGTCTTTGGGATTCTTGTCTTGGCTTTTTGGGTCTGATTTAGATCCGAATCCTGATTCCACGGGAAAGGTGTATTTTTCTAGCCAATCTAGAAGAGTGGAAGAGCCAAATAGTCCGACATTTGGGAATTGAGGCGCGTGTATATGGGTATCTGGTCAATGGTCAGTGTGCGATAGTGAAGGAAGAGAACTAGGTAATCTACCAATAAATCCGGGGAAGAAGAATTCGTTCCTGTCTTCGCTGGCAATGACAATCTTGACCTTGACAGTCGCCCCATTCACGCCTTTGCCGTTGACAGCTGCTTCGTCTACCCAGCCATTGCGGGTCATCAGCGCCTGGAAACTCGCATCGTCCCGAGCCTGCCAGTCGAAGCCCTTGATACGGCCATCTGTAGAGGACACCCATAGGGAACCGCGATTGTAAACGAGCTCCGGCTTTGTTCGGCCGATGTCCAGTCGGGGAAGCTGAATGAAAGTGCCTCGGTAGACAGTGAACTTATAAGGCTTGGCCATCATGTGTTGACAAAGTATGCAAAGCAATCTAAGCAGGTAAAAGTATAGAATAGATCTAGAAGAACGGGAAAAAACTGCGTAGATCTGAGTCCACAGTGGAAAATCACTCCATGTCGAAGCAGCGATGCAGATTGATATATGGATGGCTCGGGGTAGACAGCACAGAAGGGCGTAGCACTAACCGAGTATTCAGGTCTGTTCCAGCTTATTTAATCTGCGCAGTATGCGGCGATCAGTGAAGTTGTGTCGTAGCAGACTATGGAATCAACAGGGCCTGAAGTTCAAAGGGCGGCGACCGGCTGCCTCCGCAGGGTTACTTGTATTTTCGATGGATACGTTAGAACCGGCGGAGATAGCGTGAATTATAGGTGCGGGTGAGTGCGGGTCAGTGCGGTTGTACTGTCAGACATTGTAAGAGGGGCCATGATAAGGCTTTGTAGAGTATTTGGAGACAACTAGCAAATCAAGAAGTCTGTTACACTCTGGAAGGATTAGACGGTGAAATCATGATGATATTGCCTAAGAGCACAGGAATCGACGCTGTTATCAATGAAGGATTTAGGTCACGTGGCCGGTGCAGGCTAGCTTATGTCATCTGCCTGAACTGGCCACGTGACATCTCCCCGACACAAAGAGGTTCTTCATCCCAAAATAAAAGGACGGAACGTGAAAATACGCAAAGTAAAGGTGCTCAGATGCTAGCTACCCACACGTGCGCCATTCAATAAGGTCCGACTTTGTGGGGACGTGTCCAGAATCGGTGCGGTACAGCTTGATGCAAACGACCTCGATGGCGGCCTTGACAGGGCACTCGTCGACGGTGTCAAGGTAAATCACCAAGGTAGCCAGCCATATTCCGTACCATACGGATGGCTTCCAAAATATGATGGGTATCATTGTGACCCATATTGCGCAGAATCATATCAACGGTGGTCATAGAGTCTTGTTGGGTGATGCACCGATTTAGTTCAGCGAGCTCGGACAGTATGAGATCTTGATTCAACAGGCACAGTCGGGCATATTCTGACCGAATTTTTGGCGGAGGCTCAAGCGAGTCAGCGCGAAGAGTGCACCAAGGAATACGGTGCCGTCTTTCAGAAATTCGATGTTGCTGACCTCGCGCTTGATAGCATCATGCTTGTAACGTCGCTTAGTGAGTGGTAGCTTCATGACGTTGCAGATATCGTCGCCATCCGTTGGGTCAAGGCGCTGTTTTAAGTGATCCGTGTTGGCGAACGGAACAGACATAGCGGACGGGTATAGACGTGTGTCCTAAGCGAGATAAAAGCGAGAAGCTGCAGTAATGTGAAGTGAGAGCGTATACATAGTATATAGTGCGGGGAATGAACCTATCGAATGATAAAGCAGAAGTGAGAGATCGCAACTTAGGCAAGTGAGAGAACAAATGATGAAGAGCGAGAGGACATAGGGGTCTTGTGTGATGGAAGGGTAGGAGGGCCCTAAGACTGTTGGTGTCGCTACATGACTTCTATAATATATACGTCACTCCTTCTCACCAGATTATCTGATATCTAAGCAGTAGATAGAGGTGATGAGGTGACATCTTAGATATAAAAAAGCCTTTACTAGATATAATGAAGCATAAAAAACCCCGAAATCCTTCTTTTTTTTTGCTGTGATAAAACGGTGAATTTGTTAGTCAGGCAAAGATAACAATCCGCATTAAACAATCTCGTCTGTCAAATTGGACGCCCTCTCCCTGATTCATCTGCCAACCACTCCCGAAGACTTCGCTCTTCATCAAATTTTGCTTTCTCCCAATAGTCTGCGTCTGCATCTTCAGCCTTGCCAACACGCGAGTCTTCAAAATCAATGAATTTTACCCCTTTTTCGGTAACGAACATATTGTATCTGTTGGGATCCCCGTGAAGAATATCAAGTTTGTGAAGTTCCCGTAAGGCATTTTCGCACACTGCAAGCTCACCAATACCCGGCCAATACCCCGTGATCTTCTCATAGAGGAACCCCACAACGCGGTCCTGAGACTCTTCATAAACATAGCCGAGTAGTCTGGGTCCCAAAGATGAGTCATGGCATGCAAGAGTATGATACGCTTTGATCTCCTGTGCTAACCAGCCGAGTTCGTATTCGAAACGAGCGATTTTCATAAAACATTCCTTCTTATCTTGCATAACGCAGAAGACCCTGTTTGTCATGCCGCCAACAACTGTTATGTCGAAGATATTGAAATATGGGTAGTATCCTAGGATGTTTTGCAGTGGCAATGAATGCCGCTTGAATGTATTCTGTTCCACATGGTTTTGAGAGATGACGAGCGTCTCCCATTCACTGAACCATTCTTTCAGTTTGGAGAGTTCACGGATCACTTCGGGGCCAAAGGTTTGTGACGTCTCTGGAATCAGGTCGAGGTATTTGAGATGGACATAGACAATTCTCTTCTGTGATGAATCTTCGCGAAGAAATCTGTACAAACAGTCGTCCTGGCCCATATCGAGCGATAGAAGAGTGTATTTAGATGGCATCTTGGAATGATGTAGCATAGATATGAGCAACCCTTGCTAGGCGTAGAATCCTAGGTTTGAAGTAAGCAGGCTCGTTTGGAGTAAGCAGGATGAACAAGTTGATTGAGCGGGGGAAGGCCAGAAATAACAACCCTGAGTCACGAGACAAGTTTTAGTTTAGACCTGATTACCGGACCAGGTTGTCTTTTCCCACCGCCTTCTTCTTTCTAGGACCTATCACATAATAAACAATAGTTAACTAGTCATGCATTGCATCCACGATGACCTAACTACGAAAACAGACGATTTTCATTCTCAGTTACATCTCATAATCTTTCTGATCTTTCAGCCGTTGAAGTCACTATTCACATAAAGCATACTATTCCTTAATCAACCATCACCCGTGCTATCTTATAGGTCGTTTGAAGCTTGACCTATGTTAACGATTAGCCTCATGAAATCCCCCGCTTAGGGTTGAGATACCGTAAGAAGTCTAACCACTCTTGAGGCACTCTCGGCATTTGTGGAGTGAGCGATTTTTCTCCTTGTATTTCCATATTTTATTGGCACATCTTTCCTCTTCCTTTTTCAGATGCTGTGCACACTTGACAAATTCAGAGTTTTTGCTATGGCCACATATGTAGTATATTTGGTACTGGGTGCAAACGGCGGGCAGGTCAGACACAGTGGGCTGTTCAGGCATAGTGGAGAAGTTTAGGATATTGGATTTGAGACAGTTCTAGGTATTCAGTTGTGGGAGAAATAGGTAGGTAGTACAAGAGACACCACTGCTAGTGGGAGAAAGCAGATGCATATATATCAAGGCTCCCCCTAGTACCTACGGTAGTCCTGGTTGTTGCATCAATTATAACTCACCTTCTATCACCTGCCTGCAGCCATCTCATTCCCCTTAGCTTACTGCTGCAAGACCTCCCTATCAACATAGCAAGAAAAAGATCCTTGTTGATCACAATACATATAAAGCGCCCCCCTAGTAACTCAAGGCATACTGGAGGACTGACCATAGCGCATATAACGATGTCAATATGTGTACGCCACGCTTTCCTCAATAAAATCGACTAAGGGTGGTGATCCATCTTGGTGCGAGCGTCGTTGGGACATCAAGTTATAATTGACCCGCGTTTTTTCTGGAGTCATTTATTCAGTTGAATCACGCTATAATAAAAAGCAAAAGAGCTTTCAAGGGCGGAAAATCTCAGAATTTGAGCCTCAGCAAGTCTCCAGCTCTGGACCACTCACTGGCTTATATCCATTTGAGCAGGGAACGCAAAGTCGAGCTGCGTAGATAGTCCAAAATGAAATCCATGACAAGCTTCTTCCTGTTTCGGGGGCTTAGCATCAGTGTGTCTCGCTGTCATATCAGCTTAACAGGGAGGGTTAGTCTGCACAGAGAAAGCATAAGCCATAAAGGCCAGCTGGCTAAAAGGAACCCTAGCAATATCTGCCATTATTTGGATCGGACTGAGATTGATTGGGTTTCGGGATTGCCGGATCGATGGCCTCAGTACTCCTAGTTCTCACAGTTTGAACGGCGAACGGGTTCTCAGGGCCAAGATCTCGACCGTGCTTATTGGCTATGACTGCTATCTCTAAGTCATCAGGCTCAAGGACGAGGCTGAGGCAAGCATCCAGGTGGTATTTTCGCCATTGGATAGCTGTCATCGGGCATGACAGGGCATAGCGCCTGCAGCCGCCAGTCAACCAAGCCACGACAGCAGTAGGCGAGGGCAAGAATCATTGATACCACGTCGCCCGGGACAGGCGGCTCTAAAAGCCGGCGCAACCTGCATAGAGAGGCCAAATGATCCATACCCCAAGAACTGAAACCTGAGGCAACGAGGGGTTTTGCTCTGCTCCTGTTTGCGACTAGAAGAGAAAAAGGGGGCGGGCGGGGTAGACGGAGAGCCCGATTGGGCGGGCAAAATTACAGGGGTAAATCAAAGGTGCAGAGCAGTGAGGAGGGAAGGAGGGCAATGGCAGAAATATAGGGAAGAAGGCGTCTAAGATGACGAGGTAGCGAGGTCGGGAGAAGAAGGGGGCCACCCAGCCATGATGCTATTATTATCGTGAAAGATCTCACGCATCTCCTGTCTGGGCCAGTAGAGTAAGAAGTAAGAAGATACAAGGTTGATAGAGAATAACTAGTTAAAGAGGACCTGGGGCTGACCTTACTAAGAGTGTCGGCGATCTCTCGCTTTTGCTGTCTACCTAGGTAGCAAATCAGTGCATAGGATTAGATAGTAGACTGGTTTAGTTCTGTAGTGTGGTTAGTCGTTCTTCGGAGATGCATCTATTGTAAAGGAAAGGTGAGACAGAGCCCAAAAATAGCAGCACGGAAAACCTGGAACAGAACCATCTCCCAGGGCTCAACTACCATTTCAGTATCCAATAATATGTTGAATCAATTCATGTCTAACCAAGTAAAATCGTGATCATCACAGTACAAGCAGTACAAATAAATGTTGAATCTATACACATAGAAATAAAGCGCAGACCGAAATGTTAAAGATTCGGCTGAAAAGCAAAGGGTATCATATCTATTCGGAGTCCTCGACAGGGCCGCACGTGCAGAACAAGTTTTGGTCACCATAGGCTATGGCATAATCAGTAAATATTCTTAAAAGCATATTGTATGGTGGAAGGCTTACCGTCATCAACACGAGTCACGCTAGGCCAGAACTTCTTCTCCAACAGCCAGGGCAGTGGGTAAGCAGCTTGTTCACGGGTGTAAGGACGGTTCCATTCCGTGGTGAGAAGATCACGCTGGGTGTGAGGGGAGTTCTTGAGGACGTTTCCGTCACGAGGCTGCTTGCCGACCTCGATGTCAGCGATCTCGTTACGGATGGAGATCAGGGCATCGCAGAAGCGGTCCAGCTCAGCCTTGTTCTCGGACTCGGTGGGCTCGATCATCAGGGTGTTGGCGACGGGCCAGGACATGGTAGGTGCGTGGAAGCCGTAGTCCTGGAGACGCTTGGCGATGTCGATAGCCTCGATACCGCATGTCTCCTTGAAGCCGCGCACGTCGAGGATGAACTCATGGGCGCAGCGGCCATGCTCGTTGGTGTAAAGTATCGGGTAGTGGGGCTTCAGCCGAGAAAGGATGTAGTTGGCGTTCAGCAGGGTGATCTTGGTGGCGTGGGTTAGGCCGCGGTCGCCCATCATGTTGATGTAGTTGAATGTGATGGGGAGAATGGATGCGCTGCCCCAGGGGGCGGCGGAGATTGGCGGGGAAGAGTTATCGCCGCGCTTGGCTTGGAGATGCTTGCTGGTTGGGTGGGAGGGCAGGAAGGGACGCAGGTGCTCGGCGACACCGATGGGGCCGACACCGGGTCCGCCGCCGCCGTGGGGAATGCAGAAGGTCTTGTGCAGGTTCAGGTGGCAGACGTCAGCGCCGATCTCACCCGGGGAGCAGAGACCGATCTGGGCGTTCATGTTGGCTCCGTCCATGTAGACTTGGCCGCCGTGCTCGTGTACAAGGCGAATGGCCTCCTTGGCACCGGGCTCGAAGACACCAAAGGTGCTGGGGTAGGTGATCATGAAAGCGGCGAGCTCATCCTTGTGCTTCTCGCACTTGGCCTTGAGATCGGCCAGATCCAGGTTACCGGTCTTCGTGTCACACTTGATAGTGACGACACGCATACCAGCCATAGCAGCACTGGCAGGGTTGGTACCGTGAGCAGAGACAGGGATCAGGCAGACGTTGCGCTTGGAGCCACCCTGAGCCTCCTGGTACTTCTTGATGACCCGGAGACCGGCGAATTCACCCTGAGCACCAGAGTTAGGCTGCACGGTGACCTCGGCCATGCCGGTGATATCAGCCAGCTGCTGCTCCAGATCATCGATCATCTGGATGTAGCCCTTGGCCTCCTTCGCGGGCATGAATGGGTGGATCTGGGAGAACTCGGGCCAAGAGACGGGGATCATTTCCGTGGTAGCGTTGAGCTTCATGGTGCACGACCCGAGGGGAATCATGGAGTGGGCTAGAGAGAGATCCTTGGACTCGAGGTGACGAATATATCGCAGCATCTCAGTCTCAGAGTGGTGGGTGTTGAAAACGGGATGGGTCATGAAGGATGAGGTACGCTCCAGGCTGGCGGGGACGGGGGTGATACCGAGAGTGCCGTCAACCTCGGCGGGGGCAACGTTCTTGTAAGAAGCAAAAACGTCCACGATATCCTGGACGTCGTCCCGGCCAACAGTCTCATCGAGCGAAAGTCCAACCTTGTTGCCAGCAAGACGGCGGAGGTAGATAGAGGCATCGCGGGCCTTGGCAACCAGTTCATCGGCCTCAGAAGCACTGCCGAGCTCAATAGCCAGTGTGTCAAAGACAACACCGCCTTCGGTGTTGGAACGGACAGGAACGCTGTAGCCGATGGAAGCCAGCTTCTCACGGAGTAGAGAGGTCATGGACATGATGCGCTGAGCAATGGACTTCAAACCGATGGGACCGTGATAGATAGCATACATGGCAGTCATGTTGGCGAGCAGGGCCTGAGCCGTGCAAATGTTGGAAGTGGCCTTCTCACGACGAATGTGCTGCTCACGGGTTTGCAGGGCCAGACGCAGTGCGCGATTACCAAGACGGTCCTTGGACACACCGACGACACGACCGGGAACCTTACGCTTGTACTTGTCGGCGCAGGCAAAGAAGGCGGCGTGGGGGCCACCGAAGCCCATGGGGACACCCAATCGCTGGGCACTGCCAAAGGCAATATCAGCGCCGAACTCGCCGGGGGCCTTGAGAACAGTCAGGGCCAGCAGGTCGGTGGCAACACTGAAGGTACCACCCTGGCTGTGGATGGAGTCACTGAGGGACTGGAAGTCGAAAACACCACCCTCGGTGTCGGGATACTGGGCAAGAACACCGATCAGGTGGTCACCCTGGTCCTTGACCAGCTTGAAATCATCCGCCAGAATGTCGCCGACAACCAGGTTGATTCCGAATCCCTCAGCGCGCGAGCTCATCACGGCAATGGTCTGGGGGTGACAGAAGTGCGAGACAACAAACGACTTGTCGGCCTTCTTCTGCTTGGAGATGGGCATGGTGGCGAAGGACATGGTCATGGCCTCCGCGGCGGCGGTGGCCTCGTCCAAGACCGAGGCATTGGCAAAGGGCAGTCCAGTCAGGTCAGCAGTCAGGGTCTGGAAGTTCAGCAGAGACTCCAAACGGCCCTGCGAGATCTCGGGCTGGTAGGGAGTGTAGCTGGTGTACCAGGCGGGGTTCTCCAAGACATTGCGCAGGATAACGGGTGGCACAATGGTCGGGTAGTAACCGGTGCCGATGTACGTCTTGCCCGAGACGTCGATCTGCTTGCGGTAGGTGTCCAACAGCTTGAGCATGTCGGTTTCGCCCAGACCGCCCTGCACGCTGGAGCGGTACAAATTGATATCGGCACGTGGCTGGGTCACCTTCATGTCCTTCTGGGAGAGAATGTCCTCGGGCAGAACCTGCTTGACGAATTCGTCCAGAGAGGCCGCCGGAGGGTCCAGCACGGCCAACATATCCGAAGCGGCATCGGGAGACGGGCCAATGTGGCGGCGGGGGAAGGTATCGAGAGGCTGAAAGATATCCTGGGGATGAGGGTCGCCATGAGCGTTGACAGAGCTGGTATAGACACTGCGGCGAGTAGAGGAAGAAGCCGAAGTAGCCAAGAAGCGTCTAGATGCGTTCAAGGGTGACAGTGAAGCTGTCCGCGCGACCGAGGGGCCAGCACGCACACGCGATCGCAGGGCGAGCTGGCGGCCGCGTAGGGCAAACCAAGAGGCCGCCATTGATAGAGCTACCGAGTGACGTAGTGGAGGGAATTGAGCACCTCAGCACACAAAACTTGGTGCAATGTGAAAATAGGATGAAGAGGAAGAAGAGCGGTCTATTGGAGAAATTCAAATATTTAATTACAATCTATCGATTTCCCTTGTCAAAGTGAAAGTCAAAAGTCCGAGGAGCGGGCAACGGGAAACTGCATGACCTTGATAATGCACCCTTATCGCACCAATCATAGTGCTTGAAATGGCTCACCGCCACCGAACCAATCGCGATCGGACGAGAATCCTCGCGTTTTCCGTCGGAAAACTGACTCAACGGTCCACTGCGGAGCCCCCGCGGAGAGGGTTCACATCGTAGTTTCATACATATGTATTGAGCTTTACTCTTTTCAAAATTGAAGCCAAATCCATCCAAGTACCTCATCGCTCATCCTAAATAGTATATCGGAAACTCGACTCACCCTCAATCACCCGCTCACCCTTCTCAGCCTGCCGATTGCAGAACGAAAACCAGATACTGAGAACACACACAATCAAGATAACTAAGACATTACACCTATAACCAGTCAGAAACCAAAGACCCACGTAGTCATATCTGGGGAAACCTACGCGAGCGCGGCATACATCCCCGGCCGATACCCAGGCGCATCTTGCTCACGAAACACCAGACTACTCACAATACCACCAATACCTCCGAAGCCCACCAAGGTCGCCGAACTAAACGCCCGCGTCCACTGCCCGCGCACATTATTCGCCTGATAAGCCATGCAAGAGGGAATATTGGCATTTGCGCCCGCAACGGTCAAGAAAACGCCCGCGTAGCGAGTCGCATTCCCCTTCGCGAAGCCCATCATGGGTAAGCCGATAATACAAAGCAGAGCATTAGTAACAAGGATGATTCCGCGGACGCGATACTTATCACCGACCCATGCAGTGCACCACATAACAATACCAGCGAAGGCATACGGGGGTGCACTGAGGCACTGAGCTTCTCCAACACCAAAGCCCATACCTTCCATCAGGATAATGGGGAGGAAGTAGGCGATTGCATAGGTGACGGTCGTCAAACAGAAGAAGATCATAGCGAAGCATCAGATCTTGAGGTCTAGTGCTGGACGGAGGAATTTCCTAAGGGAGAATGCTTCGGGATTACCGTCTTTACGATCGTTGTTGATGCGACGGACTATAAAGGCGCATTCGCGTTCGGAGAGAAAGTGCCAGGATTTAGATGCGCGATCTTTGAAGTCGACTAGGAAGAGGAAGCAGAGGATACCGATGAAGCCTGTGATCTGTATAGGTTAGATGAGGTAGATATGGGAGGGATGGGACGTACCACGCCCTCGAGGATGAATATCCAGCGCCAGCCTCCTAGACCATGCGCGCCGTTTAGTTGCATTAGTCCGAATGCGAGGATGCCGGAGAGTGCAGAGGCGACGCAGCCGATTAGGTAGAAGACGGAGAAGCGTTTCTGGACGTCGTCTGGAAGAGTTAGGGTTGAAGTTGCAGGGGAATCGGTCTCTTACATCGAGTATACCAGCATGAAAGCAGATAGACGCAGCCTGGGAAATAGCCTGCTTCCAAGATACCGAGTAGAACACGCAGGCCTACTAGCTGTCCCCAGTTCTTGACGAATCCTGTTCCCTATGCTGGTGTCAGCAACGAAGTGCAATGGGCAATGTCTCCGTACAATCATAATAACAGCCCATGTTATAACGATGGTTCCCAGGAAAATCGTCGGTCCAACTTTCCGAATAATGATTGTCATGGGCGACTGGAAGATGACATAGGGAACGAAGAACATCATCACCACGATTGACTATTATATGTTGGTAATGGCCTCAGGTCGGGGAATGTAGGACTTACGTAGCGACTGCCGATATCCAAGCCCAATTCCTTCTTCAGACTGTTACGATCAACCAGCTGCTATGTACCAAGCTTTGAAATAGGGCTCATACCCAGCGATGGCAGCCATGCTCAAATTGGTTCGGTCCATAAGTGAGATGCAGTAGGCGAAGCCGGTCATAGTTACCAGACGCAGGTCAATACGCCGAATGATTTTCTTTTGTTCGTCCGGGGTGAATTCTCCATCTTCAGTGCTGCTACGCTCGGCGATATCCTCGATGCCTTCCACACCGGACTGTTTCTCGTCTGGGTACGACATTGTAGCCGTGTCAATGGAGGTGGAAGAATAGGTCAGATAGCAGGAGGTATGTGACAGTGACTGGTTGCAGGGATGGAGACTCGTCGCATTTATCTTTCTTTCTGCTTAGTGGGAGACTATCTAGGCTAGACTCGAATATGGCTATTAACCCGATGACAGTCTGGTAACATGTACTTATCATAATTAAGTTCATGTAGTCTCGTCAAAGCCCATCTGCCCAGAAACGCCAGCTTTTTCAGTCCAGACAGAGAGCACAATAGCCGAAGCCCAGGACGATGCCTCGGTGTATTGCAATATTGGCAAGTACACCGCGAGGGCAGAGCGTAACCAAGTCAAAAGAGGGGCAACCCCACACCTTGGAAGTAGGACTCTGTGATCTGTGTGTCTGGGCAGGTGGCAGTTGCTGGGCTGATCTGGGGAGAAGATGCGGGGGAGAAGAGCTTGGCAGCTTGGCGGATTCACCCTTTGGTTGGAATTATGCGAGAGACCTCAACTAGTGGATATCTTATTCTGGGTGATATTGTTGGGAGTTACCCCAGACGTTATTGTTTCCGTCTTCGGATAGGGTTGGGTGTTCCCCTGGTTGGTATCAGACCCGTATTACCTTCAGGTAAAGCTCTATGCACATAATCTAAGGAAGTGACTGGATAGCGTGAGCGTCATACTTTAATCAGCGCTGTCTGCCATACCTTGTCACCTGCCCTAAATAGTCCTGGAAAGTACATGGTAAGATTGGCAGATGGTTAGATGAAGACTAGTTCCCGAGGTCCGGTCAAAATGCGTGTGTACGAGGAGGGGACTGTAATTCCAAACTAATTGCCTTAGAGACAGGAGTCTGGAATGAGTCCAGGCTGGATAGATATCTTCTAGTCCGTCATTATCGTGGTGCATGGTTGCATTATGCGTGAGCCTACCTTGCTGGCTCTTGCCGACAGTGCCTGCTGCATGACCTCATCTCTGCAAGATGCCTGCTGTATATAGCCCGTTCAAAATTGGACCGCAAATCATATGTCTGGATTGGTAATTAGTAGGGTCAGGGATAGCTGCGTGCAATCGTTTTGGACTGGGGAGCTCATGTGTTGTACATACATATTCAAGGGGATATAGATGCCATCGAGTTAAATTATCTTCTCAAACGCTTTTGTCATGTCCTTGGCGGCTCTCTGTTCTAGGGTTCCGTACAATTGCAATATACATAGTCTACTAACACAACATCCGTCCAACACAATGCGTCTCCCAACAAGTATCATCAAGAGTTCGACCCATAGTTAAGTTCATCTTCCTCCAAAAGCAGTGGCTCTCTCTCATCTTCGTTGTTTTCTTCCTGGGAACTGTGATTTCTACTCGCGATAGTCACAAAACTAACGAGAGCAACACCAACCACAAACCCAGCGACTGCCAAAGACGCATTTATAGGGATTGGGTTCTCTTTAAATGGTCCGTGAGTAAGAGCATCCAGACCATACTGGGAGAAGTTCGCGAGTCCTGACAAACAAATAATGGTCCCGTAAACACGTCCAAATGTGGCAAATCCGAACACCTTGGTGGCATAGTCACTGATTCAGTTATTAGAATCGAAGGTTCGTCTCGGCTTTCAAAACTGGGATACATACCTCATTGCGGAATAATAAAGCGGCCGTAACAGCACGAATAGGATGACCGTAACGTATCCCGCCCACAAGGCAGGGATTGAGTTAAGCACACCAATGATCGTTGTCATAGCAACTATGAGACCCAGCATAGCCGGTACGCTCAATCTATCCAGGAGATACCCAATAAAGGGCGTAAATAGGACCCCAGCAACAGGCAGAGCGACATCGAAGAACTCATTGATCCTCTCGGCCAGTTCCTCCGAGTCGAGCATGTATTCATATTGCGATCGGATCGTCGCAATGAAATAGTTCATGCGCACCATCTGCAGCACAGTCATCAGCGTGATCAGAATGAACCACGGTGTGGCCATCTGCTTATGGGCTGGCAATCCATGCAGCACACCCCAGACCTGACTGGTATGCTGACGATCTTCTTCCCACTCTGCACGCTGCTGTCTCACGTCTGCACCTCCGAGAACTTTATCAATTTCATGGATTTTCTTCCTTCGAAGATCGGCGCGCTTGCTCCGGACCCGGATCAACTCTCGTGCATTCTCGATCTCGTCGTCTGACGAGTGCACATCTTGATCAGAATCTTCTATTGTTTCAATTTTGCTCTCGAGTTGCATGGTTGATTGGTAGTCTCTTTTTGGCATGAAGGTGAGCAATGCGAGGAGGATGGCGACCGGAACTGCCAGGTATCCGATAAAAAACTTGTCGGGTGTGAATGTCCTGCCTGAGGCCTCGTACGCGTATTGGTAAAAGAGAAAGACTGCGGCAGATGCATCGAAAGCGCCGGTCACAAGCGCAACGATTTTACCTGCGTGTCTGGGAAATGCATTGGCGATTTGGAAAGATGGTACGAAAATGAATGTACCAGCGAGGGCGAGGAAGAAGTTGCCAGCAATGAATCCATCGAAACCGGGTTGACGGAAGGAGAGCACCATCAACACACTGCCAAGGGCAAGAAGAAAGCAGCCGATAAGGCCACAGAGACGCGATCCATATCGGTCAAGAATTGTTCCAACTGGGAGCGCGGAAACATTTGCCGTGATCGACGCGACGGTGAAGAAAAAATTAAGTCCGAGATCCTGCTTCAAGCACAACTCGACCCCTTCGCGCAATTCATCCTCGGAGCAGTTATTATGGTAAACGCCCTCTTCAATAAGGACAGGTTTGAGCGCAGCGAATCCAAACACAATGCCGGACGCGAGCCAGCACGCGAAAATGGTGAAGGCGACTTGGGCTACGCAACATTAGCAGTTTTCCTTAACCCAGGCTACAGAACATACCTGCTCGTTTTACGGTAGAGTGCTCGTATGCAGGGGTCGCTGTGGGAGCTTGCTCGGGGGTGGAAGCATTGGGTGGATACAGCACATCGTAGCTGATTTTGCGCGCAATAGGCACAAAGTCATCATCGAGGACCGGATCCGGCTCGCGGTCAACGCCCTCAAGAGCAGAGACGTGCTGGACCAGAGACATTTCACTGTGTTGAACAAGTGAGGAGAGGAAGGGTGAAGATATGCGGAAAGAGGGGGAGCTACCACCTTGTTATCTCGAAACTTCTTCACATGAGCTCAGTTCTCCGCTTGTTCTCCGCTTGTTCTCCGCTCCCCATTCTAGTCTCAACGAGTCCTAGCGCTGCTATGAGTGGAGTATTATTTTGGCAGCTCTAATATATTAGTATTTTTTATATATTCGGACTAGTGGTTGAAGAAACATACCTTAAAATTGTGTAGAGTAACTTCATCCCTATATCAAACTTTAGTTGACAACCAGTGTCTGGGAGATTGAAAGTGGACGTGAGTTTCACGGTCGCGTATATTGTGGTTTCAGCTATGTATGACGTCTACACCTCGTTCTTACAGGTACTTACTTAGTAATGGTCACTAATTCCGCGATGGAAGTTACCTACGCACTAATCGCATCTTACAGTAAAACCTTGGCATGTTCATCGAATCAGTTGAGATATATAGGGGGTAACAGCAGGGTAAGCTAAGCATATTCAACTTGTAGCTGGTCCCGGTAACAGCACATACTGTACCGAGCTAGGCCATCGGAATACATATCTCACCTCCACCTGAAGACTAAAGCGATCTACGCAAATTCTATTGTCATTCCCATAGACCTGGGATAATTTGCCCACTTGACCCGGTCCCACTAGCAAATTAATTACTGTGGACAGTTAATATATCGGACCTGGCGCGATCCATGGCTCACAACTGCAATGACGTCTCGGGGAACGTGACAGCACCAATGACGTAGCGACCGTTAGTTGTCAAATGAATTGTACCACTTTCCCCTTCTTTTCTGGTATTTTCCAGTATTGTTCCCAGGTTGATGGTTATCGACTCTGCATTGGCTTTTTCGTATCATTAAGCGCTCTATTTTCTTGAGTCGGTGCCTCTGAGAGAAGACCTAGCAGCAAGTAAACACAACATATAACGAACTTCATCAGTCACATACAAACACACTATGGCTCTCGTTTCCATCAACGCCCCGGGGCTCAGCTCTGGCCTTCTATACAACAACGGTGACAACAACGCACGAGTCTGCATCACCTCAGAGACGAACGAATTCGACCCGGAGACGATCAAGGACTGGCAAGACGAAGGGTACGACGTTATTTACCTTCCCTTCAACGGCGGTGGAAAGGACTACGCGAGTCGACTCATGGGAGTCAAAGAGGGGCTCGGCGTGGGAGAAAACTACGCGGTAATTGGTATGTGATATCTGGTAAGAAGAAGCAAACAACTAACCCGGAATAGCATACGGCGAAGCGGCAAACTACTGCTTGGACTACTATATGAAGCCTATGCATTCCAGTCGACTTTGCGCCCTTGTCGCATATTATCCGAGCAACATCCCCGATACCCGTTCCCGGTTCCCGTCTTCTCTGAACGTCCTCGTGCACCTGGCTGGAACGTCCATCGATGTGACGACTCAGCCAGTGGTGGCTGGGTTACAGGGCAAGAAACGGCGCAAGACTAGACCGATTAACCCGGGTATTGGCACTGGTGAGCGCATGAACCTGGCGTATCCGGCATTTACCTATGAGTATGCGCAGCCTGGATTCGCGGAGCATGACATGGAGGAGTACGATCATCTGGCAGCGAGCATCGCCTGGACAAGGACTGTGCAGACACTGCGGAAGGGCTTCTGCAGGAATGTGGACTTGGAGCGACGCTGGGAGGAACACCAAGAAGGTAGATTATACGACTATCTCTGGAGGACATGAGCTGATTGATATTAGGCAAATTCTTCGGAACCAATCTCTCCAAGACAATGGAGGGATATACCAAGGACAAGACACCGAACGTCACATATGGCCCGACGGTTAGCGGAGGTATTGGCGCGCAGGCTCTTCGCCGATTCTACGAGCGACACTTCCTAGGTCGTCTGCCACCCTCGATGCGCATTCGTCTTATTTCACGGACAGCGGGTCCTGACCGGGTCGTGGACGAATTGTACGTATCCTTTGAACATAGTCAGGAAGTTCCCTGGATGCTCCCCGGTGTTCCGCCGACAGGTAAACGTGTCGAGATTGTACTCGTCAGCATCGTGAGCATGCGCGGTGGTCGACTGTACTCCGAGCACACTTACTGGGACCAGGCAAGCGTCCTCGTTCAAACCGGCCTACTCGATCCAAAGCTTGTGCCCGGCTCAGTGCAAGGCGTTGATCGGTTGCCCGTTGTTGGTCGGGAGGCTGCACGTCGAATCCTGTATGAAGACCCGGAGGTCGAGCAGGAGGATTATCATAACCGGCTTATTCGTCGTGCGAATGCTCGAGCCCGCAAGAACAATGGTTCGAGGGCTTCTCAGGCGGCGGAGGAGTCTGCGGTCGAGAATACGTTGCCTGGGAAGAAGGATACACGTGGGAAGACTGTCTTGGAGAATCGACCTGCGCCGAGTAGGACTGCGACGGGGAATTCAAAGCAGGAGAAGCTGGGTGAGGGAGAGGATGAAAATGCTACTGAGACGGAGTCGACTAAGCCCAAGTCGGAGAATGGGAATCACTCGGCGACCGTTGAGGATGGGGATGGGGATAGGGATGAGTAGTGAAGTGCCTCCAATTGTGAATGTATTCTTTACTTGACGGTCTTCTCGGTGGGACGGAGCGGATTTTCCTCAAGATATGCTCCGTACGTCGCCCAACTCTCGTCTTTGATTATCAGATCCGCCTCTCTGTTAGTATCGGACTCCCTCTAGCGCACTCCAAATGTTTCAACTAGTTTGGTTATGTTTTTTTCCCTCTTAAGGACCTAGTACATATTCATGTCAAATCACCATCCCTTCCACGGACCAAGTGTCCCTCAACAATATCCTGATCATCAACAACATAGACAAAATGTTGAGCCGAAGTAACACAAGCATTTCGCAGTGGAAAAGACATCGTTTGTATAGCATGTTCTCTGAGATAAGGCTAACCCGACCATTTATCCCCATTCAGTCCTTTCCAATTGCCCCATTTGTTTGATTTGTAGAACTCGCTTCGATTGCTACAGTTGATCCGAGCTCCCTCTGATTGGTCGAAGAGCCACGCCATGACTTTGGACCCACCTGTATCCACACGATATGTAAAAGTTTCTTTCATCCGAAGATGAAAAAAAAATCAAACGTCAGCGACATGATTCGAACATGTGCGGGCGAACCCAATGCATATCTAGATTGTGACCAATCTAGTAGAACAAGTGTTCTAGTGCATCGCCTTAACCGCTCGGCCACACTGACTTGGATATATTGAGTTTCCTGATCTAACATCAAGTAGAAATATGGCCTCGATGGCCCAACTGACTAAGATTATGCAAGGAATTGGCAAGCTTTGCTACTTCAAATAGAAGTGAGGCCTATCAGGTCATTGCAGACGAGCGGCCCTTTTCAGATCGAGGAACAAGCTAGGTCTCCTATATCAATAGGTTGATACGTATATATACCTATTGCAGAAGTATCTCTTAGCATCAGCACCGCGCTCTAGAATTTTCAACCTCGTCTCCAAAGCCTTGCGATGCTGAGCTATACTCGCGGTCTTAGAAAGCCGATATCCACGTCAGAAGGCGTTCTCGGACCGCGTGGTGGGGCTAAGCGCGTCCACCGCAAGATAGTTATAACTTATCGACAACCCGATGCATAAAAGCAACGCGCGAGCGAGTTAACCGTCCCCAACAGCAAAAGCTAGGACCAAATCAGCAAAATGACACGACTGATCCGCGTCGCCCTTCTGGAGTGTGACACACCGATCCCGCCGGTTCAATCTAAATTCGGCAGTTATGGCGACATCTTCGAGGGGCTTCTAAAGAAGGGTCTGGAGACGAGCAAATCTACTGCTAAGGTCGAGGTTAGCAAGTGGCATGTTGTGGAGAAACCCCTCTATCCTAACGCCAACGAGTATGACGCCTTGCTCCTCACAGGCAGCAGTATAATTCCTCCCCCTGTATATAAGAGCGCGGCTAACAGTCCCTAGAACATGATGCCTTTGGTGATGATTCTTGGATTCTTACCCTGACTGAGTATATTCGGGATGTTTTAAAGGCTCATAAGAAGCCCGTTGTTGGTATCTGCTTTGGTCACCAGATCCTTGCTAGGGCATTGGGTGCGCGTGTTGGTCGAGGTGATGGCTGGGAAATTTCATCTTCTGGGATCAGTCTGACTGATGCGGGAAAGGAGCTCTTTGGAAAAGATCAATTGGTAAGTGAATATGGAGCTGATGAAAGAACTTTTCTAACAGCAGATAGCATTTGCATCAAATGCATCGGGATCTTGTCCACGAAGTCCCAGAGGGATGCATCAATCTCGGCTATAGCTCCCTTTGTGCAGTTCAAGGCCTATATATCTCCGGGCGCTTGCTGACTGTCCAAGCTCATCCCGAGTTCACTGAGTATATCATGTCTCGCATTTTGGAAGCAAGACACGACAGCGGTGTGTTCAATGATGAGATATATAAAGACGGAGCCGCGAGAGCAGGAAGCCACCACGACGGAGGACTAGTGGCGGAGAAAATCATAGAATTTATTACAAACTCTGTAATTTAGAGTACTCGCAATGAAAATAAAATGGCAAATTTCCTATGTCCAAAGTATGTCGAAAATGTTCATAGTTGTGAAGTGGGTGGGGAACGCGTGGGCGGAACGCGCCTATCGATAAGCAGAGATTGACATCACTGGCTTATAAAACCAACCCAATTTGCCCCTCCAACCACTCCCTTGAACCACCGAGGCATTGTACTGAGTATTCCAATTCACAATGTCAAACCATATTCGCACTATCAACCCCGCTACACACGAGGTGATCTTCGATCAGCCTGGCACTTCTCTGGAAGATGCTAGCAAGATCGCCAAGGCGTCCAAGCTGGCCTTTGAGTCTTATCGCAACTTGAGCTTGGGTGAGAGGAAGGATATTGTCAAGCGCGCACTTGCCATTCTCGCTACAAAGTATGATGAGCTGGCTAAAGAGCTCACTACGCAGATGGGCCGACCGATCAGGTAATTCGATCTCGCTGGGTATGCTGTGGCAGGTTAACTGAGTTGGCGCAGATACTGTGTTGGAGAGATCAAGACTGCCGTACTTCGGTCGGAGTACTTGCTTCAGATTGCTGGAGAGAGTCTGGCTGATTTACCTGGCCAGCCCCAAGCTGGGTTCAAGCGCATGGTCAAGCGCGTTCCCATCGGGCCTATTCTCATTGCCGGTGCCTGGAATGTAAGTACTGGAAACAGAAATGATCGGACAGCTATTCTAACAAGCATATAGTACCCTTACCTGACGACTGTCAACGCCCTCATCCCAGCTCTTTTGGCAGGAAACAGTGTCCTCCTTCGCCCATCCCCTCAAACCCCTCTATTCGGAAACAGACTGTCCGAGATCTTCACCGAAGCAGGACTCCCATCCAATGTCCTCCAAGTCATCCACATCGGAAGTCTCGATGTTCTCGACCAAGTCGCTCAGCTCCCCGAAATCAAGTCGATCTCATTCACCGGCTCTACCGCAGGCGGCATCCGCCTTCGCGAAGCAACCGCCAAGCTGGTCAAGCCCGTGAACCTGGAGCTCGGTGGAAACGACCCGGCCTACGTCCGCGCCGACGCAGATCCGAAGAGCGTTGCCGAGAACCTGGTCGACGGGGCAGTGTTCAACTCTGGCCAGAGCTGCTGCTCCGTTGAGCGGGTCTACGTGCACGAGAAGATCTACAATGAGTTTGTGCACTGTGTGCAGGCGGAGCTAGCAACGTGAGTGCTCTTGTTTCCTCAATTTTGCATTTCTAATTCCTTTACAGTTACAAGCTCGGCGACCCCCAAGACACAACCACAACCACCGGACCCGTGATTTCCGCAGCCGCCAAGGTCAAGATCCAATTACACATCGACGACGCATTGAGCAAGGGCGCAGTCGACATTACTCCCGAGAACGATACTTTCGCCCTGGCCAAGAGCGCGCTGAAAGGAAACTACATGGCTCCCGTGGTTCTGACAAACGTCAGCCACTCCATGGTCACCATGAAAGAAGAGACCTTCGGTCCAGTCATGCCTATTATGAAGGTGTCCAGTGATGAGGAGGCTGTGTCGCTGATGAATGATAGTGACTACGGTTTGACTGCTAGTGTTTGGACCAAGGATATTGCTCGTGGAGAGGAGTTGATTGATTCCATCGAGGCTGGCACGGTGTTTATTAACCGTTGTGACTATCCTGCTCCGGTAAGTTTTTTCATCCAATGAAACGAGACACAGACTAACATGGATATAGGATCTGGCATGGACTGGATGGAAATCTTCTGGTCTGGGATGTACGTTGGGTCCGTGTGCTTATGACGGTTTCACCAAGTTGAAGAGCTACCATATTAAGTATGCTTCTTAAGGAACTTTTAGATTTAGATATCCTCCAATAGAAGCATTACTTCCTCATACACCTCTCTATACAGCTTCCTATAGACAGTGTAGCTATGTGACGGGTTAAACAGCTCAGCTTCGATCCACATAACCAATCCCATCGCAGTCTGCTTATTCTTGACACAGACCAACAAATCACATCTGGATGTGGCCCGCACCGCGGTTCCGGACCGCGCTGCTGTTTGAAGCGCGGCACACAAACCATTTGCCGATAGTTAACTAATTAGTTATGTGAACTTATGCTGGCTGATAACTAATCTCAATCAGACCGCGTATCGAGAACCCCGCATCTCCGCATTCACCAAGGTAAGTAGGGAAGGTGGTACGGGTAACAGCTATACTATAAGACGCATCCTATCATCAACATCGAAAAATTCTCAGCATAACCTCATTCACATCTCTATCCCACACATCCCACCTATACACTACATCCACAATGGTCGGTCGTCTCGAAGGCAAAAATGCCATCATAACCGGTGCAGCCGGCGGCATCGGGCTCGAAACCACAATCCTAATGCTCCGCGAAGGAGCCTCAGTGCTAATGGCCGACATCTCCGAACCGGCACTATCCAAAGCCCTCGCAAAGGTGAAAGAAGTGGTACCGTGCTCTGGGCGGGTTGAAACCATTCGGTGCGACGTATCCAAGGAATCGGACGTACAAGCCATGGTCGAGACACAGGATAGCTGGGGAGGCGTGGATGTTATCTTCAACAATGCTGGAATCATGCATGCTGACGATGCGGATGCTATCGAGACGTCGGAGAAGATCTGGGATTTGACGCAGAATATCAATGTTAAGGGGGTTTGGTTTGGGAGCAAGCATGCGGTGAAGAGTTTTAGGAAGCATGGGAAGAGAAAGGGCAGTGTTATTAATACTGCTAGTGTGGTTGGGCTTGTTGGGGCTGCGACGCCGCAGTTGGCGTATACTGCTAGTAAGGGGGCTGTTTTGGCCATGACGAGGGAGCTTGCTATTGTTCATGCTCGTGAGGGTTGGTTTGTTGCTTGGTTTGTGTGGGCTTTTGCTGACGCTGTTGCAGGCTTCCGATTTAACTCGCTCTGCCCTGCTCCTCTCAAGTATGTCGCTTGCCTCTGATGGTTGGTTCGCGCTAACACCCGTCTAGCACTCCCCTGCTCCAGGACTGGCTGGGCTATGACAAGGAGAAGCGTTTCCGTCGGGAAGTCCACTTCCCAACTGGCCGATTCGGCGAGGCCATCGAGCAGGCGCACGCAGTGGTCTTCCTAGCTAGTGACGAATCATCTTTCGTCAACGCGACCGACTTCGCCGTTGATGGAGGACTAACAAAGGCCTATGTGACGCCAGAGGGACCAGCGACGGCAGCACCAAAGAACTTGGGCTCATAGAGGACGTATCTCGTTTATACTGTAAGATTGAAATGGATAGATTTCATAAAGTTCAAGCAAACGATATCCAAATCTGGTTCTGCTGCATCGTTCGACATATGTTCCAAGGGCCCGCCTCGGACGGAGATAACTGCCACATTGCTTCTAGTAGCAGGAGAGTCCGGTGCATATTGCCAAGACCAAAGTGATAGGACATGTCGTTTAATCGGGTTCGTAGGCGCACTTTTCGCACAGGTGTTGAAAGGCATGAACCGACTACAGCGATCGGCCAACACAGGCCTGAGTTGATCCGGGCTTGCGGTGATAGTTCGTCCAAATAGCCCATAGCTTCTGTTACGGCATTCTCGACTAGTCCTTTGTAGACCCCGTCGGGCGCGTATTGATAACCGCCCAAAGACGTGTATAGGTAGATCAGAACGGCCTGTTGGAAGATCGAGCCTGCTAGGTAGACCTCGGGGATGACATGAGGGTAAGGCGACCAACGCAGGATTTGGGCTTGAATGGAGGCAAACATTGCGATGTCATCTGCGGTTGGAGGAATGGTCTGTGCTTCCTCCATCATCCATTGCCTGCCGAGATCGAAGATGCAGGGTATGAGAAGTAGGAGTTCTAGCCAGCAGCCGCAGAGATTGCCCACGTATTGGTCAGTCAGGAGTTCACGCGCTCGTTGCTCAAGGTCGAAGTTCAAAAACAATTGCCCACTCAGGCGGGCGTCAATCGAGATCATGCTAACGGTCGCGGTGTAGGTGTAGTATTCAATGAGGAAATTCTTCAGTTCTCTGGGAACGGCGGTATCGCTCTGTGCCAGCAGTCTGACAAGAAGGGAATTGGCAGCGGACAAGTGGTCGAATATTGTGCCGGTCATGTCCCCTTTGGCGGTCTGTGGCTGTCAGTTTGATTCCACCATATGGTCCGGGTGATCGCACCTCTGTGAAGCACATTAGGAGAGCGCCGACCAGCAACATCAGTGGGTTAGATTCCTTTCCCTCGATGAAATCGGTGACTCCGTGCCGGAATAGTTGGATGGCTTTAGTGTAGTGGGAGTGAGCGATCGCATCAGACTCATCGCGGCGTCGAAAGGCGCGGTGGGCTGCGCTTTGTGTGATGACGAGTTGTAATAACAGGTCGCTGGAAAACGCCAACGGCACAATTTGCACCAGGAACGGGTTGATGGGTGTTGAACCATTGGCCATGCAGTCGGCAGTCGTGCTCAGGTAATGACTGAGCAGTTGATAGCTATCACCATCATATCCCGGTAGCATCGACAAGGTCCTGGGCACCGGATTGCCAAAGGGGATTGTCGTCAGGGAGTTGTCATTACTGGCAATTGAAGCTCGACGCTCGACATCCCCATCTTGCACGGTGTCCTCAACGCTCTTTTCAGCGATCGCCGATTGCCCTCCGATCGGCGAAATAGAAGAATGTCCTGAGGTCGGGGTCGGGCTCACGGGAATCTGCATTCCATCGAGATCGCCAACTTTACAGAGGCTTGAGCTTTTCACATCGTTCTCATTAGGCGAATTACGTCTACCAGGGACACTGGAAGGCCAAGAGCAGCTGAAATCGTTGCGCTGGCAGCCGCCACAGATCGGGCGGGCCTCGTCACACTTCTTCTTGCGTCGCCTGCAAGTCCAACACCCGGTGCGGACGCGAACTATTCGCGTCGTACGTCGATCCGGCATTGTGTTTGGGTTTGGGGGGAAAGGAGCGCTATCGGGAGCGCCAAGGGGAAGATTGGAAGATAAAGATAAGAATCAGTACGTGTGGGGTGAACTTTATTCCCGGGCTGTCGAATCCTCGCTTCTGCATGTAATAGGCTTGTTCCCTCGTGTTTCAGCACTGCAATAAACGTGGGCTGTCTTTGAAAAATGTCAACCTCAAACTTATCTGTTCGGGATATATTCAGCCATGAGTTAGGCCACTCGGTATTCTTTGGTGGGGAAGTGGGGGTTCCCGAATGAGTTCCCAGCGGCGACCTTGCTTCAAGTATAACTGATGCGGGGAACCTTACCATAGGAATCGACCTTCCCCATATTAAGCCGAAACCATCATTCGACAATTGCGGCTAGAGATGTCGGCCTGGGGGCTGACAGGTCCGAAAGGCGCAAAAGTCCGACATCCCGAGTCGCATACAGCAATTCCAAGCAGTGAGGGTACGGTCTGCTGGTTGACACAGAATCTCCAATGGATCCATAATAACACAAGAAGTTATCTCCATACTTCCGTTGATTGATGCTTGTCCCGGGCTACCAACATACTGGAATATGATGGGTACAGTGAGAAGGTCGTATCAAATAGCATAAACACCAATTCTTGGATAGCTTCCATGGCACCTGGGCATTAGACTTTAGTATCTGGTATCACGGGCACGTACAGCTCAATAGGCTTCTTGTTGCCAATTTCTCTCCAGCTGCAGGTTTATAGACGACAATCCATCAGTTGATCATAGATGTAGGTTCAAGACATTGTGGGTCCAGGCATATGATCCAACTATGGAATAGAAATCCAAGATACGTAATCACATATAAATAGATAGTTAACTAAATAACTAAAACTAGTTAGGAGCGGCCGTGATTGAAGTGCGTTATCTCCGCTGCAGCCCCGACTATACAATCACGTGACTACGTGCCGAAGATCCGAAACGCCGAGTAACGTCGCCTGAAACGGTGCGTGAAAGCCGTTCCAGCCCCACTTTTCCGCTCCGGTTGCATTTTGCAACGACTTCTTAAGCGGCGGCCCTAGTTAAGGATGCCGGTTCAGGCCGCCTTTCTTGCCAAATTTATGCTTAAGCGGGGCCTGGATGGTCTGGCCCTGGGTCACCAGGCTCTGAGCTCAGCCAATTGGGACTGTGGAAAATATTGAATGTCAGAGGGGCCCACACGGCGTTAACAGGTTATCACCGTGTGCATTTTCATAGCGAATCTTATGCCTCTGTTCCGGTGGTTTCTTTCCGTGATGCAACCGCGTATAAAAGTAGCATCTCCGCCATTTTTGCTTAATTTCAATGTCGCGTAGACATACCTCTATTCTATAATGATATATTCTCCTGTTTCGTCTATCTAATAGAGCTTCTTCCTCTCCCGAGATACACTGGTGCATGATCAAGGATTATGTCGCATGAACAAGACCATGGCTCCGATGCCAGCAGGTCTCATTCACTTTCAATCTCCGATAGCAACTCTGATAATGACACTCAAGGCATTGCAGGATCTGCCAAGTCACGACTAAAATCCCTGTCCTCCACCACCGAAACCGCACCTCACCTGGACCATATACACTCTGCCAGACATCTGGACGACCAATGCGTTTACCAGAGTGACAATAACATCATCAGCGATGATGACGAAGTGTCCGATGAGTCCTATCTGGAGAAAACCGAAACCGTACAGGAAGTGCGAGACGGCGTCGTGAACGAACGGGACGTTGATCTGGAAAGAAACCAGCAAGAAGAACTGAAAAAGTCCAAGTCTGCACGGTCTGCCCGTTCTCGTCTCGACTCGAAATTGGTCGACTGGGATGGTCCTGATGACCCCGAGAACCCAAAGAACTGGCCGAACAAGAAGAAGTGGGCAGCGACTGTCACCGTCTCCCTATTCACCTTCATCTCGCCCGTATCCTCGTCTATGGTTGCACCCGCTTTGTCCTCCATTGCAACGGAGTTGCACATCACCTCTGAAGTCCTCTCCCAACTCACGCTCTCCATTTTCGTATTGGCGTACGCTGTGGGACCTCTCATCCTCGGCCCGCTATCTGAAATCTACGGACGAGTCATCGTTCTCCAACTCTCCAACTTATTCTACCTCGTGTTCAACATCGGATGCGCAGTATCACAAACACCCGTGCAGATGATCGTCTGTCGTTTCTTCGCCGGTCTGGGAGGTAGTGCACCACTCGCCGTCGGCGGCGGAGTGCTCTCAGACTGCTTCAGACCCGAAGAGCGCGGCAAAAGCATCGCAATCTACAGTCTAGCCCCTCTGCTCGGACCCGCCATCGGTCCCGTCGCAGGGGGCTTCATTGCCGAAAACACAACCTGGCGCTGGGTCTTCTACGCAACCTCCATCGCAGACGGCGTAATCCAATTAATGGGCCTCTTCCTCCTCCGCGAAACCTACGGTCCCCGACTCCTAAAAGACCGCGCCAAGCGCCTCCGCAAAGAAACAGGCGATCAGTCCTACCAAACAGAAGCCGAGTTCCAAAAGAAAACCCTCACACAGGTCCTGCGCGGGGCATTGATCCGCCCATTCCGTCTTCTCCTCACCCAACCCATCGTCCAATGCATAGCCTGCTACATGGCCTACATCTACGGGATCATGTACCTGGTCCTATCAACCTTCCCATCCCTCTGGACCAGCCCAGACTACTACAACGAATCAATCGGCATCGGTGGCCTAAACTACATCTCCCTGGGCCTAGGCTTCTGGGCAGGCTCACAAATCTGCGCCCCGCTCAACGACCGCATCTACCGTGGTCTAAAAGCTCGCAACAATAATACCGGTCGTCCTGAATTCCGCGTTCCCCTCCTCGGCATCGGCGCCGCCCTCGTCCCATCCGGCCTCTTCATCTACGGCTGGACTGCCCAGACACATTGCCACTGGATCGCGCCTAACATCGGTGCTGCCCTTTTCGGAACGGGTACTATTGTTTCGTTCCAGTGTATGCAGACCTATATGGTTGATACGTATACGCGCTTCGCGGCTAGTGCGTTGGCTGCTGGTGCGTTCTTGAGATCGTTGGCTGGGTTCGGGTTCCCGCTTTTCGCGCCGTATATGTATCAGGCTCTTCAGTACGGTTGGGGGAATAGTGTGCTAGCGTTTGTTGCGCTTGTGTTTGGTGTTCCGGCGCCTATTTTCTTGTGGAAGTATGGTGAGCTGCTGCGGAAGAAGAGTACTTATGCTGCTGGATAGAGGTTTAGTCGGGAGTGTTGTTTTTGGCCTGTTGCATTTGCATTTGCATAGCATAGCATTTATTTGTATACGAGTAATGTTCATGTCGATAGAATACAAAGATTTATCTTCTCCAACTCATATGTACAATTATAGATACTATAATAGTTAAAAATGCACGGATACCCGCCAGACTGCACAAGAGCAGCTTACTCGGTAATACGAGTCTCCTTCTGACCATGCTCAGTACGGCTGTACTTGACACCAACGTTGATACCACTAGCACGGTCGAAGGGAACAGGGCTGTCGTAGTTATAAGTAGCATTCTTGCCGTGGTAAGTCTTCTTAACGACGTCCAAGATGCCGTGTCCAGCGGAGCAAGAACCGCTAGTAGCGGGGATGGGCCACTCGGGCGAGTAGGTGGAGTAAGTGCCATCAGACACAGGGCCGGGATAGGTCTGGTTGATAAAGAGATTGCTAACGTCAACGTCCCAGTTAACGTAGCCAGTCTTGTCGGCAACGAGCTTCAGCAGGTTAGCGCCGCAGTCCCATCGACCGAGGGAAGGGAGTCCCCAGTTTGCGGAGAGGGAGGCGATGATGGAGTAGTGGGTGTAGAAGGTGTCGTCGGTGGTTCCTTTGAGGTGCTCGGGGACGGCACCACCGACAAGGAAGCTGTACACGCGGTTGGGGATGGTGTAATTGCCGGACTCGTCGAAGGTGACGAGCATCAGGGTGTCCTTGGAGAAGTACTCGTTCTTCAGGAGCGGAGGGATGAAGTCCGCCAGGAAACTGCCAGCTACGTGGACGTTGCTGTCGTGGGCGTCGTTGGTCATGTTGGGGGTGATGAACATGTGCTGCGGCATGCGCTCGTGCTTCAGGTCTTCGTAGAAGCTGGTGAAGTTCTTGATTTGGCGGGGACGCTCGTCGGAGTTGGTGACGGAGTCGAAGAGAATGAGCGGGTTGTGCTTGCGCACGTACTCATTTGCTCCGGACTCGGGCCAGCGGTAGCCCTGGTAGCCGGCGTAGGGCATGTTCTGCATGTACTCGCCCCATGAGACACCCTTGGTATCGAAAAGGTCGGCAATGGTGGAGACGTTGGCGGGGATCTGGTGCCAGTCATCGTTGTCCATGCCAAAGTTGTCACCCGCAGCAGAGGCGCAGTAGTTAGGCTGCGAAGGGTGAGTGGTGGCATAGTAGTTGGTCAACAGAATGCCTTCCTTTGCCAGCTTGGCAAAGTTCACATCGTCGGCAGCAGTCTCAAAGTCCTATAAGTGGAGTTAGCGATGTTCTTGTGAGTCCAATTGTCGACTAGCATACCTGGTTCTCAATCCAGATGTTGACGAAGCGGTCAAAGGCCAGACCCTTGACATGGGAAGTAGGAGACGAAGGCACCGCCTTAGCGGCGGCCTCTTCGACCTCCGCATCAGTTGGGTATTCGACCGATGTGGTCTTGGCCGCAGCCAGAGCCAGAGCTCCAACAAAGACGATTAGAGAGCTTTTAGTGAACATTGTAAAATTGGAAAGTCGATGCGGTGCGAAAAAAGAAAGGATAATCAGTCGAGGAATGCACACGATCTTATACCCGGGGAATCGTCAAGCCGCATGGAAGGATACCACGTTGTGATCCAGGCCCCGATCGCTTAGAGACTAAATACAAGCCTAGAAAGGCAGGTGCACGATGTCACATTGCATGGGTTATCACGTTGCTTTCCGGCCTTGGCTGAGTGGCCGATGGTTGAAAGATGAGGTCTCCGCAGTTGATGACACTATAAGTAGCAAACCGTCGTGTGTGATTGGCCAATGATGGCTAGTGGGTCCGATGTACCCGACACGTTCCCCTCAAAGCTTCTGTGATTGGTTGAATTCCGAGTATAGATTAACAGGAACATGGAAATTCTTCGGCAGAATAGTAATCTGCAAAAACAAGCCCTATGGAGCTTTTTCCAAGACCTGTCATGCATAGCCTGTCCAGTACTTAGTTCCTTAGATCGGGTTTCTTCCGGTACCATAATACCATGGAGAACGATGTACTAGTCAGGTACAGCGAGCTTAACGGGCAAAGAGCAACAGCAATGGATGACCGATCCCGGTAAGCCATGCAAAATCCCTATAGCCGCGCTAAGCCTCCCGTCATTTATCTATCAAGACTGGTTGATTTGACAAGAGTCAGCACAGCAGACTCTGCAAGATTTCTTCCCTATCAAACCCGTCATGTTGATCTTCAACTCAACGAATCCGAGCCAATTCACGTAGAATATACACTGTAGAAGGAGGCATAAGATGCCTTCGAGCCCACTGGGCCACCCGAAAAGGGTCACCAGCATGGTCAATCTTCATTGACAGCATAAACTGGTGTAGGTTGTTAGAAACAGACTGAGTTTGGAGTGTAGGGAAATCCTGTAGAATCCTTGCAGCCTAAGGTATCAGAATTATTGAGCCAGTTCTACTGCTTGTCCGCCATGATACATATTCTGCCATCTCTTCTACTGACCGTCCACGTGCCTCATGTTGATATAATAAACATCCATTTCCTTTCCTTCCCTCTCCATAGCTTCTGAATATCATCATCTTCATCGTTGCTTCTATTCCCAGAATAAGGGTGCTTGCACAGATTCACCGCTGCCTAGTCTCTGAGTATCCTACTCCACATCAACATGGCGCGCATAGATATTTTCGTCTAGACTGCTTTCTCTTTTTGTTCACTTACAGTTCGCCCCTAATAGCCTATAGCTGAGCTTTCATCCTGATGTTGTTCCATGTGTGGGTAAAGCCCCTGCAACAAGATGTCGACTCACCTCGCCATTATCACTGAGGCCACATCGTCTTTCACGTCAGAACTCTTAACGCAACTTCGACCCGTTTCTCCCCCTCTCGCTCGAGCATCATGTCTGACGAGGGTGATCAAGATGGTGGACAGTGGAGCCCACCAGAAATTCCACCATATGCGGTCATGCAGGCTGCTGGATGGCGGGTAGTCGATGAGGACTACACTGCCGATCTCAGTTTCCTACACAGTACTATGGATAGAGCCTGGCCGTATCCCTGGGTTTTAGCGGCGCAGCAGCGCCTAAAGTCATATCCATCGCTTGCGGCAAAAATGCGCGCATTAATCATGGGACTCGACGGCCCTCCTGGATGCGAAGAAAGCTCTGAGGGACCTGACTCTGAGGCATCCGACAAGGCAGCCAGGATGCGACCCCGACACATCTTGCAAGCAGTTCCAGTACACGCTCGCTCTTCCTCTCCCAGAGACTCAGCCTCAGTTTCTGACGCTACAGATTCTGATATCACCGCAACCTCCAATTCCCCTCAGGTACCCTTGGCAACTGAGCTATGGAGAAATATCCTCGCCTTGAATCCGGACCCTATACACAAAACATTGTGGGCAAGCACTCTTGGGTTCAACGACGCAGACGAAAGCATGGACATCGACTCTCTTATCAAGTCCCTCAAGAAGCGTTACATGGCGCAGGAAGAAGCTAAATCTCCAAATGACGCAGAGCGCCTATCATATCCTGCCTCGACCGAACCCACCTCCGAGCACCAAGCGATCTGGGGGCACATCCTGAAACTCATGATTTCCCTCAAGTGGCTCCTCGACAGACTGATATTTTTCGACAAAGCCTCCCCGATGGCAAGAATGGCTGTGTTTATTTTCGAAAACGAGCGCATCCCGCTGTGGGGAAAACCCATCGACGCCTTGCCGACGCCTGGACATGTCGCGATGTTTACACAATTTGGCGCCCCAGCTTTGCCATCTGACATCCAATATTCCCTTTTCGAAAATGCGGTGATGGAGCGGGGTATTCCAAACTATCGGTAGTCAGTCGACACTGAAAGACTTGGTGGTCGGACCGTCTCTTGGGATACGATGTCGCTGTGGTCACGAGAGGAGCTCTAGGGTCGCTCTGTCAAGTTAAATATGAAAAAGGACCCTACCGCTGTACCACAGGCTTCAGATAAGATCCGAGTTTCCTGGAGCTGCGATTATCACCTTCAATGAAAGAATGGACTAGTCGCTCCAGAACCATGCTTCCTACATTGAATGCCCAATTACAGGTCTTTTCATTCCTTCTCTCTTTTCGCACATACAAACGTGGATCTTTGGGTACCAGTATTATCTGAAGGAAAGTCGCCGTGGACCGGTTGAGAAGCGAGGTCCATGACGGTCCACCCCGAATTTCTTCCAGATAATTCCAGTACTCAAACATCCGTGTTCATATGTGCAGATTTCATACTTCATAGGCCAAGTAGACTACCCACGGCATTTGAAATGCTCAACGGTAGACTACACCTGGGCAATTTTGCTTCGATCTACGCTTCCCGAGTTCTGGTTAAGTTCAAGTCCATAACATCCAACGTGAGAATGCAAGGTAATACAATTCCAAACACAAATGCTATTCTTGGCTCATGATTCTTGCCTCAATAACTATTACATATGTATCTCAACCCGAAAGAAACCAAAAGAAAAGAAATCACCAACACCATGGGGTACGGTGAGAACGCCAAAGGGAGGACGTCTCCTAGCGGCATAGGGAAAAAGTAATGGACATCAGAATGGAAAGCCATCTTGGGAATTTGGTGAAATAATAAGCCGCGGGACGTGAAAGAAAACCGCTTTTTGATTTACTCGGGCTTCTTGCCAACCATCAGGTACATAGGCGTGAACAGGTTCTTCCGCGCACCCTCGACAAGACAGTCACCAGCCAGAGCAAGGGAATCGGCAGTCTTCTGCGAGCCCTTGGGGAAGAGACCGATAGTTTCACCGGCACCGACGAAGCGGTGGGCGAGACCACGGCCCCACCAGGTCATGCGGGCGATGGTTAAGAAGTCCCAGATGGAACCCATGTGCTTGAAAGATCCCGCCAGCGGGTAGTACCAGGGGATAGCGTCGGGGCGAGCAGCCAAGTCTTCGTGGTGTTTGAGCTCGAAGCCGGCGTCCTTCATGGCCTGTACACCCTCGGAGATGGTGACCATGTTGGAGATACCGTCACCCTGCTCAATACCGAGACGGATACGGCGATGCTCGGGGTCATCGTTGTTGTACTCGTCAGTCATCAGCCATTCGTACACACCGAAGGTGCCGCCGGGCTTGAGAACGCGGAAGATCTCAGAGTAGACGCCAACCAGCTCGGGAGCGTGCACGGTGGCCTCGATGGCGTACACAGCGTCAAAGGTGTTGTCGGGGAACTTCATCTGCATGAAGTCGCCCTTGACAAAAGCCATCTTGTCGGACAGGCCCTGCTTCTCAGCGTAGTGGGTGGCGCGGTCGATCTGGTAGTCGTTGTTGTTGAGGCCGGTGACGTGCGCGCCGGTGAATTTGACAATCTCACGGGCAGGGCCGCCGACACCGCAGCCGACGTCCAAAACCTTCATGCCCTCGGTGATGCCGGTCTGCATAGCAAGGTAGTGCTCATGACGGGCGATGGCCTGGTGGAAGGGCTCGCCGTAGGCGAAGCGGCAGAAGTGGAAGGAGGAGCCCCAGCCGTACTCGTAGAAGTCAGTGGCCAGGTTGTAGTAGCTGGCGAAGAGTCAGTATTTTGGTGCGGTGGAATGCGCAAAGGTAGTCACGTACTGTCGGGTCAGGGTAGCGTATTCGGTGCGGCGAGCCTGCGCGCAAAACAATGTCAGCAGTGTCAATGGTTGTACTTGCGCAGACAAACATACCTCACGGTCAGCTTCAGTCTCGTCAGCGTGGCCCTTGTTGTCCCAGTGCTTGAAGTACTCGTCGACGGCGGCCTTCTGGGCAGCAGCGTCTTTGCCGCGCATGGCAGCCAGACCACCACGCGCCTTGGCCGACTTTCCGTGCAGAGCCTGGTTGAAGGCAGCATCGCGCGAGACATCCTCGCGTTCCAGAGCAGTGGGAGCCATTGTGAGGGTTGGGAGAAAATGTGGGGATTAAAAGGGGGAAGCAGAAGTCAAGGGAAAAAGACAAGGGAAAAAGAGATACCGGTCCGCGAAAACGAATGCGAAAGGGCAACTGAGAGGGACGGTGTGAAGGGAAATTGAAATTATAAGAGAATTGAATAGAAGAAAGGGAGGTAAAAGGAGATAAATAGAAGTAACTTTTTCTGCCAATCATGAAGCCCCTAAACTAGGCCGAGTCGAGTCTGGGCGGCGGAGTCTTCGTCTTCCGTGCTGTGGCTGCCTCGGATTGTGGCCCCTCCGGTGGCTGCTAGCGGTGACCTGATGTTGGTCGGGGTTATCTGGGGTCGGCTGGATGACATGATTGATTCAACTGGAGCAGTTCGAATCAAATAAAAATACGTCCGATTGTCATCAGCCCATGAATTTGAATACTGTACATCGCAAAACACCTTCATCGGACACGCTGTAGCTGGATCACGTGCCGCACCAGCCACACACCGCCACCGCAGTATCAACTTCTCTTTGAGATCTTCGATCTTCAAGTCTTACTCTTCATCACAACATGGCAGCACCACAGATCAAGCACGACCTCAACCGCTCCGGTTGGGAGTCCACCGACTTCCCATCCGTATGTGAGAACTGTCTTCCCGAGAACCCTTACGTGCAGATGATCAAAGAAGACCACGGCGCAGAATGCAAGATCGTAAGTTCTACTCCTCCGCCTCTTATGACACAACTAACAAGGCCAGTGTACGCGACCATTTACCATCTTCCGCTGGAAGGCCGACCGCACCTCGCGCCAGAAGCGCACCAACATCTGCCTGACTTGTGCCCGCCTGAAGAACTGCTGCCAATGCTGCATGCTGGATTTATCCTTTGGCTTGCCGATCGTGGTCCGCGATGCCGCTCTGAAGATGGTGGCCCCAGGTCCCGAAAGCTCCATCAACCGCGAATACTATGCGCAGAATCACGAGAAGGAAATCGAGGAGGGACTGGGTGCGATGGAGGAATACGAGAAGACGGACGACAAGGCGCGCGAACTGCTGCGACGTTTGGCCAACAGTGAACCTTATTACCGGAAGCCCAGACGAATTGAAGCTCCATCAGAGGGAGGTGAGGCTGAAGAGTCCAGCTCGAAGGACCAGCCGCGCGTACATAGCCGATATGGGAATGGACCGGGCCCCGCGCGCACGACTGAGGGTCGGATGGGCAACCGGTTGCCCGGACGTGGTGGGCGCGGTGGTGCGCGTGGCGGACGTGGCTTCCCAGGTACTGCTCAACTCCCGCCGTCTGCCGCAGACATCAGGCCTCCTTCCGACCCTAATATTACATCTTTGTTCGTGACCGGTGTGGAGGACGATCTGCCGGAACACGCCCTGCGATCATTCTTTTCAGAGTTTGGTCAGCTCCGCTCGCTCGTCTGCTCTCACCGCTCGCACTGCGCTTTCGTCAACTATGTCAATCGTGCCGACGCCGAGGCCGCTGCAGAGAAATGCCAAGGAAAGGCCATTATTCAGGGATGCCCATTGCGGGTGCGCTGGGGGAAGCCGAAGCCTCTAGATAACCTGGACCGCGAGGAGCGAATGAAGAATGCTCGTGAGGGCAGATCCGCCGTCGGGGCCCTGGCCAAGGGCCAGTCCGATAAGAGAGCTATCACGGCCGCTGGCGAGGCTACTGGGCAGGAAAAGCCCCAGAGCTACGCTGTGGCACCGCCACCTGGCTCTGGCGATGTCCAGTACGCCAGTCTGAACGGCGACTAAAACGTGTCCCGATTGTATCATTCGGTGAAGTTGCATGGTTTTCACACAGCGGGCGTTGGCTTGTCATGTTTGTCTTTAAGATGATTCTATACAGTTTTATCTCAGTCTAAAATACCCCGGGGACGCCAAATGTAACAAAAGAGTCGGGTATAGTATAATACACAACCAGCATCGCGCTGGCTTTTCTGTCTCACAACTGTGCTTGTAACACCTCGTGGAAATGGTATATATGCGAATAATGATTTGGCTTGGTTCACGAGCAGGCCTTGTGGATCTTGACGTCCTTGTTGCCCACCTTGATACTATCGTTGTCGCCGCGTTCGATATCGTCGTGGATGTTCAGTTCTGCAGCGGCAGTCGTTAGCATTCTATCCGGGCATGATCTTCTCCTGATAATCAAAGACGTTCCAGCTTATGCAACACGGGGAATAGTACATACCCCACTTGGCATCCTCTTTTCCCTCCTCGCGGGAACCCTGCACAATGTTGTGGCGCAGAATGCTCGCAACCTCGAGGGCCTGGTTGATTTGCATGCCGGTGTCGACAGCGGCGCGGCGGTTCTCGTCAAATTTCTGGCGGGCCTCTGCGCGAGCGGCCAGGAGGACTCGGGTGTCGTCTGGGGAGTATGTTAGTATTTCGTTCTCGTGGCAAGAGTGGCGTCGTAGCGCAAGGCGCGGGAGGTTACATACTTGCAAAGGCGATGCGGGTAGCACGCAGAATCTGGCGGTATGCGCTAAGCGCAGACAGACTGGGAGTAGCCATCGTGGATGTCAAGGAGATTCTTGGTGATGTATTGGTCTGAGGCGAATGATGATCAACGGGAGTCCAGGCGGTAAATGGCAGGCCGGATGTATCGCTCAATGCACACGATGCACCGAGAGAGTCAAGAAATAGTTGAAGAATAGAAATACACTCGCAAGAGGCTAGAAAATCAAGGTCCGACAGCGATTTAAAGCAGAAAAGTAAGTCGAATCCCGATCATCCGAGTTGTGATTGGTGGGCGGACATTCGGGGCAGAAAAAAAAAGGTCCGTACGCAAAAAAATCCACCGCTCCCACAACGCTTTGTCCGTTTACCACACACCAACGCAATGGCTTCTGTGCAGGTCGTCAACGTTTCTCTCCCGTCTCTGCCTTCGGGCTGGACTGCCGACAAGGACTTCAAGCCCATGGCTGGCCTGTCTCCTGCCACTCAGCGCACAATCGAGCCCGTGGGCCCGCACTTCCTTGCCCACGCCCGCCGCGTATGTGATCTCCGTTATCCGGCCTGCTGATGCGGGCGGCCTTGTGTTTCATTACTAATGGCCTTATAGAAGCGTCACCACCGCACTTTCTCCGAGGATGAGCGCATCCAGGCTCAGAACACCGTCAAGAAGACTGAGGAGGAGGATGAGGATGACTTCTCCGAGAATGAGGACCCCATGATGCTTCAGCGTGAGGCTAAGGACTGGAAGGTTCGTTTCACTCTCGGTCCTTCTTCAGAGACTCTTCTAACAACCAACAGGGCCAAGACCACTACGCCGTTCTCGGCCTGTCCAAGTACCGCTGGCGCGCAACCCCCGACATGATCAAGCGTGCCCACCGCAAGAAGGTTCTGCGCCACCACCCCGACAAGAAGGCCGCCATGGGACAGAGCGATGAGGACGACCGCTTCTTCAAGTGTATTCAGAAAGCCACCGAGCTGCTCCTGGACCCCGTCCGCCGCCGTCAATTCGACTCCGTCGACGAAGCTGCCGACGTGGAACCCCCCAGCAAGAAGGATATCGCCAAGAAGGGCTTCTACAAGGCCTGGAACCCCGTCTTTGTGGCCGAGGGCCGATTCTCCAACAAGCAGCCCGTTCCCGAGTTCGGTCATGAGGACAGCACCCAGGAGGAGGTCGAGAACTTCTATAACTTCTTTTACAACTTCGACTCGTGGCGCTCGTTCGAGTACCTTGACGAGGATATTCCCGATGATGGTGAGGGCCGTGACCAGAAGCGGCAAACTGAGAAAAAGAACGCCAACGCCCGCCGCAAGCGCAAGGGTGAAGACATTGCCCGCCTGCGCGAGATGGTCGACGAGGTCCTTGCTCGCGATGAGCGTATCAAGAAGTTCCGTCAGCAGGCCCGTGCCGGCAAGGATGCCAAGCGCAAGGCTAAGGAGGATGAGCTCAAGCGCCAGCAGGAGGAGAAGGAGCGCGCCAAGGCTGAGGAGGAGGAGCGTAAGAAGAAATCCGAGGAGGATGCTAAGGCCGAGCGCGAGAAGAACAAGAAGGCCAAGGAGGCTGCTAAGAACGCTGCTAAGAAGAACAAGCGTATTCTCAAGGGCTCCGTCAAGGACGTCAACTACTTTGCCGATGGCGAACCCTCTGCTGCCCAGGTCGACTCCGTGCTTACCGATGTCGAGCTTATCATGGGCAAGATCGATGTTGATGAGCTTGCTGCTCTGGCTGAGAAGCTTACTATTGCTGGCAAGGACGGCGGTGCTGTCAAGGCTGCTTACACTGCTGAGGCTAAGCGTCTTGTTGAGGCTGGTAAGCTCAAGGATGGCGATGTCAAGGTCTTTGCCTAAATAGATTCTGATGACCGGCTTGGCCGGGTTATGACCTGTGTTTATGCCAACCCATAGAAGATGCATGCATTATATAAGATTTATCCATGATTGTATTTCAAGGGTCAGCTTCCCAGCATCCTGGTTTTTAAACCCGTAATCCACTCCATCCTAAGTCCTGCCTCCCGATGTTATAGAAAGCGGTCCAGATTATAATACCAGGTAATGGGAAGTATCATCTGCCGCGATAGGTTCCATATGGATAATTCCCTCCAATATTGAGGTACTGCCGCTTCCCGAATAGCATCTGACAAGCTCTACTCATACCAAGTGGCCGCCTTCCCGAGGAAGCACTGTGCAAAGCGGTGCCTCATTCAGATCCCGGAAATCAGGGTTCTGGAAGACCATCAGAGCCCCTTGAGCCCCCGGGTACCTTAGAGCTAGCTCAAGAGATGACCTTGTATATATATATATTCTAGGCCCAAATCCGTTGTCTGCATGGATTGAAGTTACTGTAGGCAGAAACCGAGCCATTGCGGAATATAGAGCCGATCTTGAAAGGCCGCGGGGGAGTATATTGCCCCTCAAAGAGCTAGTGAAGTCGCGCTCAATATCTTGGGAGGAGAGGTTTAAGCGCTTTTTAAGAGGGACTCTCACGGAAGAACTTGTGGCGGGAAGCATTGCTGGCGACAGAATGGGAAGAGATCTCCGAGGCTATAGGATGCGGCGGAGATATTTCCTCGTCGGCGGGATACACATTCATGTCCCAATGCGACGTGGGTCCCCGTCGACTAGGCTAGTAGTGCTTCCACATTCTCTGTTTTGTTGCCCACAGAAGAGTAGAACCAGAAACCCTTGAACCTAACTCTTGTTTTGGACGCAAGCTGGGCTCCCTACAAAGTATGCCCTTTCATAGTTGGTGTAGCATTGTGCTGGATCTAGCGCGCGCCCTCAAGCCCACGTGCTATGGTAGGCAGCTTGCGCCCAGAAGCCAGGCTGGTCGAGAGAGGCTGTAGCGGTCTGGAAGATAATCTCTATAACTAATTGCGAGTTAGCTTTATTTCTTATATGCTTATTATATGTACCTGTAAGTAGATAAAAAATACTTCTCATAGAAAAACCAGAGTGATAGCGCAGCGAAGACTCCGATTAGGACTCCTAAGCCGCCCTCTATATCCACGACCTAGCCTCCTGGGAGAGTTACTTTGTTAGGCGCTTTGGCTATGGGGTTGCTGTAATAGAAGTCATCTTTGTGTCGGTGAGAGTTGATCCGAGGCGTTGATTTGAAGGGAGAGGATTGATGATTATATGGCGAGGGTAGGTAAGGGCGGATGAGGATAAACGAAGCAGAAGGTAGCGGCGGCAAGGGTAGGTTATAACATTACGTGTCACATATTTGGTTATGTTGAGGATAAGGCATAATATTAAAAAAAGGCCTTAGGTTTCTCGTTGGATATAGTAGCCCTCGTACCTCAGAAAATATTGGGGTCTTCTCTTAACCGCTAGACAAGGCCCTAATCTAGTCCGGTGATAGAGGTAAGGGTAGGTAAGTATAGCATAAAATCATGGAGTAGCTTTCATCTATATAAGACCTACTAGCCTTCTCTTTTGTATAAGTTACCCTATTCTCTTACTTCTTGTTCTAGAATATCTAAAAATAATTCCCTATCTGAGATTAGACTATAATTTACTTTCTTTGCCCTTACTTTACCTTTATTTTACCTTTAATTAGCTCTCACTTTGCTCTTACTTTAGCTTTACTTTATACTTACTTTGCTCTTTACTTTATATATCTTCTTATATTCTAGTATCAGCCCCAGATATCGCTCAACAATTCCTTTAGGTCTTGCTGGGAGAGATGAATATCTCTCTCCCTTGAATTAGGCCGCGGTTCCCGTAGATAGAGTTTCTCGAAGGGAATAACAAAGGGGGCATTCGTGACTCGGATAGTTGATAGCTCGGATGTCGTTCCGTATAGCTTCTCCATAACAGTTTCCTGCTCCATAGCAGAAGCACCGTTGGAAATACACCATCTCTGTAGTACAACCTCCCGTTCGTTCTTTAAGCGGATGACGATCACTGCCTGGATGGCACCATCGGTCCTTGTTAACCAAAAGCCGATTTTTCTTTGCATAAGCGGGCCAGATTCAGAAACGCCGACTTCGAAAACCACCGTCGGCACCCTACGCTCTGGATCGGATTTCGGCATAAAGCCCCCGTCTGCGGCCAGGCTTTTCCCACCAATGTCAATCCGCCCCGCCGCGAAGGGTCTCACACGGTACTCGGGGCCTAGTTCGCGTGTAGCCATCGTAAGAAAGCTGATAAAAAAACCGACTGCGGCTGCATGGGGTGCAGAGGGAGGCATTCTGATAAGAAGTGATTTTGTAGAGAAGCAGTATTCTTTCCAAGCTTTGATAGAGAGATCTTCGTCGGTGTTGACGAAGTCCCGTTCAAAGCTGTCTTTATTGACATTCGTCATGAGGAAGTATACAGGTCCGTTGGGAAGGTACGATTCATAGATTCTTAGAAAATCGTCGCGACCTTTATATGGATATCGATGGATACAGGGAGGGAAATCGTCAAGCTCAAGTCGACCGTTCGAGTCCATTTTGGTTGATCTAAGGTAGTTTATAATGCTGATAATAAAGAGGAGGGCGAGAGTGGTAGGTAGAAGAAAGACTAGCTATGACGAACCACTAGTCACATAGATGTTTGCACTGTATGACTGCCTATGACCTTGGGTCATCAATCCATGCCTACACTATAAGGCATCAATGGATCAATTACATATGTATGTCTTGGCAAAGGTTGAAGAAGCCAGAGACGGAGAGTGAAGCCGAGAACAACGAACTTGACAAGTGCGAGGATAAAGAAGACGGAGACCCTGGAGACTGGGGGAGCGGGTCCGAGGACAAAGAGGAGATGTCTTGGTCCTTTAGCAAATATTTAGCCACGTAGGTGCCGACTCCATAGCCGGCTTAGAATCCTTAGCCTCTCCATCCCCGAATTCGCTTCCCCAATGTCCAGGTTGTCCGTCTTCTTCTATCCTCGGGACTATTAGTTTTGTGCTCGACTTCACTACCCCAGTCTCGGTCTCTGGCTTATACATCCCTTACAAACGGTTCACCCTCAACCAAAAAAGGTAAGAAGACGGTCTACCATTCGTAGTAGCATAAAGAAAGAACAAGGCGAGGAAGGAAAGAGAGGGAGGAAGAGAGATAGGAGGACGATATATATAGAAGGGATCACATGATGGGGGTAAGCTAGAGATGTCCATGATATTCCATGCAAACATCTCATCCCTGCCCGACGTGCATCCGTGCATCAATGTCATCGGCGTCATCTTCAACCTTTTGCAATAATTCTGCCACTGACCGAAATTAAACAATCAAAGGGCGCTACATACACAGTGTTTCCGCTACATCACATCCCTTGCGAGACGGCTCGCCTCTATCAAGGGCCCCAGGACCATCGAGATTCAGGATTGGGACGATCCAATCAGGCAAGTGGTGCGAAGCACATGAAACAGAAACACCTGCTTGCAACCGGTCCATGGTGACATCGTTGGCTGCGACGGCGCGGGGCACTTGATCCCCTGCACAGCTCTCCACGAATCAGAACGGCGGATCCGCCCATGTCAACATAAAAGCAGAATTGATTCATCAAACATTGAATTCAGTTAACTGATCTATGGGTATCATAATTGGTATATCTAGTCGCGTAACAGAAACTAACAGCTTCGTGTCCATGGACAAGCAAAAGAAAGGGGGAAAAGAAATCAAATTAGGTCCACCCCACACTTTGATATTGCAAGGTACACTGTTTCGGATTTTTGTTGGTGCATACAGCTTCATCAAAACCCGAGGCATGTCGAGGCATGTGTACTCATACCCTGCCAACTCAGGACATGCCCTGAAGTGTATTCTGCATGAGATAGGGATACGGAACGTATATGAGAGCGTTGGAACCCTGAGCCTGGTTCCATGGAAAGGAAGGCAGCGCTCGACACTGTCGACGTACTGTTTGAGTGGAAGTGTCCAGTTCGGTTGTGACGGCCTCGAGTATGTAGTTTGAGTTTGCTGGTCGTATTGCCTGGCCTCCGCCAGTTGTCTCTGGTTCTCTTCGGCTGATGCACGCCTGTCCTCGCGCTTCTCAGTCATATAGCATCATTTTCTCGAAGGCATGCTCTTGTCGAGTCTCTTGTGCCATTCTCTCGTATCGACGATGAAAGGGTATGCGTAACCGAGGTTCGACTGGGCCGCGGTCGATCTACTCGTCACAAGTAACCTGGTATGAACCGTACCGGTGTCTCGAGCCAGGAACGTGACAGGTGTCGGTGATCAAAGGGCCCGCAATAACCGACATCTCAGAGTCGTCGCACATGGTATTATCGAAGAACTGGATGTGACAGCCCTCAGCGACCGAGTTCAATCGGTACGCAGCAGCCTCGGTGGGTAAGTTTGCGCGACAGCCAGTGCTTCCTGAGCCGGCGTGTGCGTCGCCGGTGCCGTTGCATTGTGCAGTCGGGAAGAGATCGAACTTCCATTCCAGCGTGTCGCGGATGTGGAGAGGGAAAGCAGAGACGTTTAGCAGGAGAGCGGCAGTGACGAGGACGCGGAGGAATGATGGCATGCTGGTAGGATAAACGAGTGGTCTGTGATATATTAGTGGTGATCTCAAGAAGGAAGAAAAGAAGCATACCAAGCGCAGAATCCGCAGAGAAGTATTGATCGAAAAGGGGCTGATCCCGAAGACTAAAAAGGACAAGCACTTGAGATTTAATAGAAGAAGAACCTTGGATCGGCGTACGCCACTTAGAGAAGGCCTTGTTTCAGGGTGCAGATCTGCCAGCCACCAAGATGGGGCTGTCCCTGCAAAGCGTACGTATACTTGACCCTAGCGATCATCAGGTTCGGAGTCCGGTATTGGCACCCGCTAAAAAGTGTACGATCTGCATGCAAAAAAATGTGTGGCAGAATTTTGTCCTCATGGCGATCATTTACTGAAGTTGAGACGGCTGTGGAGCCAGTGAGACGCGCTCCGCGCCCGTTACGTAGCGGGCGTACGTAGACTCGCCCGCTTTGGAATGTATAGAGCCGATCGGCTTCTATTCTTGTACATTCGTTCGGTTTGACCCATGCCCTGGTTTTCTATACTATTAGAGAGATGCCATTAGACTGCGACAAACGAGCTATGCAAAATCTCCAATCTTTGGCTCGTTTTCTACCCATTGCATTCATTCGGGGTTTCAAAGATCTTCTATCTGATAACTGCACGTAGATACTTCAACTTCCACGGTTGGACCAATAGGCGTGTAGTATGCACCCATGAGGTCGCTTCCAACTACATACTGGATCCGTAGTACAAGCACCAGTAGCGATGACCGTGAGGTTAGCAACACAACGCCCCTATAGTGGAGCTGATCTTCTATTTAACAATTCAGGGACCATGTACGGAGTATACAAGGGATTTCTTAATCAAATCAGTTCTAAGATAAGAGACATCTTGAAAGCATTGAGCGAGTCAAGTTCCCCAGGCTAGCATGATCGGGATGTCGCACCGGCTCGGCGTCGTGAGCATGTCGGGAGACCGTTGGCCATTATTGAAAGTTGAGCCCCAGCCTCTTGACCCGCAAACACAAACTCACGCATCAAGACTGTTAACATGGCAACACTCCACTCGGGGACTTTATGCGTCGATCTTAGCGTGGCTGGCACCAGTCACCTATACAGTTATGACTTCTTTCAAAATACATAGGAGTAGGAAAGCTGGTCATTTAGTAAGGAAGTCACAATAGAGATAAGAGCCGCAAGTTTTACAAACTTTACCCGTAGAGGGACCGGTCAATCTTCCGGAGATCGAAGTTCTGTATATCCGCACCTACGGGAAAATACAAAGTCCCCATCAAGAAGTAGCTCCATGGACTTGGAAACTGATCTGTAGATATAACGTGACCTTAGGATGTGATCGCGTACGATCATGAACAAGTCTCATTTTGATCACTCCCACCACGCATGACGTCCGTAGATCAGCATCCAAAAGAGCTTGGGGGTTTCGAAATCTACGGTGTTCACGAGTTGAGCGATGAGGGACTATACTGAGCTCCAAGTTGGCGCTATGTAGTATACAGGCTTTGCGATATGAATAAATCACTGAATTTGACCTGAACGATTCTTGGTTTGCTTTTCGACAATACACCTACATAGTCCTGCCCTGGGGCATTTAGAGCCAGAATTGTGAAATTCAATCTTTAGCTGTGATACCCAATCAGCCAATCCAAGGGCTGGAAAACCCTCGTAGCTCAGTCGGTAGAGCTTTCGACTTTTATCCACATACCATCATGGTATCGAACGGTCGCGGGTTCGAGCCCCGCCGAGGGTGTTTTTTTTTCACTACCTCTCTTTTGGAAAATCGGAACTGGGGATGATCTCTGAAATCTTGGCCAAAATGACTATGAGTATTCCTCTGGGTTTTCTAGTTTTCTGTGCGAATGTTTTAGGTTTTCCGATTATGCAAAACAAGTAGCAAGCAAACGCAACAAACATCTTCCGGTGTCAGCGCCGACAGAAACCGAGTGTTCTAAACGTATCAGCCTCGTCTGGCTCTAGACAGCGCCTTTTTCTTGGTCTTTGCCAACCTCCATCACACTATATCTGACGGAAGAACTATTAGCAACATGCTTCGCCCGTATTGGCCTATTCAATACAGTCTACTGCCTGGTGATCCTCTATTATGTATCAGCCACGTACTGCTAAGTATTTAACCTTGAGGTCTATTATCTATTTCTTGCTCTCGGTATATGCAGTATTAATTGAGGCTGTCTCAGCCAGCTGCCGAGCTGGCAGGCAAATACTGCCGTTTATGCTAGTCCCTAGAGACCCCTCTTCATCTTCCAACGCATGATAAACGTAGCAACCGGATAAAAAGCCAACGAAACAGCAATCCAAATAAAAAGCACCGCAAAGTCCAACCCGATGCGCGAATGCGTATCAAACAAGATCACCCGCATAGCCTCAACAACTGCGAATAGTTAGTATAAACCCCGACAATAACAGCGGGATACTCACTGCGATGCAACGGCCAAGCATAACCCCATCTATAAAACCCAGGCGCCAGGTCAATAGGATAGAACCCGGTTGCAACGTTCGTAATAACCCAAAAGATCAAGAAGAATGAAGACCATGGCATACCAAGAACCATGGCCATATTTTCACACGGGAGTCCCAATGCTGCCATACCAACCCAGTTCAACATCCAGAATACCACGAATGAACCCTTACCATATCCATTGGGGTTGGTCGCGGATACGGTATCCGGGGCTGGATCATTGCTGAAGGGGATCTTGAATGCGAGTGAAACGAAGGAGTAGAATAACGAGAGGAAGAAATATGCTGCGAGATTGGATAATATCCGCCACAGTAGCCAGTGTGGAACTTTTAGCGGTGGATGGCCTTCTGGTTTCATGAATTGTGCGTGGATGGGCATTAGGAATGGGAAAGTGAAGAAGGCGATGATGATTAGGTAGATGAGGCCGATTGTGACTGCTGGGGCAATGACGGCGGGGTAGAAGGGGCGTAGATCGATGTATGTGAACCCGATTGCTGGGTTTATTGCTTGTGGGGGTACGGTTGAGAAGTTGGTGGTGCCGGTGACTAGTTCCCGGGCCCACTGCGGGCCGAAGGATGAGACGATGCTGGATTGGAGGGCTGTTAGGTCGGGTAGAATGTAGTTGTAGTATGTTGTCTCGTCACGGGCGGAGATGATGATTGTTTCAATGGCACCGGATGGATCGTAGGATTCATTGTTGGATGAGACTGCGGCGCGGAGGAGGGTGGTTGCGCCTGGGTTGACGATGATGGCGGCGTAGGCGTGTTCGTCGTATACTCCTTGGCGAACAGTCCAGGGGTCGTTGTTGAATTCCGATGGGGATCGGATCTCGAAGCCTACGTGGAGGCTGTCTGGGGAGAGTATCTGTTTCGTTGCGTTTGTGACGGCGGGTCCGACGATGGGATTATCCGTGCGATATGCTTCGGTTTGTCCATCGAAGTCGACGACCCATACTTTGAGTGCGGGTAGGTTCTTTTCGGTTGCGAATTGGGAGCCCCAATAGATGGATAAAATGCCCAGGATGAAGATGCAGAGGATTAGGACGGTGCGAGCCCATTGGACGTACACTCTCCGTCGTACATTCTTCAGCGCGGGATCGAAGAACGAGACGGACGCCGGAGGGGTGTGTTCGCCCTCACGTAATTCCTCTGCTTTTTCGGACATTATTGCCCCAGGTGAAGAGCTTGGAATAGCTCCTGATCATGAACGAGATTCATGATTCAATCACCGAGGTCGCGGGGTCGGAACCATCCATCCGCTTCCGGCGTGCTCGGCATTGTTCCGTTTTAGGAAGGGCACTAACTTAACTCCGGCAGATCTTAACCTTAAAACCAAGTCAACTTGATCTTCAAAGCGCGAATTCGAATTTTGGGATACATTCAATGCCTGGTGGCGGCAATTGCGGTAATTCGCGCTCCTATGCTTTCGATGTGACCTACTTAGGTAAGACTAGGGAATTGATATCCTGTCCTCACTGCACGAGCTGGCCCTCCTTCTGCTCTGGATAACGCGAAATGCGTACAGCTTTGCTTCCCTGGGGTCTGACTGGTAAGAGACAACAAGATATGCCCAAGGGGAAGAAGAGACCAAGGCTTGGGTTGAATGACTGAACTAATTCTTGAAGAGAATACCATAGTAGCACTATGAAAAGCCTAGAAAAATGTAAAGCAAAACCAGATAATGCGGGTCTGAATAGCGTCATATGGCATCGAGGCCGTAATAACTATATACGCTCCTCTCAAGCGGCGTCCACGAGCCTCAATATGAGTCATATACATGTGACGTCCAGGAGGGGCGCGGGGTCAGAGCCGGTTCATTGTTTGTAGCCCTCGATAACATCAAACTGAGGGAGGTTCAACTCATGGGGGGCTTGCAACTTCGTGGATATAAACTACCCTTCCCTCTCTCGGAACTTCTTCCTTCTTCAACATCTCTCTCCTTCTTGATTTTTTCTATCACCACCCAACTTGTGTTTTGGCACTTTTTACATCATCTTCATCACCTTCCTATTACTTTTAACCCCGTACCCACTACACTGAGCTGCTTGAGGATGTCCATAGACCGCATTTAGAGCGAACCAACTATGTACCTCGCAAAGTGACATAGTTGATCCGCTTCAAATGCGGTCTATTAACATGCTCAAGGAGCTCAGTCCGGTGGGTGCGCAGTGTTTTGCACACCGCGTCAAGATTGCAAGCCTCCTAGGTAAAGATTAGACATCGATAGGAATTGATTTTATTGGGGGAATACACTGAGCTTCTTTCGAAAATCCCGAAACACAGGAACAGGCAGTGAAACCTAGGATGAGTGGAACTACATCCTGGCCAAACTTCACGCGGGTACGGCGGTAGTAATCTTGCATGATTTTATTCGCTGCATGCCGACGTATGCAGTGGTGCGCCTCGTCGGGAACAATAAGAGCCAGTGCCATCCGCACAAAGCCATAGGTAAGGGTATCTATGACCGAGGTCACTTAGATAGGGCCTTGGCTATAGCTTCATACGTATGTCACAGTTGGCTCTTATTGTCTGGATGATATCCATCACTGCATGCGTTGACATGTAGTAAAACATACATCATGACTATCATACGGCATTACTATTATCCTACCCGGGTGAAATTTTGCCCAGATGCGGTTCGACAAATCCTTGGATTGACGGCGAGTCCGATTGTTTGATCTCGCCCTAGGGAGCTTGTCAAAACTATTTGCCTAATACAATAGAGGAGACAGATAGGGATATGTCTTTCGATAGGTATATGCCATTGAGGCTGTCAGATACATGCCGTCCTTAGGTCTTGTATAAATCAATCAATTCCCCTGCTGAGCCCTGCATCGATCCTTTATAATAACTGTATAGAGAATGGACGTCTTCTTCAGCTAGCTTAACCACCGCAATCTTCCATCGAGATCTTGGCGCTGGAGATTCCTCTGCATTGTATTAGCTCAGTGTCTCAAACCTGACTCGGGTTTTAGTGAATTTTAATGCCCGGCGCCCTGTGAAGAGATAGGTAGGAGTTTTGACGTTTTATTGAATTACCCCCTATTGCAAGCTCTTTGTACCATATGGAAGATGTTGAATGTATCGCAGAGGAATTGGCTGGCGTTGGGAATAAGTGATTTATCACAGCTAGATCTTATCGAATGAGGTTCGTGGCTAAGGAGTAGGCTCCCTCTTGTTAGGCTTGACCAGGACTCGCCTTGGGTAGTTCTCGTTTGGTGAACTGACCATGGGTATGTCCGGATACTGGGAGTAAGCCTTGGGTATTTCTCTCACTGAGTTTTGGGACCTGACTTTGTGCTTCATCTCTCACTCATCAACCTCTCACCTCTTCCAACCCGTCTATCCATCATCACCCATTCCCATCTACCAACACTCTCTCCATCACCTCGCACTACCTTCTGATATCTTATGAACTTCAAATCCAGAATGGCGCGTCCGGCAGCGATCCCAGCCTCAGTGCAGGATCACCCCGTCGCGTCAACCGTTCGAGACACTCGGCCTGAGCCGAATCTATCCAAACCACCCATCAAAGACGCATCGACCCAGTATCACTCCCCAGAACACGCAGATACAAACAACACCACACAGAGCAAGCCAGAGCAGCCAGTTCAGCCTACCAAGGTTACCTCCAATGAAAACATGGCCTCCGACTCCGAAGCCAATAAAGGCACCACCAACCCATCCCGCGACCCCCCAACCAAAGAAACAGTCACCTACATCGCCCGCACCGACGAAGACTTGATTCCAGCTCTGCAGCTAATCTCCGACTCTGTGGCCCAACAAGGCCAACTCGCCGCACTTGCTCTCATCCTCGAACCCATAGTATGGATACCCCTACTCTTCAGCATCCCATTACTTCTCGTCGAGATAAAACACGACGCATCCGAGTGGCTCGGGGTTGTTATCGCAATTGCCTGCGCCATACTATTTGTCGCGGCAGTCATCAACATCCTCGTGCACGGATACACCCACGCCGCCGAGCGTGTTGGACGCTGGAGTTGGCTCTACGGGGATCGGTGGATTCAAAATCGATTTGGCAAAACTCGTCTGTCTGAGCAGCTTCCAGGCATGTATGTGATTAGCCCCAGGTCCGACGACTACGTTTTTATTACCCGTCTTGGTGAGGAGATCATCGCTGTTATCGTGCTTCGCATTGTGGATACTTGGGATAGGGATCCAGATATGACTGGACGAGCTGAGCCAGTGGGTTTCAAAAGTACATATCGTCGGCAGAAAGTGCGCATTCGTGCTTGGACTGTTAAGAAGCGACACCGTGGTCAGGGCATTGGCATTGCATTGCTGAGATTTGTCGTGCGCTGGGCTCTTGATGAAGACCTTGAGCATATCGTCTTTGCGGATGACCATGCCCATTCGGTGCGTGTGCTTGGAAAATCCTTCAATAAGAAGATGGATAAACAGGATGCGCGTGCTCGGGATACGCTTTACTGGGAGGTGAAGCATTATTCGACCCCTTGGCATGAGGAACAGCGGGAGGAGAGAAAGATGATTCTCAGGGTCGCTGGTGCCAAGTCTGCTGATGTGAAAGAGGACATGGATCTTTTGCCTAGTTCTTGCAGAGAACCGTGCCCGATACAGACGTATCTTGCTACCCGGCGCCTTGAGTCGATGACCGCGGCTAGGGAGACTGTCAATACTCCACCTGAGAGCGCTACTAAGAGCGCCACAGTCGTGCCGCCTTCACGATTGTCCTGGTCCGACCCGTACGCCGAAGATGAACTCGACGAGGCGAGCACTAACACGGGACCTGGAGAGTATTCGCCTAGTTCTTCCAGGGGATCGCGTCCGTTTATCGCTAGCCCTGGGCGCTTTGAGTTTGACTCGTGGACTGGGGCCAGGGTGAATGTCAATGCTCCACCTGAGAGTGTTACTGAGAGCGCTGCTGAAAGCCCCATTGCCGTACCGCGTTTACAATTGCACTATACCCCCCGGAACACCCGAGCTGAACTCAACGAGGCCAACATCAACACGGGACCTGCGGAGTACGATGATGGACCCGGAGAGTACGACAATGGATCTGGAGACCACGACGACGGATTTGGAGACTCCGATGACAGAGGAGAGTACGACGTGGAATCTGAAGGGTTCGACGCGGACTACATTGAATCTGGAGACGCCGACCTGGGATGGGGACGTGGATATTATGATACTGGATCCCGAAGCAATCAGGCAAGAAATCAGCGAGCCGCCAACGAGCACTACATGCGCCACATTCGGGAGGAATGCCAACGCGCTCCGAACACAAACCCTCCTGATTCCTGGGCTGACCCAACCGAGCGTTGCGTCGATCCTTTCAACTTCACCCCGAGAGACACTCGAAATGATTGGAATAACCCAAACTCGTCTTGGGGCCCTCCTTTCGGTCTAGCCGAGGGCATTACGGCACCTGCAGAGTCACCGGAACAGACCAACGAAGATGAGGACAATTTTTGGGGTCAGTACCCTTTTTCCACTACCCCAACCGCCGACTCGCTGCGAGAGGAAATCTTGGGTGACCCCTCATCCAACTGGTGATCACAGCCAGAGTCGCCTGAGTCGTTTCCTGTGATTCCTAGGGCTGAACTCTGGTGATGAATAGTCGGGGTCAGGCCTGATGTGAGCCCTTCTGGGCGTCTGGTTGGAACAGGAAGCTGGGGCGTTTATCATTTGGGTGCAATGATGATGATGAGGGGAGGGGAAGAGGAGGAAGGAGCGAGGCGCAATTTTCTGCTACATTTCAATTACCATAGCTGCTAATATTGTGCGTAGGCGTTAATGAAGTTGAAATATCTCCCCTTACGCTAGTAACCAAGTTTGTAATTACCAAGGATTTGAGGTCACTGTAATTTTGAGAAGCTGTACCAACCCGGTTTTTCAATCAATCAATAAATACCTTTCGATAGCGCCGACTATGTCAGGAACATTCGTTCATGTGGTGGATCCGAGGCGATGCCTATCTCCACGATATCTGGAAAAGGCGTAGAGTTCCAGTTCAAGTGCACCCGATCCGAAAGACCTTTTAGCAGTCAACGCCCTCGAATAATTGAGCTTGGATCCTTTCCAGCGATGGATCAAGATAAACAGAATGGTGCACTGATCCATTTATCCTTGGCGATATTGCTTTGCCTGGCACTCAATCAAGGAAATGACGACAGGATTACAAACACTTCCCCGCATCAACAAATCACCCGAAATAGAGTTGTACAGTGTTTGTTCCTTTCACTTAAGCAGGTCTTGAGAGTCAGATCCAGCAGGTTTTGCCCCTCATGCTTCTTTCCTGGGGTATGACATCGTTTATAATAACCGGTCTACGCCCCGTGTCCATAATCAATATCAACAGTCAAATCCTTCAGATTATTGATCCCACAATATCCATTCTATCAAGCCACAATCTCAAAAAGCAAATATAACACAGCCGCATCTCCCAAAATGGCACCTCCAGATTCCAGACCTATGCTCGGGAAGAAAGCCCCACCGGCGGCCGAAGAAGACAGTATCAAAGAACAAACTCAACACGAACCTGCTCCGAACACCTCGGAATCTCCGGACTCTAGGCCTATGCTAGGGGAAAAGACCCCACTGGCAGCCGAAGAGGACAGTATTAAGCAACAAAGTCAACGCAATCCTACCCAGAGCACGACGGAGCCCCCAGATAGCAGACCTATGCTCGGGAAGAAAGCCCCGCCGGCGGCTGAAGAAGACAGTATCAAGGAACAAAGTCGACGCGAGCCTGCCCAGAGCACGACGGAGCCCCCAGATAGCAGACCTATGCTCGGGAAGAAAGCCCCGCCGGCGGCTGAAGAAGACAGTATCAAGGAACAAAGTCGACGCGAGCCTGCCCAGAGCACGACGGAGTCCCCAGATAGCAGACCTATGCTAGGAGAAAAGACTCCACTGGCGGCCGAAGAGGACAGTATTAAGAAGGAAAATCACGGCGACACTAGCCAAAACACTAGGTCCTCAAATTCTAGACCTATGCTCGGCGGAAAAGCGACGCTGTGAAGATACTTAACGCAAAGGGCAAGATGCTCGGCGAAGAGGGCACCTTGATTTAAACATTAAGGCCAACAGTTTGAAGTGCTTCGAGTCTTGGAACTAGCTTAGACAATTTTTTTGTCTTGAAAGTCGTGAAGCATTCATTTTTACGTATATTTCCCTGTTTTGTTGCCAAGAACTTTAGCATTGAGACCCCGCAAATCCGATCAACCCCGCACCGTCAATCTAGTGAAAGCGGGGTAACCTTAATCGGAATTAGATCAGGGCTGGATTTGGTAGGATGTATTATATAAATCAAATCTTAAGCTTCCGTTTGTTTCAACAAAGGCAACGCATTTCAATTTCAAGCTACTGGTAGACAATGCTGTGCATAGATCAAAGCCTCGATTAGCTCAGCCTTAGTGGGAGTAACAAGATCAGGCTGACCTTCTTTGAAGAGGGGAGCTACGTCATGGATGATATCGATAATGGGAGAATGTATCTATGAGGATGGTTCTGTTTGCGTGGAATCTCTTGGACATCCTGCATTTGCGCTCATCATGTGATCCGCTCTCTATATCTATCGCTCTCCCTTCTCTCTGCCTTTCCCTTCCCCATCTTACTTCCTGTAATATTGCCCGCCCCAAAGCCAACGTGATCCTTCTACCCTGAGAAATTCCCGATTTACCCACAAGTTTGATACGTGGGATGCTGCTACCAGAACCAACGGCGCCATCGATCCCGATGATATCTGGGACGCCACAGCAGAGTCTACTACTATATCTGACAGCTGACTCACTTCCTGCCTTCATCGTTGAAATTGTTATCTATCGATGATTACCTTCACCAGCCAACCAAAACACTGCCTCTGTGTTTATTTGCTACGTTCCGCAACTATTTCTTCTATACAACTTCGAGGTTCAAATACACGTAATAGAACTGTGCTGTGGCATCTCCGATAGCAGCGGCATCCATGGCGAGTTTGACTATGGTAAAAGCATCTCGCGTATCGAACTTTTGGGCAAAGCCTTCGAATTTCTCAGGGCCTGGAAGGGAGGCATTTGGTCGTTAAGCCGGATAGTGATCACAGGCTTGGTTCAGGGGATTGGCGATGTCACCGTAGGCTAATGATAGCAGCGTTGAACCCCGCTGACATTGAGGCACGGAGCTGGTCAAGGTGATTCATCATATCGGTGAGTCAGAGGTATAGGGTATTAGGTGAAGAATAAGATGTGACGCATGACCTTAGATTGGGCATGGAACATCATAACATCACCCCCACCTGTGTAAGTATTCTTTTCTCATAATTGTTCTTTCGTACAATGCACATGGCTGTTTTGACCATTTTGGCTGTACATCACATAGAATAAGCGTCTTCTTTTCACTATTTCCGTCGCTTGCGGTCATACAGACACCGACAGCTCGCTGGCCCGTCTCGCCCATGCGACACCCCACATCCTGAACAAACCGACGAACTGGAGTGATTCCGAGATCCGAAACCTTCTTTCCCGCCAAGAACCGTACGTACATCATGGCACCCAGGGTGATCCGATCCCAGTCACGTCGCCGCCGCCAGAGCGTGGCGCCTGACGCGGCAGTTTTGTAGAACCAGGTGCCGAGCATCGAAATCCCGGCCTCGAACACTGGCAGGGAGTCCCGAATACTGACACGAACCCCAGTTGACTACTGAACGGGATGACCGCCGTGAATCCATCCAGAAGAGAAGTCGACCTCAACCTCATCTGCAACAACCTAAACTCCGCCGAACTCGCCTATGATTTCCTGATGAATCTAACAATCGCCTCCAACGCGGTCATGCAGGAGCGGGACGACTACATAAACCAGCTCGATGCCATCAATGCCGAGTACGGGGAGCTACAGGATCAGCTCAACGCCGCCCTCGTAACGCAGGATGAGCCACATGAACAGAACCAGTCTTACACCAACTATCCCTCTCCGGCGGCTACACCGCGTCATACCGCCAAGCTACCCGATCCCCCCCCTTCTGAGTGATGGAAAGACCGTCCGATTCGACTACTGGGAGGCTTCTATCCGGCACAAGCTTGAAGGCAACGCAGATCACTTCTTAACCCCCAAAGCCCGCATCTACTATGTGTCGAGCCGCACCGAGGGCAAAGCGCTGCTACACGTGCAGATACGTATGGAGACTGGTGCATCCTACCCGTATGGTGATGCGGAGGATATGATTAAGCATCTGAAAGGCGTCTTTGGGAACCGTAACCGCTTTGAGGAGGCTCGGCATGAATACGACTGTCTGACTATGAAGCCCAAGGATGACCTCAATGACTTACTTCCTTGCTGATTTCGTGCTCCTAGCCGAAGAGGCTCAGCGTCCTGGGGGTAATCGCATCCGCGACCTTTATGGCAAGCTGCCGCCCAAGCTCCAGATCCAGACCATGTATCTGCTCAATGATCCGAGTGTGAGCTTTACGCGATTCGTCACAGAGGTCAGGGAAATGAGAATGAATCCGTCCTTTCTGAATCGGTATATCCTCCGTAACTGAGCTCGCGAGACAGGCCAAGAGGGGGTCTATGTTGAATGCGAGTAATTAGGTATGGAGTTCGCTGCTATGAGCTCTAATGACTTATCTAGGGCAACGGATGATGAATGAATTAATCGAAATATGTCCGTCTTAACTTAGACTAGGCTCCATCGCAGCCCCTTCTCATCAGATTCTGGAACAAAGAGAAGAGTGTCCTACAGTGAAGCTGGTTTTGTACCTGATTGTAGCCACATGATCAATATTACATCTCTTTGACCACCAGGTATTTCGTATGGTTCACAAGACCAGTGCTCAGAAGCGAGCACCCAACCATGCGCGAGAACAACGCAAGCCAAGACTCGCAACACCAGCTATCAGCCCGATCTCACAAGGTAGACCGATCCATCTCCGACTGGAAGCCGAGATGCATGCCGAACCAGTCCACACTTTAACCTCGCCTGGAACCGGAGAATCAAGCCGGACGGGAGCCGGGTAATACCCCAGACGGCCCACCCAATTTACCCGGCGTCAACCCGCAACACCCAACCCGCACATGCCAGCCGGGGTTTTTACTAACCCGGGGTTTCATCAGCCGGCACACTCGAGGCCCGCCAAAGTCGAGTTGTGTGAAACCAAGCTAACGGCCCCGGGAAAGGCGTGGGTGGCGGGCTGGGCAACGGGGGGTTGCTCAGGCTAAATTGGGGGAACTTAGCCGCCGAGCCGTGGTTGGATGGCGTGTGTCCTGTCTGTGCCTTGACCTGAAGTGGTAGCTCGGACTTCGTTTGGGCCTGGGGTTACATCTGGCGTGGTTTGGATGTGCGGTGAGTGCAAGAGCAAAAGTGCGAGAGAGCTTGGGGTTTGACAGTGACAGTTGACTCCGGGTTTGTGGGGATGTAGATGAACCAATTGCTTTCACCCCCAAGATTATCCCAGACATAGCGCCAACCAACCCGTCCCCAGTTTACCCAGAGTTCATCATGGCTCCGGCTAAATACCACCGATGCGCACGGGCTGTCAAGATCCTTTCGACACCTTGGCAATCGACCCGGCTTAGACGGAGTCGGTGGAGACATACGACGGTGGCCGAGTCCACATCTCGAATCCCCATGGGGATAAAGGGCCGGGGAAATTTAGCCCGTCATCGGCCCCGATCCGAGATGATAAAAGGGAGCGACGATCCCCTGCGCTTTCACTTGGATCATTCCTAACCATTTGCATCATCATCATGGTCCCTCTAGCTGGTGAGACGGCCGTGTCGGCCAAGCGTGCCGAGCTGGCTGGTAAAGGAGGTATCCTCGGTTTGATCGGTAACAAGAAGACATTTGCCATTGGATTGTTTGCGTCGTTGGGTGGTTTGGTGTATGGATGTGAGTGAGCACTGAGAATGAGTTTGGGACGAGATCTGACAAAACTAGATAACCAGGGAATGTTCGCCCAGGTCTTAACCATGCACTCCTTCCAGGATAAAGTGTGTATAATCGAATTCCTCGCATGAGCTGTCACTGACATGAATAGACGAACGGGTATGCCGCGAAAACGGGTATTAAGCAAGGTCTTATGACTTCGGTTCTCGAACTTGGCGCTTGGCTCGGCACCCTGTTTAATGGTTACCTTGCCGATGCACTAGGTCGTCGCCTGACTGTTTTGGTTGCCGTGGTGGTATTCTGTGTCGGAGTTATCGTGCAAGCTTGCACTGTAAACAAGGACTTTGTCTTTGCTGGTCGATTCGTCACTGGTCTCGGTGTCGGTAGCTTGTCCATGATCGTGCCGTTGTATAACGCCGAGTTGGCACCACCTGAGATTCGCGGATCGTTGGTTGCTGTGCAGCAGTTGGCTATTACCTTTGGTATCATGGTCAGCTTTTGGGTGGGCTTTTTTTCTCTTTCCGTTTGAGGTTGTGACATTCTGACGGTCCTAGATTGGATATGGAACAAACTATATCGGTGGCACTGGAGAAACTCAGTCGGACGCCGCCTGGCTGGTTCCCGTCTGCATCCAGCTGTTACCGGCCCTTGTCCTGGCGGTTGGAATGATGCTCTTTATGCCGCAGTCACCTCGCCATCTTATGAACACCGGCCGCGAGGAGGAATGCCTGCAAACTCTGGCTCGTCTGCGCAGTGCCTCTACTGATGATATCCTGGTCCGCATTGAGTTTCTGGAAATCAAAAGCCTGCATATGTTCGAGGTCGAGACCGCTGCCGAGAAGTATCCTCATCTTCAAGACGGTTCGTTCATGAGCAACTTCAAGATCGGTTGCCTCGATTATTTGTCGCTTATCACGAACAAGTCGCTTTTCAAGCGCACCAGCGTTGCTGTATGTCTCCGTTTCCAACAATCGGAATCGATCTGCTAACCTTTTAGTGCATGATCATGGTATTCCAACAGTGGAACGGTATCAACGCCATCAACTACTACGCGTAAGTCTTAAACTACTCCCTCTCTCAGACTAATGCTAAAACATCCAAGGCCCTTCATCTTCAAGGACATGAAACTCCCCGGAAACACCATACCCCTGCTTGCGACCGGAGTCGTCGGCATCGTTGAGTTCCTCTTCACCATCCCTGCCGTACTGTGGGTTGACCAGATCGGTCGTAAGAAGATCCTGATCGCGGGTGCTGCCGGTATGGCCATCTGTCACTTCATCGTCGCCGGTATTATTGGATCTTATGAAAACAGCTGGCTAACCCACCGTGCGGCCGGTTGGGCTGCTATCGTGTTTGTGTGGATCTTCGTGATCAACTTTGCTTACTCCTGGGGCCCTGTCGCGTGGATTGTGACCTCCGAGGTCTTCCCTCTGAGTATGCGTGCCAAGGGTGTCAGTATTGGTGGTAGCAGCAACTGGGTATGTTGTCAACCTACTCCATTGTGTCTTCCATCATTTCTAATTACCTTTCATGACAGTTGAATAATTTCGCGGTTGCTACGGCCACATCCCCGTTCATCGCAAAGACCTCCTACGGCGCATTCATCTTTTTCGGCTGTGTCACCACCGTTGCCATCGTGTATGTCTATTTCTTGGTCCCAGAGACCAAGGGACGCACACTGGAAGAAATGGATGAACTATTCGGATCATCCGGCATGGCCGCAGCCGATAATGAGCGCAAGCATCGCATCGAGAGTGAAATCGGCCTCCTTCGGCTGGTCGGCGTGGAGAGCTCAACTGAGAAGAAGTTCGAGGCGGGCCATAGTGAAGAGTTTGTGGAGACCAAGATGGAGTAAGCAAGGAGATATGATATTCTATACCTGATATGATACATCTTTATACCCATTCAATACTCGGGTGATCGACACCTGAAAATGCAAGGATCTTCGACCCTATATGTACCATGTGGCTTGTAACTATTCCTATTCCACTTCAGCAATGCAATAATGGTCAGTGTGCATCGTACCCGTCACACCGTAAGCTGATGGATGATTCCAGAAATAGCTACACCAACCTGGTGGGCCCAAATCCCCACAAATTCAGGCATAAATGGCTATGTCTCACACTGAACAAACGGTCTGCCCCGCTGTCTTACCTTCAACCGTCACATAAATAAATTTACTTCCAAGTTTCCAACCTCAAATTCTTCCTTCCTCTTTTACTCCATCCAGCTTTCTCACTTCCACGCATCTCCCATCTTCATTCAACCCATCAAACCATCAAAATGACCACCACCATGACCTCAGTCACCTCTACCGCCACCGCCTGCGGCGCCAACATCTACGAACTCCCAGTAACAGACGTAGCATGCGGCGCCAAACTGAGCGGCAACATGTCATCCGTCTTCGACACCTGCTGCAAGGGTGACTCACCTGTCAAATACAACGACAACTGCGGCATCTACTGTCTGGCACAGGAGCAGACCGTCAAGGAGCTGTCTGACTGCCTCATGAGCAAGTCCAATAACTACCGTGATGTCTTCTGCCAGGGCAAGCAGAATGCCACTGCGACTGCTGCTGCAACCACTACCAAGTCCACTTCCACTTCGACTCACACTGGTACTCACACCTCTACTTCAACTCACACCAACGCGGCTGTCCTGAATGCGCCTGTTTCAATGAGTGGACTGGGCGTTCTTGCTATGCTGTTTTGTTCCACTCTTATGGGTGTTCTTGCTTAGGTGAGAACCTTAAAAAACATGATTGATGGGATGGGATATGCGAAATTTGATTTTTGATTTCGGTCTGGCGGGACCTTTTGCTATCGTGGGAGCTTTGATCAGTTGTTGACCTCGCGAGGTATTCTTTTCTCTTCATGTACAGGTATCATTAATAACATCGAGTTTAATTTCCCCCCTACATTTTCCATCAATCAGGCACCCTGCTTCGCGAAGCAAGTTTACTAGATTCTCCGGATCGTCGCGATGCGATTCCTGTTTAGGTAATTTTCCGTTGTATGCCCTGCGTGTATGTTCAACCCCGCGTAGTTGGACTGGGGTAGTAGCAGAACATAAATAATCTCATATGTACACCTTCCAGATTATACCCTGCGTAAGATTGAAAGATGCTTTTCGCTTTGGTTATTCTCCAGATCTTGCCTTTCATTTTCGCCGATGTCCTGGCTCCAAGAGTTCACAACGGTGTTGCAAAGACACCACCAATGGGGTATTTGATTCCATAACCTCAAATTAAATACACTAAGTCATCGCAGATGGAATACATATAACCACTACTCATGCTCCCCAAATGAATCAATTGTACACTCCAACGCCAAAGCCCTCGTCGACCTGGGCCTCGCCCATCTGGGATACCGCTATGTCACCACCGACTGCGGCTGGACAGTCGCCAACAGGACCAATGGCTCATTGACATGGAACGAAACACTTTTCCCGAGCGGATTCCCTGCTCTGGGAGAGTACATCCACCACCTGGGCCTCCTGTTCGGAGTCTACGAAGACGCAGGTATACGCACATGCCAGACGGATATCGAACAAGCCGGGAGTCTCTGTATGTCGCACCGATCCGATACCAACATGCGCTAACCACCACCAAGATCACGAAGACCATGATGCGGATACTTTTGCGCTGTGGGGTATCGACGCTCTGAAATGTACCACTCTATCTCTGCATCCCGAACAATACTGACTTGCTAGACGATAACTGCTTTTCCGATGCGGCTACCGGATACCCGAACACGCAGTATTCCCCGAGTACATCACCCCGAGCCCGCTACGCCAACATGACCAGGGCCCTGTCTCAGCACGGAACCGTTCTTTTCCAAATTTGTGAATGGGGTATCGACTTTCCCGCTCTTTGGGCCCCTTCTCTTGGCCATACCTGGCGTATTGGGAATGATATCATCCCTGCTTGGCGAGCTATCTTCCGGACGTTGAACCAGGCTGTACCGAATACGCTGTTTGCGGGACCGGGCCAGTGGCCTGATCTTGATATGTTGGAGGTTGGGACGGGTGTTCTTAGCACTGCGGAGGAACAAACTCATTTCTCTATGTGGGCTATTCTTAAGAGTCCGCTTGTCATCGGGGGTGCGTTGAAGGATGAATTTACGAGTATTGATGAGGCTTCACTTGCAATTTTGAAAAATGAGGAAGTTATTGGGTTTAATCAGGATGCGCTTGGTGTGAGTGCGCGTTTGAGGCGAAGATGGACGGAGGAGGAGTTTGAGGTTTGGAGTGGTGAGCTTGAGGGCGGGAGGACTGTTGCGGCTTTGATTAATTGGGCTGATAAGGAGAGGGAGTTGACGTTGGACTTGCCTGATGTTGGGGTTCAATTTGCTGGGTTGGTTAGGGATGTTTGGGCTGGTAAGGTCCTTGAGGGTGTTCGGACGAGTTATACTTCGACTGTTGCTGCCCATGGGGTTATGCTTCTGGAACTGAGCAATACGATGAAAGCTGGGTCTTATTCGGCTGATCTTTTTGCAACGAAGAAGGGGTATGTTACTACAGTGCCTACCTTATGCCGTCCCTTTTTGCATCGTCATGCTTATTTCCTCGCTGACTTGCCTTCCCTAGGGAAACGCTGTCATTCAATCAAGTCTACGCCAATACGACAAGCGCCAATTACACTATGTCTATTTCCTTCTCAAGTCCGCCAGCCACGGATACCGACATCACTATCCGAACCCCTGTTACCCAAGCAGCTCAAACGATTTGTGTTCCCGTCTCCAGCCGAACAGTATACTCAAAGCTATCTTTGATTGCAGGATCCGCAAATGAAATCCACCTCAAGTCTTCCATTCCAATCAGATCAATCCACATCCACTCCCCTACTGGAGTCTACTACGCCGCACCTCAATTTCTCCTGTCCGGCTCCGCTTCCCTGGTCAAATGTGGCAATGGATATTGCAAGCCCGTTGGATCAAAGATCGGTTTCTTAAATGCCAACAATACAGCCACGGTTACTGTTCAAGCCACCACACCATCTCAAGGTACCAGTAATGCTACATCCAAGTATCTAGAGATCGACTACATTAACAACGACATTGCTCTTTCCACTTCATGGGGCTGGGGCTCCAACTCGAGAAACCTGACCATCTCCCTCAACAGCGGAGAACCTGTTCGACTCGAAGTTCCACTCTCAGGGCATCACAGTGAGCTCTTCGGACCTGGTCTTGGATGGTGGGATTCTGCAACCCTAGGATTGCTTGTGGGTGGGTGGAAGAGTGGGGACAATCTTGTTGTCCTTGGAAATGATGCATCTCCACATAGCAGCCAGAGTTATGCTCCTGATATTGTTGGGTTGCGTGTTTTCAATTAGGGTGTTGCTTGTCTTGATTGATGATCATCAGATGGGGCGACCATATACCTTGGATTTCCTAGATGCATCACAGAAACACATCAGTCTAACTACCAATGCAGATGTTCCAGATATAGTAGGTGTAGATGCATGTCGCTGCACGATTTATTCACGCAATCAGTTACTCTCTATACACAGGAAACGTACGCCTCTCTATACCGCCCATAGGCCCCCTGCTACCTGTTCTAGAATCATCATACTAAATATGTTGTGAACCATACTCGGGCTGTTCGTTTGCTCCGCATGACCATCCAGTACTGTTCAATGGTCTCTAAATCACGGTAACTCCCGGTGCTGCCTATAGATTAACCAACGCTAGTATAATTCCGATCCCCCGCGTGATCCTCGTTCCAAGTATTTCTTGTTTATCTCGGGACTTCCCGGTCTATAGACGCCTCGTGACTCCATTCTGCTCGCTCATTGGCTAGGCTTTATTGATTTCAATCTGTTGGGTCTATTGACAGATCTCTCGCTTTGCGCTAGCGCCGTTTCCCCGCGATTCCTACCCCAGGGCATGGATATAAGAAATACTTGGCTTCGTTCCCATTCTTCGCTTCTTTTCTTTTTCTTTCCCACCTTACAAATTTCTTGATCCTCACCTCGCTCTTTATCCTGTCCATTCTCAAGCCTTGACTCGTCCATGAGTCCGTGGCCCGTGTGCGATGTATCAATCCCACAACCCCTTCGTCATCCACCTCCTCTCTGAAGGTCCAACAAAAACCTTCCCCTAATTTGTCAACTGGGATCGAAGAGCATTAACTGGGACCGAAGACACAAAGGAACCAGTAAGTCCTTCCACATCACATACTTCTACTCCAAGCTGATCAACTCCTCGAAGAAACGTCCTTCCCTTTCACCCTTGCACCCATATCAACGCAATGAAAGAACGGCCTCCACCATCTTTATCGGGGTGGTAGGTTAGAATGGAATACCCTGCATCCATATGATATGGTTTGTACGGTATTCCATTCTTCCTATCACCCTTCCGACCTATCTCGGCTCGATTCCTCCTTGTGCTCCCCCAATGTTGTGTTGAATATCAGGGCCTCGACCATTGAACTCTCCCACACGCTTTTTGTATGTTGCCTCATCCCCAATCACAGACGCTTTTCATGGCAAGGCTAACGAATTCCTTAGGGCATGCGTGCGGGCTCGATGGCCTGGAACCCCGAGAAAAGATGACTGAAGCCACACCGTTGAACATCTCAGTGTATGTCATATTACCTTAGTCTCAATTCTTCATTGCTAAAGACTCATGCTAGTACTTTCAAGTCCTTTGTCCTGCTTTGTGTGTTCCCGTCTCCCGACCCGCAGATTGATGAGCTCGATCGCCGCATAGCCGACGTTTTGGTTGCTTACTAGACAGTAACCAGAACGTCGGTTATGCGGCGATTGAACTCCTGCAATGGTAGTTCAGGATTCTGTGGATAGTCATCGACTTGTTGATGTTTTGGAACAGCATGCAAGAAACCCAGGCTGCTCTCCCTAGCATAGTATGCATTCTGGACCTGGTAGATAGTCAAATGGCTCAAATATCTACTCTTCCTTCAGTTCTTTCTTACTCGTAAGCAGTAAAACCAACATGGGTCTCGGGTGGTGCTGCTGCATAGGAACTGCGCTGAACATCGACCCAACTATGTCTGCTTGGGATTGGGACATTGTGTAGGGAACTTTCAACCTCAGCTCAGCACTTGCTATTCTTTGGTATGTTATCCCCTTCCCGGATTGTTGCCGGATAATTACTTACTGACTGGACTTGGGCTGTAATGTTATATCTAAAAGTGCTGTTGGCATGGTGGTCTGAATAGATACTTGAGCCGGTTGTCTCTGAAAACGCACGGCTGTCAAATGTTCATTCGGATAATCATGCTATACCTCGCACTGCCTTTAATTTGCAGCGACAACAATACGCAGGCATGATACACATGGACAGATAGGTGGTTGGTCATACGAAAGAGAACAGAATATCTCGGTAGCTGAGCAGCATTGCATACAGTAAATATTTAGCACAGCATCCAGCTAAGACGCCCACTCTACAAAGCACTTTCACCAACCATCCATAGTTCAATCAATGCACAAAATATCATTATATATCAGAAACAATGTATGCACATCAAACCAAGATTAACACTAATTCCCAACAGCAATATTCTTCAACTTCGCAAAATCCGGAGTCCCCAACCCAGAAACCGGATCCCAACCCTGCGTAGCATTCCAACTAGCATAAGGCACAACCGGACCCCCATTAGAAGGACCACCGAATCTAGCATTCCCACTACACCCCGTACTCCCACCATGAATAATATCATTCAAGCCCGCCAACCCGTCCCCGTAAAGCCAGGGGTTCAAGAAACCCATGGTGGGCTGATTAGCTCGCACCCGGGCATCGTTGAGCAAGGCGATGATCCCAGCAAAGGTAGGCGATGCACAGGATGTACCATCCACTTTAGTCAACATGCCCTTTTCGTAAATAGCGTAGTTCCTACCCTGTGCTGAGACGTCGGGGAAGGCGCGGCCGTTTGCGTTGAAGAGGCCTGCTTGCTTGTTGCCTAGTTTTTGGAGGTATGAGCTCACAGCTGCGTTTTGGTATGATGGACGATCCCAGAGGTCTGAGAACCCGCCGGAGGAGAAGTAGACTGCTTTCTCGGGGGCGTTTCCGGTAGTAGCACCGACGGATGTGACCCAGGGACAGGCGGCGGGGAACTGGGGTGCGAAGTGGGTTGTGTTTTTGCCGTCGTTTGTTAGACAGGCTGCGCCGACGCCGGAGTCGCCTGAGGAGAAGATGATGGAGACGCCGCGGCTGCCGAGTTGGGCGTATAGGTTGCAGACGCTGCGGGCGTATCTCTCTGGGACGGACTGTTCGTCTTCGCCGTAGGAGGTTGAGATTACTTTTGGCAGGTCGGTGTCAGACATTTTGATGACGTTCTGGAGGAAGTCGAGGTAGGGTTCGTTGTTGTTGTTGCTTGGGTTGGGTTGGTCTAGATCTGGGACGAGGGGTGCACGTCCGCCGGTGCTGAATTCCGTGATGGGGATGGGGGAGCTGATTCCAACGATGTATTGAAGGTCGAGGTTGGCTTCGCTGCTGTCGGAGGGGGAGTTTTGGTCGTTGAGTCCGCCGTTGTATTCGATTACGGTGAAGTTTTGGCCCACAGCCCAGGGGGCAACGTTTTGTTCGAACTCGGCGAGGTCTGCGTACCGCGCATATTGCTCCAGGTAGCTGGAGAATGCGACCTTGTTGCCGTTTGTGGGGTCGGCCTTGTAGTCGCCGACGGAGTAGATATCCTTCAGACACTGGGGAGTGACGGCACTGTTGCAGTCATGCCCAGCAGTCATGACTGCCTTTTTGAAGGCCTCGTCTGCAGCAACGGCCTTGCTGTGCATGTGGTGACGGTTGGCGTGCAGCTGACCGAAACGAGTAGTCGGAGTAACCAGATTGACATGGGATACGAGAGAGTCCGGGATCGAGTATTCCAGCGTCCTAAGTCGCTCCACATGCTTCACGTTGTTGATATAGTACTGGAAGTTGGCGTCCAGTAGGCCATTGGCCCTCTCGACGGTCGTGTGGAAGGTCATCCAGTCCGCATCTTGCTGGATATCGGTAATTCCAGCATCCTCGAGCCACTGCCGGACAGCATCGACAGATGTAGCCTCCGGCTGAAGCATGCGTTTCATCTCATCGTGTGTGCGGAAGTGCTTGCCGTAGTTCTCGTGTCCAGGAGTTGACATTTCCAGAACAGCATTTTCGAAACCAGCTGTGTCACCCTGCGTCAGGGCAACCTGTAGCTTAATGGGCTGGTTTGCTCGGGGAGTACGGGAATAGTGCCATCCTGCAAGTATCAATTGATCAGTTCTATAGTCTTTACTGGCAAGGGCAATGACATACCCTGAGGAACAGCGGACAATCGCTCGAATACCTCCGCCGCGGCAGAAGACGCAAGAAGCGACACGGCCACGAGGGACAGCGCACCCCGATTCAAGAACGAGGGGATCATGGTGAAAAAGGAGCGAATACAGACACCCGGGGTACGAAAAGCCCGAGGATCCGACTAATAAATAGGGTAAAGGGGATGTTTATTTAGGGTAGCATTGGAGGAATGGGAGCGGGAGGAATGCGGTACAAGAACACCTGAGCAGTCCGGGATGCACAGGTCTGATAATCAACTCTTCTTATGTTTCACTCGAGTGGATTCTGGTGCAGATGTCCGTCGGGATCGACTCAGGTCCCGTTTGGTCGCCCAATTGGGGTCGATTAAGACTTTGATATCCTGCAGGAGTCCGTCTTGCAGACTTTGTCTTGACTTCGTTTGTGGGAGACCGAGGCACGGGTTTGAATAGTCAGTGATGTGATCGGTATGGAGATGCACCCCCTCTTTACTCCGAGACATTGCGACCCTGCGCGACGTGGCGGTCATTTTCACGATCGGCAGGGGAGGACCCACTCGGTATATTAGGAGGTTGGAGTTTAGAGATGATGGAATCGACCATTTGAACTCCGACGGGGCTGGTATGCATTATCTTGCTGCATGCTGCATGTGTTCGCTTTCAATTTGGAGAAGCCAGATGGCCGAAAGATAATGAAGATAATATGCATCTGTGATTGTTCGTTTCAAAGTTGTTTGTTGTCCCTGCCAAGACCGCTAATCAAACCTGCAATTTGCCTCCAACTCCTGCACAAGCGCATTGTTCATCAATTTCAAGGCTTTGTTTTAACTTTATGTTTTCAGGGGTTTTGGGAACCCGGTCTACCGACACACGGGTTTCACAATGCACGACCAATCTCTTGGTGTGGAAATTAACCATTTTCTAAGCTACACTGTTCCACCCGAATGATCCAGGGACCCGCAAGTTCCGGTGGTACCTATTTATATTTCATGGATCACTTTATTCGATCCATCAGCTCTGGCCTTGGACTAGGTTGCACGTGGGATATCTCACACAATACAAATCAGCCGCAGCTGGCGAAATATTCGATGTATCAGTTGATTTTCGTTTAGAAGACGAAGACAATGCTTATCTATATTCAACAGCGGCGCGACTCTCCTTATCCTTGTAGTCCATCGGCGACTGGACAGCCTCAACAGTGTTCTCCGGATTCTCTAGGTGCTGCGCATAGAACATCTGCGCAATAGCATCCTCAGTCTGGAGGTAAGTTCGGTTACCCTGGATGAACCAGAACGTGAGCGCAATAACAAGCATGACGCCAAACACAGCGATGGCGTAGTTCATATCAGCCGGGGCCGGGTTCGGGGCACCTGGGAAGAGGAAGAAGATGGTGGTGATGACGCAGTATACGATACTAATCCAGTTCATCCATGGACCCCAGCGACCGAGTCGAAAGGGACCTGGTACTAGCTTCTCGCGGCCCGTGACGAGGAGTGCTAAGATGGGCATCGCGTAGGAGATTGTCAAAGCGATGGTGCTGACGCTCAGAATGGCCTCTAGCACGGTGTTGGCGAAGAGATATAGGATGCCCACGAGGCCGATAAGGACGCCTTGTCCCCAGAGGGCGCGTGCAGGCACTTGCCACACCGGGTCGACGTGACTGAAGTACTTGCTCCAGGGGACACCGCCATCGCGGGCGAAGCCCCAGCTCAGGCGAGAGGCGGTCGTCAGGACACTGATGCCTTGGCCGAGTCCGTTGAAAATAAATAAGGCGATCAGAGTGGCGCCACCCTTGAGGCCAACGGTCTCCATAATGAGCTCGATGAATGGCTGCTCGGCATTGGTAACCTTGTCGACATCCTGGATACAGAACAGGCAGACCACCATGAAAATGAAACCGGTGACAGCACCAGACAACACGGCCATCCAGATAGCCCGAGGTGCATTTTTCCTCGGGTCGGGGATCTCCTCCACCATGTGAATCACCGAGTCGAAGGCAGTCAGACCGTACGCAGCCTGCACGAGACCAGTGAACCACACGACTCCATCACTCCACCCAGTCTGGTTCATCCAGTTCCCAAACACGAAGGAGCCAGGCTGGAAAGACAGATCGCTCTTAACGCCAACACAAATCAACATGACTATCGACAGAACAACAAACAACCCAGCAAACCAGACTCCAACAAAGTTGTTAATCCAAGGCAGAACCTGCTCCTTGCGACAGCTCACCACATTGATCAGTGTCAACACAATCACCACGCCTATATACACAACAAAATTCAACCAGCCTTGATTCGCACCCTTCCAGTCCGGATCGAACATGGTCTTCATGCCAAGTAGGAACTCAGTCATGAACGCAACCTGCGACGCAGTCAAAGTCCACCATCCGAACGTATTGATCCACGCACACATGTACGAGACGAATCTGCCCAGAGGCGTAGGCCACAGTCTGTACACCCAGTATGCCTGGCCCAGAGCCGTGGGCATGCTACTGGTCAACTCGCCCAGCGAGACAGCCACACACAGATTACAGGCCGTGACCAGCACCAGGCCCCAGAGGATGGTAATGGAGGCGCCATTGGTGAGACCGCTGCTCAAGTCCTGAGCAAAGGTAGAGTAGGTTCCTAGTATGATCAGTGTCTATTCCAAGCCAAATGCGAAGCTGTCACTGTCACTTCCCTGGAGGGTGTCAACATACCGAGAACACAGAACGCGAGAGCCAGCATGCTCCAGATATTAAATTTGCGGGTCAATGCCTGGGTATGACCCATCGCCGCCAGGTCCGTCGCATCTTGGACATCCTGATCATTCTCACGCGGCGGCTTAAGGGTAATCGAGTTCGATTCGACATCCATAATATCTCGTACAGTTTTAGACTCAGTTTCAGCCCGAGGCAATAAAGATGAATTCTCGGTTTAGCTCGGGGGAAAGTGTGCCCATTTTCTGCCGAGGCCTGGAAGTGAGAAAGGGCGACGCAACGATTTCTATATATGATTTCTCTGCTGGTGAACCCCTCACGCGCTGGACCGGTAGTCGTATCTCAGGGTAAATACACGGGGCGTAGATAGAAGCTGGGATAGGAGATCTGGCCAATCGCGTGCCATGACCTGTTTCCTTTGACGGGTGGAAATCTGGCGGATTGGTCATATACTGAGGAGCTGTTGGTAATAGAAACGATCATCGCGTGCGATTTTTCCTGTGCTTTTTTGCGGGGATTTTGCCGCTCGGGTGGACTTTCTGTTGTGGGCCCAGTGTTTGGGGTCCACGGCTGATAAGCACCAGGCTGGGCTAGGTTTACTGTGGACTGCTAGTTAGTTATGCATTGAATAGAGTTGAGTAATTGTCCTGGCTGATTGCTGGAGGTGAATCTAGCCCTGGGTTCTGATGCTTGCCGACCGTGTGAGAGAAGGTAGTATTCGGGGGGTTGTACTATATTTTCCTCTTTGCTTGAGTTTCAATTGCGACTTTTGAAAATTATTTCAAGTATTCCTTGAAGCTATGTGTAACATGCCTTATCGAAGCCTCTTGCAGCCAACAAGCCATTCCATGGAAGCTGTGGAAGCCATGGAAGCTCGATGGGTCATCGGTGCAAGTCATAACCAAAAGCAGCAAGTCCACGCGGCTGATAAGGAGCCACTATCAGCGGACTTATAATCCGCTGGTAGTATGAGTGATAGCATGTCAATTTGCTTCAATAGAGGGACTGTGAGACGAAGGTAAGTGATGAATGGTGAATGTTGAGGTGCGGAGAGAATTATCTAGTAAACTGATGATTCTTCTATGATGATGCCGAGTGCGTACTAGCTGTATAATGGGCCTTACATTCCCAATTTCTATCCGCTCGAAGCCACGTCATGTCGAGGAGAGGCCAGTCTATGCACAGACAAAGGCCGTCATTCCCCTCGCTCTTACGCCGGGTTTTCCGTTCGGGTCAAGTTAGTCTTGCTGGACGACCGGGATCATATCTTTCAAGGGCAGAACGATTCCGTCTCTATGCATGACTTTGCCGGAGACATCATCGACGAACACGCCCTTACGAGTCAGCCTGAAAACACCAAGGACTCGGTTGCCGTCGACCAGCACCACGTCGCCCTCTTTCTCACCAACACCGGTCCGGTCTGGACCGAAATCTGGCAGATTAGCGGCTACGACGTTAAGTGTTCCGGGCATGAACAGAGCTCTCTTATGCCTAACTCCTTCTACCAACGTCACAAAATCCCCCTCGGCTATCAGGATATAAAACTCCGTGCATACGTCACCAGCCTGAATCCGGTTGTCATCGACGATGATACCGATGCCGATGTCACCATAGACATAGAGCCAGTGGCTGACCAAGGCACCCCCGACGCCGCCCCTACTACCGCCCCTATTACCGCCCCACCGTTTCTACCGGATCCATCTCTCGACACCGAGTCACACTATTTCTAGCGAGGTCGTCTTTGTCTGTAATGCCAAGGACGGCTAATATGCGATGCTGCGGGGGAAGGTCGGGGGGAGAGTGTGTCAAACTCGCGCCCAGCAAGATCTTCTAAGTCACGCTCCGGCATCTCATAGTGAAGAGCGGGCCGGTGGTAGCCATTTTATCGACTACGACTATGGCGGTATACAAGACAAAGAGCAAAGTAAGGGCAAAGTAAAGGTAAAGTGAGAGATACAGAAGTAGATATTGAATTATGCTCCAACCCTCAAAGTTATAGGAAGTGAAAAAGGAGGCTTGTGGGCACTATATAACTTGTTGGCTCACGGACGTACGGTGTTTACCTTGCATTTCAGACGACCCAAGCCGTGAGTATTCTACGCATCGCCAAGATCGGACGTAGCCCATTCCACACCGAGGTAATACCTCGAGACGATTTCACATAATTCCTATCAGAGCATAAATATCACGGAGACTTGGCAATAACATTAATGCTTCACTATCGGATACAGCCATGGGAGTTACAAAGCACTTTTGTTGTCACCAGGACCCGATAAATTTGGAATAGGAGATGATTGAATGAAAATGCCGACCCAGCTCCAAGACCCGCTGAAAGTAAACCAAACTCCAGCCGTCAAGCGGCTTCAAAAATACGTCGTGTCATGATGAGCCGTACGAATCCTCACGCGCGGGGCTGTTTCGAGTGTCGCCACGTCCCATCGGGGCGCAGATTCCGTTTCAGTAGAGCGCACTCCTTACGTAGGGCTGCATTCTCTTGCTGCATGCTTTCGATGTACGAGAGGGCGTTGCTTAAGATTTCGGATTTTTTAAGCGATCCCGCGCCAGCCCTGGAGAGTTTCTGGACCCCAGCTGGGGAGATGGCTTCTTCCAGGGCGAAGAACTTGGCGTTCATGTTTGTGCGGTAGCGCTTCTCGATTATGTTGTGGGCTGCTCTTTTGGCTGCGTTGAGCGTGTGCGGGTCTTGGCTTGAGGAGCGGTTGGAGTCGTGGGAGGAGCTGCGGGGTTTCCGACCGCTTGTTGTATTAGGCTTTGGGGTGATGTATTTATGGGGTTTGATTTCGGGGCTGGATGAGCATCTTGTTGATGAGGCGGCGGTGTCGCGGGTGACTGGCTTGAATGGTTTGTCTATGGGTTCTCCCGGGATGATCACATCGATGGATTGGCGCCCGGTGAACCATGATTGATCGTCACTGTCTAGGTCCTTTTTATTGTCAGTATGGGCGGTATCGAGTTAGTTTTGAGAGAAGGATGTCATACCGATGAGAGAGAGACTGTGTCTTCGGTGTTGAGCATCGTGAACCCGTTGATGGCAGTTGCGGTTCCGAATGGATCCATGAAAATGTCCTTGTCCTTGGTATCCGTGTTCGTCAAGTTGTCGGCAAAGTCGAACGAAATTGCCTCCATATCAACTGGGCTTAGAGAGAACAGGTCGATTTGGTTGTCATAAGACCACTTGCTGGGCAGGGGATTGGATCCCTCCAACATATCCATCGGACGTGACTGAGGGCTGAGATCATGGTTGAGAGTGGAAATGGCATTGGGTCGATTGTATGCCATCGTGAAAATATTATGCTCTGCTAAGTAGATGACAGTTGGGAGGACGATATATGATATCTATGCCTGATCAGGGATTAAAGTGGCGGAAAGAATCAATGATCATAAAATATCGTATTACCGTGAAACAAAAGTGATTCTACATTGGTTGTGCCAGCTTATATACCCCGAAGCATTTTCGTCAAGCGCAAAAAGACTCGACAGGGGCACCTGGGGCGAATTACAACTGTCTTGCGGTACATCACCGAACTGGGAAGCCGAGAGTGATCTGTGATGTCAAAGCCTAGCCCATCGAAGAAAAGACTCTGCTCGTTTCCCCAAAGGGCGTAGTCACCCGGCAGGCCACTTCCTTACGCTCGGTGAAATCGAGCCGAGATCACCTTACGCCACGGCCGGCTCCGACGTTGAGATCTTCCGAACTTCATTGCACGAGCTACGTGAAACCGTTGAAGAAAAGACCAGCGGCAACGGGGCAAATGTCAGCTGTGGAGCTGCGGGAGAATCAGTGGGTACTGGCGGCCGAGTCTCGGAGCCGACAGTCAATAACGGCGTAGAGTACTTTTGTTACCAATGACATTCTGTTCTCCGCTACCCCCTGCAGAAAAATTGATATCCTCGGGTCTAGATACTCAAGACCCCGCAATTGTCCCGGTTAGGTTATCCGACATCCCTGCACGACAGCGATCTGCTGCTGCTCGCTAAGGCAGGAGACTGCACGTAGAAATTCCCTCTGGTAGCCATCGGCAGCCCTACTTCTAAGCCTGCGAATGCAAAGCGTGCTTGATAATAATGCCAGGTAGTATAATATTAGGCATGAATTAATGCGACCGTTGTGGCTTTAGCCCCGTCCACTCTTGAGCCACTTATTTCCGCTGACAGAACCCCTCAATCTACTGCCCACTTGCCACTTTTGGTTGTGGGGTGATCCGGATTCTTTCTTTCCTGTCCTTGTCGTTTTCTTCAACCCGGCGTCTACCGATTTATGTGATAATTCTGCCCTACTGTCTGCCCTCGTGACCCAGGGCGTTAAAGAGCACGAAATGTAAACGGAATGCGATGCTCGCGGATTGGTTTTGGCGGGATTTTCTGTACTTGCTTTCCGTGATCACGATACTCTTAGCTGGCGAGATAAACGGGTTCCAGCTAAGCAGGACCAGCAAAATTAATGACTATAGCTGGTGCCGCTCAGCTGGAACCCGCCCACACGGCTAACTCTCGGGTCCGGCATGCCATGGAGCTAACAGCTTGTCACCTGTATGTCATCTCGAATCGCGCCTGGATTGAACTGACGATTTCAGTCTTTCCGGATTTCTGGTTTCGGGGACGGGACCTACCTCGGCAGCTAGATTTCTTGGCCGTGGTAGCCCTACGCGGATCATCAAGTAGCATGGGGAGATAGAATTGGACGGAGCAGCATAGCACGTGCATGAGTTCTACATGGATTGTTGGTTCATAGTTGAATATAAAACTTCGAAGAGTTCTCAATAATTGCAATCCTTCAGAGTATTTGACGGAATCATATCCCCGGAATTATTCTGTGCCAAAGAAACGATTCTCGGGTCTCGACAGGCCAAAGTGCTCACGCAGCGTCGAGCCCGTGTAGTCTTCGCGGAACAAACCGCGTTTCTGTAGCTCTGGAATCAATCTGTCCGTCACCTCTTCCAGGCCCTGAGGCAAAAAGGGAAAAACGCAAGTGAACCCATCGCAAGCCTCTTCCCGTAGCCAAGTCTCCATATCATCCGCAATATCACTCGGCGACCCAAGAAAGGCCAGCCCTGAATATCCTCCATACCGTTGCGCAAGTTGACGAATTGTCAGTCCCTCCTTTGCAGCCAACTTCTCCACAGCCTCCCTGCTCGTCTTGCTCGCATTTGTCTCGGGCAGATCTTTCGGCAACGGACCATCTGGATCAAGTCCACTAACATCGACACCGAGGGCAATAGACAAAGACGCAATAGAACTGTCATAATGAACCAGTCCATCCAACCTGAGTCTTTTCTCCTGCGCATCCTGCCTGCTATCTCCAACAATAATCATTGCCGCAGGTAGAATCTTCAACTCCTCCCTCTTCCGCCCAGCCCTCCCCACCCGCCCCTTGATATCCGCAAAAAGCACCTTCGCACCTTCAATATCCTTCGGACTGCAAAAGACAACCTCGGCCGTCTCAGCAGCAAGTTGCCGTCCCGGCTCACTCTGTCCAGCCTGTACAATAACCGGCCATCCCTGCGGCGGCCTGGCAATATTCAACGGCCCTCGCACCTTGAACTCGTCACCGTCATGATCCAATCGATGAAGTCTGTTCGGGTCAAAGTATTCACCACTCTCAACATCTCTCGTAAACGCATCATCAGCGAAACTATCCCACAACCCCGTAACAACGTCGTAGAACTCCCGCGCACGCTTGTATCGATCACCATGAGCCATATGCTCATCAAACCCGAAATTGTGGCTCGATTCGGGGTTCCCGGTTGTCACGATATTCCACGCTGCTCGCCCGTTGCTTAGGTGGTCTAGACTCGCAAAACGTCGCGCGACATGGTATGGTAGGTCGTACGTTGTACTTGCTGTCGCGGCCAGACCGATCCTTGTTGTCACGGCGGAGAGAGCGGAGAGGAGAGTGAATGGTTCGAAGGAGGTTACAGTGTGACTGCGCTTCAGCGCTTCAATGGGCATGTTCAGTACGGCTAGATGGTCCGCCATGAAGAAGGCGTCGAATTTGGCGGCTTCGAGTTTTTGTGCGAAGTGGGTTAGGTGTTTGAAGTTGAAGTTGGCGTCGGGGTAGGAGCCTGGGTATCGCCAGGATCCGGTGTGTAGAGAAACTGGGCGCATGAATGCTGTTAGGTGCAGCTGGCGGGTTGGTTTTTGTTCTGACATCTTGATATCGGTGTATTGGGCGGGTCTCAATTCGAAGGTATTTATGAAGGTTACTATCTGTATGCAGGAAGTGCCTTGATATTATACCCCGCTACATTCCGTTGACCTTGATGGTATTTCTAAGCCGATTTATAATCTTCAGCATTTGCGAGGATGGCGTGCTGGAGATGGCCACTCGCGCGAGCACGCGGGGTTATTCGCAAAATGCGGGTTTCCAATAACCTGGATTACATCAGCTTATCAATAACGCCATTTAATGGTCGACTTTGTATGACATTAAACGAATACTAGCACATACGTATTCAGAATTCTTGGTGCTCGTTCTAGTGGAGCCGAACACTACAAGATATACAGTACAAGTATTGGGTAGTTTGGCCCACTGGCCAGTCCCCAAGACACCGTACACCATCCATTAGCGCAAAAACAAAACGGAAACACCGGCACCGACCGGATGATATTCTGATCAATGAAAATTGACTCTTATGATGCAATTAATTCTTTAATGCTTGCTGTTAGCAGATTCGACTTGAATATGGCCGAGCCAATCCCCTAACACCAGACCTTTTTCGAAGCCCCGTCTTCCCTTCAAGGGAACGCCGGTACGCTCCCCTGCATCTACTTTTACTGAAAGAGTAGTAAGTGCAATGAGGCCTGAGGTTGGCGGCAAATCCGGCGTATATCGAACTTGATTTTCTCGACATGGAGCGGACATGGATATTCAGGGCTCTGAGGAACACACCGCTGTATGTGGCGGCAGCCTTGAAATGCATCAGTTTCGTCATTCAAGTATATAACTCAGAGCCAGGATCGTGTTTGCGCCCTGTATATTTTGCTATGGCCACTATGGCCCGCTGTAGCAATTGTCGAGCTACTTCTCACATGGCCAATCCCAACCTGTCAAGAAATGAGAAAGAGTATCCGGCTTTGTGGTATCCAATAGACTTCGCTGAGTTCGGCGAAGATCCTGGCCTTGAGAAGCTGCTGATGCGCTCTGGGTGTGGTCCGAGGTGCGAATTGACACGCACTCCTTCTAAAGAAGAGCGCAAGGACTCAGATCGAGAGGACCAAGAATCGGGAGCGGAATAGGCTTAGCGTCGAAATAGCCGATCGTGGCCTTCGGGTGGCTGAACCTAGTGTGGGTAGAATGTGGGTAAACTTCCACGTGTTGAGCCTCCATTAACGTCACGTGGTTTTGGTGGATGCAAACTACGGAATGGAAAAGGACACTCCCGTGCTCTATCTTGCAGCAACAGTCAGAGGCAGCAAGTCCATGTCTCTTCTTCCCAGTTACAATACCGACATCAAAACTTCAGACCCCGTACGGCTGATGTCCACTCCCCGTTGCTATAGATGTCATACAGAGATTGCCCGCACACTCATTGAGCAGGGAGCAGAAGTCCAATGCACCAGTTGAGCACAGAACGATTTCCATGGCAAGCTAACGTGGCTTTAGTTTGGCGAGGTTTGGAATGGCATGTCTCTACAACTAGCTACTGTATGTAATCACTTGGAACTTGCCAAGATGTTGCTCAACAAGTCAATTGATATTGCAAGTACAGAGGCCAACCAGACGTGTCTTCACTGGCTCAATTATACTCCCACCGCACTGTGTCTTTATTTAACACAACCACTCATTGCTGTTGTCAAGGCAAGGTACGGGGTGAAGAGAGACTACGGATCGCAAATCTGCTTGTCAAAGCAGGTGCAATGGTGCAAGCAGTGCCTGAGAAGACGGACTTAAAGGAGATACATACCGGAGTTTCAAAAGTTTCCTCATCCGCGTGAAGCTCTGATCATGGGATTCCAATTGATGGAGGGCCGTAGTCTCGGGGCAAGGCATGGGCATTGACTCGCATGCCCTACCCGCAGTTGCCCTATAGGGGATGCCCTACTGACAGAGCCTTACCTCCTAGCTCAATAGCAGGGCCCATATTTTCCCTCAATAGCAATCTCCCCTCAATAGAACAATCCGCTCAACGGAACAATACTTAGCGATGCCAAAGAGGGGCTTCAATTTGACTGGGCCAATAAGAGAGCACGCTAAGGACAAGCCTGGGGGTTCAGCCGCTGAAACCTATTAATCGCAGCTAATGAGAGAGCTTGGACGGAAAGTCGCGGCGTTTGTAGTGGAAAGTCCGGCCCTTGTGACCTTGAGTTTCCTAAATGGGAAATTTAGAAGCTTCCACATGTGATTGGCTCCCCCACAACCCGTCAAGACTATAAATACCCCCTCTACCCCCTCTTCTTCCTTTTCTTCTTCTTTCTCTTTGCATACGTCGACACCGATACTTACCCACACACAAATACACACACACACACACACACACAAGCACACACACACACAAGCACACACACATACATGGAGAAGGGGTTGGTACACATTCGACTGGGCGGCTTCTTCGGCGGCCAGATTCACCGGTGACCAGGGAAAGCTTCGTGGAGGACGACACCAGGCGGGCGAGACCAGATTCACCGGTCAGAAAAGGGGAGCTTACACGACTGGAGGGCGACAACCAGCGGGATTCAGCAGCCAGATTCACCAGTGACCAAGGGGGAGACTTGCGGAGGACGACGCTGGCTCAAGACAGCACACGCCTAGGACGGTTTGTTGGGAATTAATTTTTGGCTCCTTTTCCATGCATAACAGCTGGGAGTTTTTGTGGGCTCGAGGGCTTTTCTTCACTGCTGGCGCTCAATGATGGAAGATTCCATGGACTCTTCTCTGCTTGTTGGGGCAACACCTGATGGCTGAGTTGAGTGCCATCGGATGCATACTCTGAGAGTGACTTTTTCTTCATATTCTTCATCTTCTTGTATTTTTTGTTCTTCCTTTTGATGTTTTCTGTTGGTGTCGGTCCTGTTGATCTTCCCTATTAGTCCGTCCTGTTGAAGACCGAATCATGTAAAATGGCTTTTGAGAACCGCAACATATTCTACTTTTACATCATCATAGAAATCCTCCAACCTTGATCAAGTAGAGTGCCCGTATAGCAATCAACAGTCTATGACTTGGCGTTCAAGATACGATCCGGCACTCAGGTCCGGTATGCATTCGAGTATGGAACTCTCGCCCCTGAAGCCTTTTTATTGATATGAGACCACAGTTCCTGCGCTTGCTAGCAGGCCTATTCGCATACCCGACCACCTTGGCTGCGGTCTGAACCTCCAGATTGATAGCGCCTCACCAATCAGCCTTTGTCGACGAAGCCACATCAACAAGGTGTCCTTGACAGGCTCAGGGCTCCAGGATGACACCCATATTTCGGGGTTTGCACTCTGAAATCCGAAGGGCACCTCGATGGCTCGCATTGCATGCAAGCCCATAAATTACGGAGCCAAGCTGAATACTGCTCAGAAAGACCTAATGGGAGTTGGGAGTGGAGGCTAGGATCTTGCGAGAGGAACACCATTGAGGCCGTCATTGGGGATTATGAACACGGCAGTTTGCTCGTGACGGTGATAGACGGGGTGGGGAGGGTCATAAAGAAGAAACTAAGGACGTTGGCAGATTCAGATTAATAAGGATCAATAGTTACCAGTAGTTGATGAGTTGACGGTTGTCGCAGATTGCTTCATGTAGTTTTGCTCGATAAGCTTGCTATTTCTGTCCACTTTTGTGCTGATCACAGTTACGTGCAAGAGGTTGCTCTCTGCTTTTCACTCATTTGCAGCCTCTTTTACCTCTTTTAGCGCATCTGAGAGAGCCATCTTCCTCCTCTTTGCATTCACAAACATTAAGACAGTTCTTTGGCATACACTTGATAAAGCCTCCTTCTTCTTTGCATCCACAATTATATTTGTAGATTATTTCTCTACACATGTTCCAAGTTGGTAAATCTTGTCTTGTCAAAGCATAAATAAGGTTTCGCGACCTATCTTTGTTCATGTTCTCACGAACCTGGAGTGTATCTCCGAAAGGATAGAGATTGGTATTTGCTTAAAAGGTGTCTAAGCTGCCCAGGTTCTTGTAAATGCAATATTAGTCAGCCTCGTAGAGTATTAGGCAAATACCGTGTAGCGAGAACATACCAATAGCAGACTGTCTGCTTCAAATACCTTTAGAGTCAATGAGTCGAGAACTAGCTAGTTCGTATGCTCTCATCATGGGATGTTGAACTGCCTTATATACAGCTGTCAGCAACTTCCAATGCTCCAAATTTGCCGAGGTTATCGGTGCAAACTCTACAGTAAAGTGCTCTCCAAGGTAGTATCAACAACCAAGGCGCACAGCATGAAAGAAATGCAACAACCTTGACGCTTTACGGGTAGGTCATCAAGACTGCAGTTTTAGCTGGGTTCATGTACTCAGCCTGCGAAGGCCTTACCTGACCAGAAAGTATACTTTCCCAGTAGAGATGGGTCTTGAGTGTCCGGACACCTAAGTCTCATCACCCCCAGTAAGTTGCACAGAACATGGTACACCTTAAAAGATGGCAAAAAAGCTTTCAGTAACTGCATCGTGTCCAAAATAGCTTCATATTGATATCAAGGTTACGAATGGTACCGAGGCCTTCCCCAATTAACACACAGATGAAGTTGGGGAATCGTGTCCTACAACCATAAAGAGAATGTAGTACGCCTAGAGCAATGACGAGCACTAAGAAATGGGGGAGAGACAAACCCAAGATGTGTCAGATATTGTTGATTGGAAGGGGGAGAACCTACTGAGGCTACGTAAAAACACGCGTGCTGCCTATTCTCCTGGGCAACTGCCGTCGCCTCCAATTTCCTTGAATCATGGTCAGAATATATGCCTCAGAGCACCATGCCAGGGAGATTTGTTATTTTATTTTGCCATGCCACTGTGAGCACAGAGACAGAAACATAAACATCAGCGCCCACTGCCTGATCTAGGTTAGAGCCTAGAGTTAGACGAAGTGACTGAGCTCATTATTGTGAGACTCGGGAGCACACTTCCTTCGTTAGTTGCTACGCTAAAACAGAAGGAAAAGAAAATCCCTGACAATATGAAATCAAGCACTTGCGATAATTATGGCTAGCGGTGCACGTGACGTGTCGTGTCCTTAAAGTCCGAACCTGAGATGCCGTCCTAACCTTCACCTGCTGGCATTCTTCTTTTGCCCGTCATGACTTACAAAAAGCATTACATTCCGCTCGAATCGGATCCCGAAACATTCACAGGTTTGATGCATAAAATAGGTGTCAAGCCTTCTCTCAACTTTGTCGATGTGTGGTCGCTTGAGGAAGATGAAATACAAAGCATCCCTAGCCCTGTTCAAGCCTTGATCTTGATCATGCCAGCCTGTCCAGCATATGAAGAGCAGCGATTTAAGCCTCAGAACTTAAATAGTGATGGGAATGAAGAAGTTGTGTGGTTCAGACAAACAATCAACAACGCATGCGGCCTCTATGCAATATTGCATTGTGCTTGCAACATCCCCAATTCATTCGGTAGGGCAGAACGGCCTTTCAACTGACGACTTTAATTGACGCCAATTATAGAAACCGGTTCCTTTCTTGACTGTCTCATGTCAGCCGAAGACCGCACTAAGTACCTCGAGAATTCAGAATATTTGGACGCAGTCTATCAACAGGCAGCTACTAGCGGGTTGTCTGAGGCACCTCCTGCAGAAGCCGAAATAGATCATCACTATGTGTGTTTGGTGAAGCGTTCGTGCTTTTTATACGAGCTGGATGGTGACAGGGAGGGGCCGATGTGCAGAAATGTTCTGGAACAGGATGAAGATGCTCTGTCGAAGAAGGGCCGTGAGATTATTCAAATGTACACCGAAAGCGCTTTGGAAGGATCTTTCAGTCTCCTAGCTTTGGTTACCGGAGGTCTCACATAAAGCAGCCCAAGTCCGTATGGGTGAACGTCATAAACAGTTGCTTGGCAGGTGTCCAAGAGCACTAATAGAGCAGGAACATTTCCTTCTTGAACGGAAAGAAAAATGGGTGATTCATAAGGCCGCGTAAAAGATAACGTAGAGTTCCGATTGAATGAGTCCTCGACGAATAACCCTGTCTCGACACTGACTTTGAACAGAAGATATTGAATGATTAGCACTCATAAAACAGACCTCGGGACTTAGAAACCTACTATCTGGTAAACTGATCGTCGTAAAGACTGCAGGCCTTGAGCTGGAGTTTCAATCCTTGTCAGAAACTTTTGTTTGTCAATAGCAAATACCAACATACAGGTACATTCAGCATGAGATTCTTGTTGTCGATTTGCTTCCGTGTTTTCAGGAGACTGGCTGGTCGGGTTCATCGCTGCAACATCCATGTTTTGGCTTTCGGTCGGGTTTTGGGGATGAATAGGGAATCCGACCATATTACTACACGCAGGAATGCCTAAATGCAAGTTCCCAACATATCGGTGAGTCACTGGAAACGCCTTGGTATTGATACGTCAACGGCCTTCCACCATCGACGGTGCACCACCTTTCTTCCGCTTCGACACCGAACATAAGTCCTTTCATATCCTGCGCCTAAGGCGGCTAACAAGACCAACTTGGCAATGCCACAGCAACGTGACTGCTTAGTCGTCAGTAACGACGTGGATGCCATCCCGACTTCGCCCAGCCTTAACATACCACCCACCACCGGCAGGATTGTCGTCCTGAATGGCTTCCCGGGCACAGGCAAGCTCACTATTTTGAAGAAAGCCAAAGAGCTCCTGCCCGCCGATACAACCATCCTCCTGGACAACCACCTGCTTGTTGACTCTGTCATGGCAGTCATACCAGGCCGAAGCGACGAACACCACGAGCTACGCCGCAAGTTACGAGCGCCCATCTTTGAGAAATTAGGAGAACGCGCGCAAGAGGGCTGCGTCATCCTCATGACGGCATGCCTGGCAGAAGGTAACCCGAGGGATACCGCCGTCCTCAAGGAACACCTCGACATGGTGCGCGGGGCCGACGTACCCGTCATCTGGGTGAATGCGTACTGCGACCAGACAGTCCTGGAGCAGCGCCTTGGGAGCCCCGAGCGCTGCCAAGGGATCAAGACGAAGCTTACGGACGTGCGCGTACTCCAGGACCTGATACGTGAGCACCGCCTCGTTGAGCCGAGCAACAGCGCCGACAGATCGGCGAAGCTGGTAATAGAAACCTTGGATGTGAGCGGGCCGGTTGAACTCTCTGTCAGCCGTCTGATGAGCGCGATTGGTCTTCCACCCAGTGTGGTGTCAGCATAAGCTAGCCAAAGCAACAAGTGTTTGTCGAGTCGCTCCAAACATATCAGCGTCCATTGCATTTGGATTAAAAAGAAGGTTAAAAAGAAGAAGATATTTCTTCACCACATGCGAGCAGATGAGCTGGTTAGGAGTGCATCATTATTTCAGGATCTACCTTGTAAAGAGAAATATAGTATAGATTAATGAATTAAAGTATTAACATGAATAATAAAAATGTAAGCTCCGCCATGCCGCATAACACATATTCGTAACCGTCTTCAAAGATGCACTCCGAAATGATCACTGCCAGCCACCCTCGAAGCCAATACCAGCTCCCTGGCTGCGACGGCAAGCACTGGAGTATTTCCTCGCAGCGGCGAAGTAGATGCGGTCCTTCTCATCCTGGCTGAGGCGGCGCTTCTTCTGCTCCTCTTCGTCAAGGACACGGCCGAAGCTCCAGTTGCGGTGGGCCTTGGGGCGGGTAGGGTTGGCTGTTTTCAGTTGTTAGTATATGCCGGTTGCGGATATTCAGATGGGGAGAGAATCATACCAGGTGTGGCATCGACCACTGCGCATTCGCTCTGGATGGACTGGGCCCTTGAGGGTCCGGCAGAAGGGGACTTGATAGAGGTGGCGGCGGACTTGACGGAGTCGTCAGAGTCCTGGCGATGTTGCTTGAAGTTGAAGAGGCTCGGCATGGTGCAAGGTGTGTGTTTGATTATGTTGAGTGGATGTTTGGTAGTGTGTTGAGGATGAGTTGATATTATGATTATGGGTGGTTTGGTAGTAACCAGAGTTTGAGAAGATGTTGTGTGAGTAGAATTGGACGTGGAAGTGAAAGCTCTATATAGTTTTAAAAATCCCTCAAGTGGGGTGATGTCACGATATCCGGCGTGATAAGAACGCGTTCTCGTGATACATTCTCTTAGCGTAAGGGTGTAGAAGATTCTGGCCAAGCTCCCTTTCTTGGTTTTTTCTGGCGCGATCGGATCGTTAGCATCATTAGTGGAGACTATCAGACGGTTAGTCGGCAAGCCGGTCCCCGAGAACCACTACACAACTACAGAACCCGACCTCTACCGAACTTTTAAAAATCTTAGCTATTCTTGCACCGAATCATGCTACGCAATTCCTAAAATTAAACTTTTCCGACCTTTCTTATCTTAACCTTAGACCTCATGAATCACCTTGATCGGGGAGCGGGTGAAAGGAAACTGGCCACTGCTGTCCGCACGGTGTGGTTTCTAGGGAGAGTCGACGGCTAGACCCTGAACAATGGTGGGTCCTACTAGCCCGTCAAGATAAGGAGTCAGGTGCAAGTCAGAAAAAAATAGACGGACGGGCCCCACCAAGGGACGGAACACGGTCTAGAAACGGAAATTTTGATAGGAGATCTTTGATTTGTTTTTCATGAGTCTAAGGGCGTCCCTAGCACCTGCAGGAAAAATATCAAGGTCTGGGCATTCAGATCTTCAACGAATTCCTTGATTGCGTAAACTCCGTGGTCACATTCTGCAAATAGCTCACACGTGGCTTAGGCAGGCCCCTAACTCGCTAGGGATACTCCTATGTATAGGCATCATCACGCCACGTCACGCCAAGATCGGCATCCCATCCCGTCAGTCTCGAAATCTCTGCAGACGAACATGTGCCTCTGCCATAGAATCGACGTGGTGGAAGTCTTTCAATGATTGAGTCGTTTGTTCATCAGCCGATTACCCGAGTACCCACTTCTATATCGGTGGCGCTTCAGCCGCCCGAAAACCTTAAACTGCAGTTCGGAGTTTTCATTTTCCCAAAGGGTGCGAATCGGGCCGAACGGAGATCCACAAGGACGTCGCTCTGCACCCAGCGGTTCAGTAATCTGGTATTCACTACTAAGGACATGATAATCCCGCCAAGGGCGGTCGCAACTCGGGAAGTATGGGAAGTGGATGTCGCAGATGTCGCACAAGGTAGGTGTATTTCAAATGGTAGTGATTGCCTCCATCAGAATCCGGTCATAGGAATGCTTAGCCTCATATCAAGGCTTGGCTTATCGTATTCACTTGGAATTGTCATAGCTGCCGCGCAAGTCGCCGCGCATGTACGTCTTTGCCAACCGATTGTGCCTTGGACTTCAAACTCATCTCTGATTAATATTGTCTCCGCCTCTGCCTCGTCATAACCCCATTCCATCCTTCACTGTACACGGATACGGCTGAAATTGAATTTATCGGTACGAGCTATGAGCATAATGGCTGGATACAATGGCGGTAGAACCTCGGATCGAAACTACTCGATAGCGAGATCTTTCAGACTTTGCTCCACTTGCTCTGGGGATAGTGCGGATATTCTACTTCTTAATGACATAACCTTTGCGCTCGCATTCCTTGGCGAAGTTAGAGTATGCATTAACTCTTGTCTTGTCGGGAACATCATCGATCTGGACCCACATATCGTAGAAGTCTAAACATTCTCGGTTTCGCAGCAGCGTCGAAGTCAGCATGTACAATGACAAAGCGTATTACACTCGAGTGCGGTGGTTTTTCGGGGCCATCATGTTTCGCCTCTGCGGAAGTCCCGTAACCATCCAGATAATCAAGCCTGAAAGAGCTCCAAGGGTCTTTGCCGCTTCCGAGGCAAGTTTAGGAAACGGACGACAGGTCAAATCATCTCGATCATTATTTGAGCTCCAATTTAGATACTTTAAGTCGCAAAAGATTTGAGCCGGAATGGCTTCACAAAACGTCTAACGTGCTAAAAGGGCTATATCCATATAGGAAGGCGGCTAGTCTCACATGCGACAGCGCCTGCTTCGTGACATGTCAGACTTATCGTCGGTGGACATCTATCAAAGAGGCTTGTTTTGCTCCACTTGCACGGTCACGAGACACTGTTGCAAACATATCTGTCATCCTCTGTTCTGGTCAACAACGTGCAAACCAGGCATTACGCCAAATAGCGAGGGGAACTCGGGTGGGAGACGAGGAAAACATGGAACATGTGCCCATGGTTATCATCGTTCATTTGGTGGAATCAATGTCGGCTCACGTGCTTATTATGCTCCGTTTCGGCCAAAGCTCCTTTTTTGACGCTCCCTTGCTTAAAGGGCCAAGTTCTCGGACTGTTGTCTACTTACTTGGCGCCGGCGGATATCCCCAACTGCCAGCATTGGTGACATCCTTGGAGTTTTCGAAAGCCACTGGATTATTGAAATGTGCCGAGTTGATCCATATCACACCCAAGTAAGGTGCCAAGACGACGTCCTCTAATCGAGATACTAGGGTTGCAGGAAAACGCTTGTTTAAGTGGGGAACGTGTGACGGGGTTTGATCGGATCAAGGTACTTACTTGTATCTCATATGTATAAAGTACCGAGAATCAAGGATATTGCTGGGACGTTATAGTATCCGATTGGTGGACTATCAGACCAGATTGAAATATGTCTTGTATGAAAACGAGACTTTCAAGGGCTGACCATGTCATTCACGGTCGGTGTTCGGACATTAAGGGTATTCTGTGACTGGTTTCCTCTCATTGATTTCTCGAGCATGTTCAAGTTCCACTTCTCACATAATCGGTATTCACCTCACGTAACTGAAAGAGGAGCAAAGTCAGGGAAGCACCTACTTGGGATCATCCAATTAGGTTACTTGGCGCATGTGATGTGGGGCTTAACCTGCATAGACCGGCCAATCACTTTGAGCATCAAAGGCTAGAAGTACTACATACCAAGCATCCAAAAAAGACGTTATGATGCGATCGATTTTACAACGGCTAGTGGAATTTGAGGAGGGAATACAATTGGTCTTCGCTACAAAACCGTCGGCGGTTATCCAGATCCCAGTAGCCGTTGTGCCCCAGGTGGACTCACAAGGTACAGTTTCTTCTACGGATAGCGCCAAGAGGTGGAATATCTATAAAAGTCCACAGATTTCCCACGATCCTCTCCAAGTAACGACCTCTGGTAATCAAGATAATTTACCTGGCAAGTTTCTTCATTGTTTTTGTAAAATAGACAACCGCTAACTTGATGAAAGGATATTTGAAATCCATACTACTGATCCCTTGAACAACCATGAAGTTCACCTATCTTCTTGTTGTAATTGGCCTTGCAGGCACTGCCCTTTCTGTTGCCGCACCTGCACCAGAAGCCGGTTCGTGATCTCCACAAGAAATATATGTTCAGTACCTAATGAGGCCAACAGGTGATTATCTCATGGAGCGAGACCAAGAGACTCAGGCCAACGAGGCCGAGACCAACGAGGCTTTTGCTGCGGAGGATGAGAATTACGGTGGCCCTGGTCGGGGCGGTGGATGGGGAGGTCGAGGAGGCGGATGGGGAGGTGGCCGAGGTGGTGGTTGGGGCGGTGGTCGCGGTGGCAGAGGGTGGTAAGGGAGAAACTATGAATGCTGTAGCATTCAGATTGCTAGGAATAGGTGGTTTTCAGTAGTAGCTAGGTGCATGTTGATGAGGATAGCCAGAAGTTAAAACCAGTCCCTCGTTATTCAAGATCGCCAAACTATAAGGACTGGGACAGTAAGCTATGGAATATTCAAGAAGAAATTGGATTTTCTACCTAAAATGCCGATAGTGTCAAAAAGTCGGACGGAGCTACTTAACTGATATCAATTGGCACCTCGTAACGAAGAGTAAACGAGAGCACAGACTCTGAAGATGAGGCTTATCAGGATCTCACCCTATAAGATGCGATGCCCGGTTGGATGATTGTTAGTCCTATCAAGCCGACGACTTCGTATTCACAGCTGGGAAGCCTGGCAGCCTCGCTATTACAATTTCCCTATAGACTCATCACTTTTGCCCGTTGCTAATGCAAACATTACCGCAACCCAGGAAGTATAAGCTAATTTCAAACACCAGTCATTAGACATAAAGACTTCACAGCAAAATAGATGCATCTCGCTACCAACTTGTCGACTCTCTTTACGGGCCTGGTACAGTCGCAGGCTGGCTTCTGACACTCTGCGCTGTCTTTATTAGCTGGACACTAAAACATTGTTCTCGTCGCAGAGACCTCAGGACCAGGATACAACTTCCGTCAATTTCATCGCCGCACCACTTCTACCCTTAACTGCCGCACACTATGTCGGCTTCTAGATCATATGGCTACCTGCTTTAGTCGCCGAAATAAGGTGAATGTGCAGGGCGACGAAATGTCCAAGTTTATATTGAGCACCGCCGACTGTGGGGAGGGCATTCCTAAATCCACGGTATACCCTGGTAGTAAACAGAAATAGAACAAAGAGACTTAGATCACGATCTATCGAATCAAGAAAAAGTGAAAGGTCATCAGCAAGAAGAGTTGCTCAGCGCGGCCAATCAACGAAGCCGAATGTTGTCCGACGAACTGCCACGTGACTAGCTTCTAACCAATCAGAGCATGCCAATTGATAATCCTGCCGTTCGATGTGACGCATGCATTGAATATAAATTGAAACCTGTCTGCTATCCAGGATTTTTGATTTTTTCTTCATCCTTCAGTATTTCTGTTCTCCAGCACTCATCATTGTTGTGATCCTCAAGCACTTTCAACTTGTGTTGCCGATCAGCTACCTTGGTACTTTTGAGCCGCAAGCTTATTTCCCTACATCTACGTCATCCACCACATCCAAACAGTTTCAAGATGACCCACCCCAACACCACCTGCTGCAAGACCTCCCAGGGCGCTGACTGCGTCTGCGCCGCCCAGGCCAAGTGCTCCTGCGGCAAGGAGAGCGCTCTCAACTGCTCCTGCAATAAGGCTTCTACCGAGAACGCCATCTCTGGTCCTCGCTGCTCATGCCGTAAGATTTCCCAACGATGATGCTTCGAGTCTGCAGAGACTAACGCATTCTCCAGGTTCTCGCCCCGCTGGTCAGTGCACCTGCGAGCGCTCTGTCTCTGAAAACAAGGCGGTCGAAGGTGCAACCTGCCCCTGTGGCAGCCGTCCTTCCGGTGAGTTCACACAGCTACTCTTCATAGCAAAGAGGAATACGCTTGATCGCAAAACATTTTCTAACGTGTTTTACAGCCTCCTGCACTTGCGAAAAGGCCGAGGCTGTCGAGTCTGCTCTGGAGCAGGACTTCACCACCCGCGCGTGAATGACGGCACTATTTGCTTCTTCTCAAGGAATCTTACATTTCTTATTTGAACTGCATTGCTATCTGGCTAGTTCAGGAAGGTTGGCGTCCAGGTGAAGGTTTTCGGGTTTTCCATTGTTCCCTAATTCAATATTGTGCATGGCCACTTACTGTTACGACACATGAAATACCATTTTGCATCGATTTGAATCCTTTCCATTTAGAATATCAAGTGTATGCTTATACAGTCCGTAAAATGCATCTTTGAAAGATCATAGATCGCAGTCAATCACAGAGTAAGGCACCTTACCACGTGATATACGAATTGCATCGCCACACCGCATCAACATAAATCCGACGCCACAGCGGAAGCCGGGCGATCGACGGCGGAAGTGGTCCAAAGCCGGTGGTTGCGGTTGCGGCATTATGGTGATCCTCACTCCTCCTGATTCTGGATTTCCTTCGGGGACTTTAAACTCAGTCCATTACCTGTATGATGATCCTAGCTGATTCGAGCTTGCTTGGCTGTAGTCCCTCCGTTGCTGACTGCCACCAGAACTCTCCGAGACCGGTAACCCCCTGTTTCCAAGTTCCCACGAACATCCCCCAAATCCCCGCCGTGGACCCTGGAGGTCCAATGTACCATCGTCGCAACGATACAGCAGGGACATGGTTGTGTGACGGTATCCTTCCGATCGCGAACCCCTGAAAGGTGAACGTCCGCGACACATGCGAGCGTGTACCTCGAAACTTTACACCTCCCCCGAGATTACCGCCAGAGCCACACACACGCCACCATGTCGTCGATGCGAGGATTGGTGCAGTTCATTGCGGATTTGCGCAATGCTCGCGCCCGAGAATTGGAGGAGAAGCGAGTGAATAAGGAGCTGGCCAATATTCGACAGAAGTTCAAGTCTGGAAATCTCAACGGGTACCAGAAGAAGAAATACGTGTGCAAGCTCCTCTACGTTTACATCCAGGGATACGATGTCGACTTTGGTCACCTCGAGGCTGTCAATCTCATCACGTCGAATAAATACTCCGAAAAGCAGATTGGGTATCTGGCTGTTACCCTGTTCCTGCACGAAGAGCACGAGCTGCTTCACTTGGTCGTCAACAGTATTCGGAAAGACTTGCTGGATCATAATGAGTTGAACAACTGCTTGGCACTGCATGCGGTGGCCAACGTCGGCGGCCGAGAGCTTGGAGAGGCGCTGGCGAGCGAAGTTCACAGACTCCTGATCTCACCGTGAGTGAAGCACCCTTTGCTTTTGACCGGAACACAAACCCTGACCTATCTTAGAACCTCCAAAGCCTTTGTCAAGAAGAAGGCCGCTCTTACCCTGCTCCGACTGTACCGCAAGTACCCAGGCATTGTCCGGAATGAATGGGCGGAGCGAATTATCTCGATCATGGATGACCCCGACATGGGTGTCACACTCTCTGTCACCTCCCTTGTCATGGCGCTGGCTCAAGATCTTCCAGATGAATACAAGGGCAGCTACGTCAAGGCGGCACAGCGGTTGAAGCGGATCGTGATTGAAAATGACATCGCTCCGGACTATCTCTACTACCGCGTGCCGTGTCCATGGATACAGGTCAAGCTGCTGCGTCTATTGCAATATTACCCTCCATCTGAAGACAGCCATGTGCGCGAGATCATCCGTGAATCTCTTTCGCAAATTATGCAATCTGCCATGGAACAACCCAAGAACGTCCAGCAGAACAATGCTCAAAACGCGATCCTCTTCGAAGCCATCAACCTGCTTATCCACCTCGACTCCGAGCACCAACTCATGATGCAAATTTCTGCTCGCTTAGGCAAATACATTCAGTCTCGCGAGACCAATGTCCGATACCTTGGCCTGGATGCAATGACCCACTTCGCAGCCCGAGCGGAAACACTCGACCCGATCAAAAAGCACCAAAACATTATTTTGGGCTCTTTGCGAGACCGGGATATCAGTGTCCGTCGTAAGGGCTTGGATTTATTGTACAGTATGTGCGATACGTCCAACGCAGGGCCGATTGTGAACGAGCTGTTGCGCTACCTTCAGACTGCCGACTATGCCATTCGTGAGGAGATGGTCCTGAAGGTCGCCATTTTGACCGAGAAATATGCCACGGACGCGCAGTGGTACATTGACATGACCTTGAAACTTCTGTCCCTCGCTGGTGATCACGTCAACGACGAAGTGTGGCAGCGAGTGATCCAGATCGTGACCAACAACGAAGAGTTGCAGGCATACGCCGCCCACACGCTTCTCACTTATTTGAAGACTGATTGCCACGAGAGCTTGGTTAAGATTGGCTGCTACGTTCTAGGCGAGTTTGGCCACCTCATCGCCGACAATGCGGGTTCAAGCCCAATTGAACAGTTCCTAGCACTTCAGGCCAAGATGTTCACCGGTACCGACAATGCGCGCGCCATGATTCTGTCGTCCTTTGTCAAGTTCGTCAACTTGTTTCCCGAGATCAAACCTCAGCTCTTGCAGATCTTCCGCCTGTACAGCCACTCCCCTGATTCTGAACTGCAACAGCGAGCGTTTGAATACCTGTCGCTTGCAACTCTCCCGACTGACGATCTGCTGCGGACTGTCTGTGATGAGATGCCTCCCTTTTCGGACCGGGCCTCTATCCTCTTGTCGCGGCTGCACCAGAAGACGGCAGGCACCAGTGAGAGGAAGACCTGGGTGGTTGGTGGCAAAGATGCCAATGCAGACAAGCAGGAAGTGCTCATGGCGCAGAACACTGGCCTCAAGCGCAGCTTCACTACAATCGTTAACGGCACCCGAGCGGGCCCGAACGGGACTTCTACAAGTGGCATCAATGCATCGGGCGACTTGGCTGGTCTAGATCTCACTGCACCAGCAGCACCTGCCCCGAACATGGCTAGTGCAGCCCACTTGACGCCGGAGTGGGACATTGGATACAACAGACTTTACTTCTCACGCGAAGGTGTTCTCTTTGAGGATGCACAGATCCAGGTCGGAGTGCGCTCTGAGTACCGTGGCCATATCGGTGTTGTGAAGCTATACATCAGTAACAAGTCGACGTACGGAATTGGTTCGTTGACCACCACCGTCGACAATCCCTCTTCCCCGAACCTGAAGATCGACACCAAGAATCTACCGGACCCCACCGTTCCCGCTGCTGGTCAAACCCAGCAGACTCTGTTCTGTGCAGCACATGGCGCCTTCTTCGAGGCACCTACTATCCGTATCTCCTACCTGGCCGGTGCACTCCAGGCATACACCCTTCAGCTTCCTGTCTTGATGCACCGATACATGGAGCCGTCCTCTCTATCAGCCGAGGAGTTCTTCAAGCGTTGGCGCCAAATTGGCGGCGGGCCACTGGAAGCGCAGAGCACCTTCGGACTGAGCGGTAAGAACAAGGCCATCAACGAGTCATTCACTCGCCAGATGGTGGAAGTATTTGGATGGAAAATCCTCGAGGGCGTGGACCCTAACGCGAAGAACATTGTCGGTTGTGCAGTGTTCCAATTCGAGGGAGGCAAGACCGGCTGCTTGTTGCGACTGGAGCCCAACTACGAGAAATCGGTACGTGCATCCTCTTTCCGCGAGTCACTTGATACTAACAGCTTATAGATGTACCGAGTTACAATTCGTGCTACTAAGGAAGACGTTCCGCAGGGATTGGCTAGACAGATGGAACAGAAGCTGTCGCAAGGAACAACTAATGTGGATTGATTTTGGGGTGATACGAGTAATAAAGGCGATTGCAGGGTGGAGCAAGCATGTATATTCTTCCAGCTCCCAGCCGAACATGAGCGAGAGGTCCTAGGATCTCTCGGTTGTTCTTGTATATTCTTCGCCAAACAAAATTCTAAATCTCAACCGGAGAATGCAAAATGGTATTTAATATCTCATAATACTAAGTCGCCATGCACAATATCCGCCGAATAAGGAACAATGCAAACCCTTATGCGCTGTTGGAAGTAACAATCAAATCCTTCCCTAAAGACACTCAGACCGAGCGTGAGTCCTATACATTTGAAGCCGCAGTATGAAGGAGGGAACTGATCTCGAGCGCAACCCCAAGCTCCCGCGGCTGCGAGAGCGTCTGTTTCGGTGAAAGATAATAGGGTACCTCTCTTGGAGAGGTATGCGGGGGCGGGGGAACGAGGCTCGCATACAATGAGGGCCGGCGCTAAATCATTCCCCAGTGATGGGACTAGCACCGGGCTATTGGCATTAATGATGGCCAAGGTATGTCGATAAGCCTTCTTGCTATGAAGGAAGAGGGAAAAGAAGCAAGAAAGGCATATGTTCATAGATCATGCTAAAATTAAGACTAGGTGTAGCAAGCTTGATGAGATGTGAAGATGGTCCATTCTGAACTATGGAATAACTAGCTAGGGGTGACTAAGCACGGCATAGTAACACTAGGTAGCGGGTTATTCTCCGGCCGCCGGAACAACTCCCTACTCCGAGGTTAGGAAATTAAGGTCACTACAACTATAATCATTATTTATGTAGCAATATGAAACAGAGTTAGAGCCTCGAAGAATAGAGACGTATACTGCTTCAATTAAGCAAGTTCTCTCTAATTTTGATGTCTAAGGCAGAGACTTTTTATAATCCTATTCGATCTCTACTATTCTTTACTTCTCTCTTACTTTGGCCTTACTTTACTCTTACTTTACAATTACCTTATAACTTAATAGTAGGGCTGTGTTTGCCCTCAATAGCGCTTTCCCTATCCTATAACATCTCCCTTAATAGAATAAGTCTAAAAATGCCTACAACTACTAGGGACTCTGTTCTTTATGCCACGCTTGCCCGCCCTTATCTAGCTACCTTCTGCTTTGTTTATTCCTATCCGCCCTTACCTATCCTAACCACACAACTAGCAACTTATTCTACTTAAATAACCGCCTTAAATCAACTTTAACTATTTCAACCATGACTTCTCTTCCAACGCCTACCACTACCAAAAGCCCCAACAAAGTTACCCTCCCAGGAGGCTAGGTCGCAGAGTAGAGGGAAGCGTAGTCGCCCTCATCGGAGTCCTCCTTGTGCTTGTTACCATCGTTCTGCTTTTTCTCGATCATCAAGGGATGGTTCGATACTTTCGAGAAGATTCGCGAGAAGGAGAGCAAGCACGAGAACGGCAAAGAATTGGCCAAACTTCATCAGTATATACCCCTGTCTCATGTTGCTACATGGATACTGATTACGGTTGCAGTGACCTCGACTCCGAACGATTAGAACAGGCATATAGTACGGCAGGCGATAGGTGTCAAAAGTGTCTTAATTATTCTCAAGCCCTACGCACCAAATGGACTAGTATATTGCGGAAAATAGAAGAATATAATAACATATTTAAGACGATGGGCAAAGTAAGGACGCGCGCGCTATTGAGATATAAGGTAAGATGTCGCCGCTAGGGCATTACATATACTGGTTCCTATATGCCTAGACAGTGGCTACGCGGTGCTGACTAGCGTCCTGGGCTTGTTCGGTCTGATGGATGTCATTGAAAGTAGAGGTAGGGGTGGCTTATTAGGTCAAAGTACTTTCGCGAGCTAATGACCCAATGAGCTTATTTCAAAGAATTACTAGGAGAGTATAGTGGGTATTAGTGTATCCTAGTAAAAGAAATGAACAATAACTAGTGTCACTTGCAGCAAGGAGGGTCATAAGGAACCCTCTTGCCCTGACTTCTCCTTTCCTTCTGCGGTATCTCTCAGTTGTTCTTGTATATTCTTCGCCAACCGACAAAATCCTCCCGGCTGGGCACTATCAACCAGACTATTTCATCTAAGTCTCCCATAAGGACTATGCGTATGCAACAATTCATAACTCGTAACCATCCCAACCTAAACGACCCTAGCCTCCGCCTTAGGCGGCCGAGTCCCAAAGATATTCGTACCAACACGCACTTGATCACTCCCCAACGCAATAGCACCTTCAAAATCAGAGCTCATCCCCATACTAAGCTCCAACTCAGCATCAGGTCCACTCAACCCAAGCTCTGAAACAATTCGATCCCTCGTCTCGCGCAAACAGACAAAATCCTCATTCTCGGTCTCCGGCGTCGTGGCCTTCGACCGCGCAATTGCACCAATGGTCATAACACCCTGCAGCTTGAGCCGGGGACACTTCTCGCGAATGAATCGCGCCAAGCCCGGGGCTGCTGCGGGCTCAATCCCAGCCTTGTTCTCCTCCCCAGATGTGTTGACCTGCACGTAGATGCGTAGTCTGGTATCTGCGTCCCCGGACTGGGTCTGTGCTTCTGTTTCCTCTGCGTCGGGGGTGCGTTCGCGTCGTCCCTTGTCTAGCAATGAAGCTTTTTTCTCGGTGTCGACGCTTTCAACAGCCCACAGGCCACGCACGTCGCGGGCTAGCGTGACGCATTTGTTGGATTGCAGGCCACCAATAAAGTGCCATTTGATAGTTGGTGGAAGGAGGCGGGATTTTTCGAGCAGTTCTTGGAGGTAGTTTTCGCCGAAGTGCAATTGCGCCGGTGGTGGTTGGTGCAGCGCTAGCACGTCTGAGGCGGGCTTGAGCTTGGAGACGGCCACGAGGCGGACGGGTTTGTTGGGGGTTTGGGAGGAGGCGACTGCGGTGGCGATGCGCGCTGTCACGGAGGAGAGGTTCGCGATTAGGACTGAGGTGCGCGCAGGGGTGGGGGCCATGTTGGGTGGGTGGTCCGAGGGTGTGGTGGTCATGGCAATGCTGGGGTGGAGGTCTGAGAGGCTGGCTGGTGTAATAGGATATTATGAAGTATTGAGTATACTTGAAGTATGTAGTAGAGAATGGCCGTCTTAACGCCCTGCAGATATAATCGGAGAAAAGAGAAAGTGGATGCAAATAGAGAGTTTAGCCTGATAGGGACCTGAGGCAGCAATCGGCGGAGCTTCCCGAGTCACGTGGAGCTGTCAGTGCCAAAACGGCTCACCGCCTTCCAGGCGGGGTCGACGACAACTTCACCACGACCATAACCTTCCACTTCCGTTTGCATCTAAAGATGGACATGGTGAGATCATATTGGCCCATGGGTTCCATCCTACACCAGTGCTGACCCTGTTGACCACTCGCTATCAGTGGTCACTTCCTCCGGCTCCTGGCGGCAACCCAAACCGCGCCAAGGCCAACCAAAGATCTGCATCGGAGAAAATAGCCCATTTGCGGGTCAGCGCGGATCCCCGTTCGTCCCATGTAGCTCTGGCCCTGACAGTTCGGCAGCCCTGTGTCGATCAGATTGTCGCCGTCGAGTTTCAAACCCGCTTAGTGCAGCTTTATTCTCCAACCTATTTTTAATCCTGCAGAGCCGCCCATTATGAGCTGCAGGCAGAAATTCTTTCAGGCGCTCTCGGCAGCCAAGACTAATGGATTGGTCCCGTTACTCATGTTACCAGTCAAAAGCCATTGCCAAGTACTCCGTACTTCCCAAGCAGTCCGTACTCCCCAGAGCGGCCCATTACGGGGCCTGAAGCTCCGAGAGCTACTGGTACCAAGTAAATGCGTCCAGGTCCCGGCGCCGATACAACACGGCCCGGCGTGAAGATGTAACCACGCCAAGCGCTTGCTGGACGGATGGGGCAATCCACCAGTCAGCAGGCCTTTGTAACTATCATCGGGCTCCTTTCCAGGACTTCATAGGATGAAACTCAGCCCGTCTTTGACGTCAGCCCCACCGAGATCTATTCGTGACGCGGTTGACCCATTTACTCATTATTACCGTAGGCTGACCTTCCCCGGGCATTGAACATACAAGTAGCCTGCAAGGCTGCATCCGCTTTCCCTCGCCTTTTCTTGCTTCTATTTCCCTCATATCCCCCTCTCAGCTGGCCTGAACAACCCTCAACTCCTTTCCCCTCGTCCCTGGCTGGACGATCTCCGTCCGGCGCATCCACCATACTCATCTCCTTGAGCTCCGTCTCACGAGCTGATCGAGACTACTCACTACTTACCACTCATCATAATTGGCACTAGCCACGCATCCTTCATTCACGTCACCGGAAGACGTCAACCTCATCCTCGGAATTGATCAAATTTGCTCATCGCGCTATCACCGCCACCCCCACTAGCCCGACTAGACCGTGGGACCGCGTGGATCCCGGACCAAAACCTAAAACCACCCTGTCGATCAGCACAAGTCAAAATAGCATAGCAATAGCAGCAAACTCCAAAATGTGCCGACAATACTTCACTCTATACGAATGGTGTCACTGTGAAGAAGACGCAGGAAACAGCGTCTGCTCGGGCCACCGACGGAATAGCTGTCCGGGAATCAGCATCGAGACGGTTCACATGCACTGCTTCTGCAATTCGCACGCGACACACGGCTTCAAGACCGAGAAGCAAACAAAGAAGGATGTGGATAAGGTCCGGCGCCGGTCTCAGGATTCTATGGATGAGAAGGCTTCTCTTGGGAGGCGCTGGTTCCAGTGGTATCAGTGGAGGGTGCCGCGATTGCGGTAGATATTCATATTTCTGCTTCATTGTGAATTCTTTCAGCTTTGGTGTTTCAGTTTGGGCTTTTAGGAGGGGTTTGGGGGTTTGTGGAAGCTTCTTTCGGTGTTCAAAGGGGTTCCAATGGTCCTTCACGTGATACTGTTTTCATTTCGTGTCTTTTCTTGTCTTACGAAAGTGAAGGATTATAGGTAGATACCGACGGATAGAACCAATGTGGGTTTTACTTGACATGAAGCATGTGGCTGAAAGTTGAAGGGTTCTGGACTTCCAGAACTACATGCGCAAGGCACTTTGGGACCTTAGAATGCCTGGAACGGTAAATCTATACCTCGGTAGAACTTGTAAGCACGGTGAAAGCCCTCTAGAGCTGGAGGAGAACTGACGTATCTAGGCTAGAACTAGCCCTACGAATAGATGTCGGATAAGAGAACTGTAATGAGACTACTCCGTAGAAATACTCCATAAAGCAAACTCAACTATCAGAACCACAGGGACCGCAAAAGGTAAAAATATAGGGAGAAAATATCAGAGTGAGACAAAGCAATAGTTGAAATTGTAGATCATATAAAAAGAATGTCTATTGTTTGGAATGGAGAGATCGACGAGCCCCTTGCCATATGAAGAGCGTCAACCACAGGGAGGAGCCAAACTACACTTTCACATCCCGCTCCTTTTCCTTTCCCCTTACCACTTAACAAAGCAATTTTGTTTTCAATCTGCTGATTCTTTCTGATGGTTCTTTCAAATCTATGCTCTTCATGAATCATGGACCCTTTCAAACCTCCTCAGGATGATCCCCCTCCACCTCCGGTCGATCACACCCAAAACAATCAGCCCACCATGGATCAGTCCTATAGTGATTTGACAGGCTCTTTGAATCGTCTTACTCTTGCAAACGCCGCCGCGACCCCTCTCCCATCTTCTCCTTCCCTCTTATCTCCTAAAGATGCCACACAGCGTACCATGCTCACCAATATGCCCGCACCTCGGCGTACCCCCAGCTCCGACTCACTACGTGACGAGCGTCGCAAGTCGACACCCTCCCTCAAAAAGCGCCTGTCGACGGCCTCTCTGCGCTCTGTATCTCTCAATACCGGTCCCTCCTCCCCTCGCGCAGACTCATCGCGTCGCTCTTCCGACTTGGCGGGGTCACCGACCGGCGTCGCGTCGCCCGCGATAATGCCGCCACAGCGGCCCGGGTTCACACCGGAGCCCCAGCTCCCCACGGCAGCCTCGATCGCGGCAGAACATTTCCAGAGAGAGGTTGACTTGCACCAAGTTGTCAATCTTAAGTCCAAAACTGCCGTGATTGTTCACGATGCTTGCTACGGTCATCGCTTCTCGCGCCCGCGTGCTACAAAGAACCAACTTGCTCAGATAGTCGAAAGACCAGAGCGCATTCGCGCCTGTGTGCTGGGGATATCTGCGGCTTATGTTCGCCTTGGTCGCCGACATGCAGGCGAGCGGTATGCGCCACACCCCGATCTAGATGTGCACATGTTGCCTCCTCCGCCGTTCCAGATTCGCAAGACGTCGCGCACGCTCGCTATCTCTGACAGTGCCGTGACAAATGTTCATGGGACTCAATGGATGACTGATCTGAAGAGTATGTGCGACGTTTCTGAGTCGCGGCTGGCTTTGGTAGGCAAGGAACTAGTCAAGCCACCTGGGCCCGAGGGCCAGGAATCCAATGGTCCTGCTCTGCATGAGGGAGATCTCTATCTATGCTCGGAGTCATTGAATGCCTTTGAGGGTGCCCTTGGTGGTGTTTGCGAAGGCATCGATACTGTCCTCGGACCGGACCCGACAAAGCGCGCGTTTGTTTGCATCCGACCTCCGGGTCACCACTGCTCAGCGGACTGGCCGTCAGGGTTTTGTTGGATCAACAATGTCCATGTCGGCATTTCGTATGCGGCTTTGAACCATGGCGTGACGCATGCTGCTATCCTGGATTTCGATCTGCACCACGGAGACGGCTCCCAAGATATTACCTGGAATCACAACTACAAAGCAAATACTGCCCCGCGAAATGCTGCTCCTCACAAGAAGACAGCCATCGGCTACTACAGCCTCCATGATATCAACTCATACCCCTGCGAGGCCGGTGACCCGGATAAAGTGCGCAATGCAAGCGTTTGTCTCGACGGTGCCCATGGACAGTCTATTTGGAATGTTCACTTGAACACCTGGGAGACAGAAGACGAGTTCTGGACTCTTTACCGGACCAAATACCTAGTCTTACTTGACAAGGCACGCAACTTCCTTCGCCAGCACACCCAACGACTCTCCAAAAACACCCATGGCCCTCAGCCTAAAGCGGTCATCTTCATTTCGGCAGGATTTGACGCGAGCGAGTGGGAAAGTACCGGCATGCAGCGACACAAGGTCAATGTGCCAACCGAGTTCTACGCGCGGTTTACTGCAGACGTTGTTCGGATGTCCCAGGAAGAGGACCTCGGTGTTGACGGTCGGGTTATCAGCGTATTGGAAGGCGGATACAGTGATCGAGCGTTGATGAGCGGTGTCCTCAGTCACCTCTCCGGCATGGGAAGCGAATCAGTCGATAACAGTCTGGCTTCCGCCATGACTAGTGGGATGAATATTTCTGAGATGAAACCGAAGGATACCCTGCAACAGCCCTTGACCCATTCCGGGTACGATAAGGAGTGGTGGTCTTCGTCCCTACTTGCCGAAATAGAGGCACTTGTATCTCCCCCACCCAAGCCGATCAAAGGTGAAAGATCTTCAACGCTATTTAATGAGACAGATTCCTTCAAAGCCAAGAAGGTCAATCCCCACGACCGCAAGTCTTTCAGCTCCCCTGGAATGGGCACACGCCCAAGTATCCCACCACTGCCGGAAGTTGGCTGGGCTACTGCAACACATGAATTGTCCAAGATTATTATTCCTGCACACCGGCAGACGAAGAGCTATCGACCTGAAGAATTGAACGCCGAGGCTTCTCGCCAACGCCGTGATCGTCAGGTAGCATTGGATGGCGGTATCAATCCTGCCATCATCCCTCGGCCACCCCAAGCGCCCAACACCGAGGAAAAGCGGCAGCTTCGCGTTCGGAAGGCCAAATCACCAACTCCCTACTCCCCCCGACCCGCCACTCCGCGACAGCAAGCGATGCGCAACAAGAACCGCAGAAGAACCATTGATGCAAATGGTCTTCCAGACCCATCCCGAGAATCGTCTCCATCCTTGGATGCTAGCCGCAGAAAGAGCGCAACCCATGCTGCGCCCATCAGTCTGGAGCTCGAACCAAACATCACTGAGGAAGGACCCGCTGCCCCTTCGAAACCTCCAGCAAAGCCCACCTCAAGAAAGACCAGCGGTGGTTCTAGACCAAGCACACCGCGACGCACAGCTAGTCCCCGGAAGGCGCCTCCTGTGCCAAAGGTCCCCACGGCCTTCCTACCTTCGAAGCTTTCCGATGAAATGACCACCTCGAAGGACGATAACATGGACAGCCTCACATCGGGTCTTGAACGAGTCAAATTGTCCATGCCGAATCCACTTAAGAATATGCCGGATCCTCCAAGACGCAACAAACCCGCACATTCACCTCCCAACTTAGCTTCACCCGCATTCCCCCCGACTCAAGCCCAGAAACCACAGGGTCCACTACAAGACCTACCAGTCTTCACATCTACCAGCCCCATCCCCTTCGCCACACCGGAGAACCAAGCTCCCAACCAGGGAGAAAACCGTCCTCCCAAAACCTCCGCCCCTGAAACTCCCAAAAACCCGGGCTCTCAGGATTCCCGCCCTTTCTACCCGCTTTAGCGTCTGCAATCTGTCTGTCTTTGATTCTGGATCTTGGGTCATGGTTTAGACTCGATTGGTTCCGTGTTTGTCTCATATACCCCTTCTGTATGGAGTTTGTTGATTTCGGAATGGTATTGGTGGGTTTGTGGACTTACATTCCTGTTATCTTACCTGTTGTTTTCTGGATACTGTTTTGAGAAATGTATGATTCCATGTTCTAGTCTCAACATTCGCCTTCAGGAATAGATGGGCATCCTCGTCTGTCTGTCTCCCAGAGGCTATTCTCTCTCTTTCTCTCTCCAACAAATAGTCCTCTGTAAACCTCGATGGTATGATGGAAGATGTCATTCTCTAGCTATGAGTCCTTGGTAATAGGTTGGTAATCATATGACACTCTGAGTCGTCCCCGAGGGTGACATGCTGCCTTCGTAATAGTGCAAGTAACAATTTCAACTTCGTGCTCCTTCGCGCTCCGTATCATTCCTCCTGCGCCAGTAAAAATCTTAGCTCCGTGCTCCGTATCCATCCTCACTCATTCGCTGATCAATAGCTTGCATGATGATCTCGTCCATCCTCTCTTCGAGGTTGATCGCCGTGTCCCATGCCTTTGGTATAGCCTGGAAATGCTCGATGACCAGCTTGCGGACTGTTGGTTTCAAAACCGAGGTTCGGTGGCCTCTGTGCGTAAGACGGAAACTTTCATATTGATTGTTCCTAAAGACACTCAGACCGAACGTGGGTCCTGAACATTTTCTATCGCAGTATGGAAGGAGGGAACAGATCGCGAACACAACCCCAAGCTCCCGCGGCCCCTAGATCGTCCGTTCCGACGAAGGAGAAGAGGGTATTTCTCCGCTGAGTATATGTCTAAGACGATTCTCGGCACCTACAGGTAGGCTTTTTGGCTGAAGGGGAATTCCAACATTCTCTTGGGGAGGTATGGCAGGGGCGTAGGGCAGAGGCTCGCATACAATGAGGGCCGGCGCTAGATGCGCTGGATCGCCTAGTGATGGGACTGGCACTGGGCGTAGCGCGGATGATGTTCATAGCATGTCGATGAGAGTTCGCTAACCTTTATAACGGGCCCTCAAATGCTTCGAAACCTCTATTTTATGTTCAGCTTGTTGAGTATATGTCTAAGACGACCCACGGCACCTACATGTAGGCTTTTTGCCGTAGGGGGTTTCCAACAGGACATTTAAGAGTGAGTAATGCATGTCCCTTATTTTGAACTAGATACGATTAGTGTACTCAAGGTGTAGGGCAGGCGACACCGAGGAGGAACCTTGGAAGCTCTCGGACTGAAGATCGCGGCAAACCTAACAACTTGCTATCTCCGAGTAGGAGATCCATTTTCATGTAGCTTGAAAAACTCGACCCTGTTTTTCACTTTGTGATGCTTTATCTGAACGCAACGAGTAGTGCACAGTTTGATGATATGGGCCTCAACACGATGTAGCGGTAATATTTACTACAAAGGCACCTTAGGGATAAGTATTTGCCTGTTAAGCCCCTTGGAACAATTTCCAAAAAAATAATATCGAAGCAAGAGCATAGAGCAGTGCAAACCAGACAAACGTCCTTATCGGTTGATTGTGCCTGATCGCATCGCAAATGCTGCCACGCGCGACAACTCAAGCTTTCTCCATGAAATGCCCCCACTCGCTGGCCAGACTTCGTCCTAGAAAAATACATACGCAGTTCTCGATTGCGACCATGTCGACTGCCGTAGAGCCCGCCCGAAAGGTCATGCCCTCCGCATTGACCTTTGACCGTCACGCGAAATGTTCGGTAGGCCTTCTCTGCCCCTCCGTTTTTCAGATAGGCTGTCCCCATGCTGATTCGATAATTCTGCTCTTTTCAGACCACCAAAGCTCGCGCAAGTACCCTAAAGCTCCCTCATGGCGACGTTTCTCTACCAATCTTCATGCCCGTTGCGACGCAAGCTGCCCTCAAAGGCCTGACATACGATCAACTGCGCGATACAGGCTGCATGCTCTGTCTGAACAATACGTATCACCTGGGATTGAAACCGGGACAAGAAGTGCTGGACGCAGTGGGTGGAGCGCATAAGTTGCAAGGATGGGATCGGAATCTGTTGACCGACAGTGGAGGGTGAGATCTGCACGCTGCACAATGTCGATCATCAAGCTGACCAAGTCATTTTCATGCAGCTTCCAAATGGTTTCTCTTCTCAAGCTGGCCAAGGTTACCGAAGAAGGCGTGCGGTTCCTCAGTCCGCACGATGGCTCACCCATGTATGGAGCCCCGCACTTCGCCCGGACGTGTCTAATCACTACATGACAGGCTACTTACCCCGGAACACTCAATTTCTCTTCAAAATTCTATCGGGTCGGATATTATTATGCAATTGGATGATGTGATTGCGACTACGTCGCCAGATCATGCCCGCATCAAGGAAGCTATGGAGCGGTCTGTGCGATGGTTAGATCGTTGCATTGATGCTCATAAATATCCCGAGAAACAGAACCTGTTTTGTATTATCCAAGGTGGCCTGGATTTGGAACTGAGGAAACGGTGCTGCGAGGAAATGGTCGCTCGAGATACTCCTGGAATCGCCATTGGTGGGTTATCCGGTGGCGAGGCTAAGGAGGAGTTTTGCAAGGTGTATGTGGTACGTCTTCCTAATAATTGCGTCGCTGACAGTTCGAAGGGTGGATACATGCACTAGTCTTCTGCCAGAGGATAAACCCAGATATGTGATGGGTGTGGTATGTTTTCCCTGAGCTCCAGTTGATATGTACTAATTCCGGTCAAGGGATACCCCGAAGATATCATTGTAGCAATAGCACTCGGGGCTGATATGTTCGACTGTGTTTGGCCAACGCGGACAGCGGTGAGTTTGGACCATATCCACTTACAATAGCTCATACTGATTTGCGATCAGCGTTTTGGCGATGCCATTGTCTCCACTGGCACCCTGAAACTGCGCAACCGGCAATTTGCTAATGACTTCAGCCCTATCGAGGAGGGTTGCACCTGTGCTTGCTGCCGTCCTAAAGAAAAGGGCGGCCTCGGCGTTACCAAGGCGTTTATATACCACATCACGGCCAAGGAGACCGTCGGTGCTCATCTGTAAGATTCCCATGCTTGGTATCTATCGGCTCGTTACTAACAAACTTCTAGCCTCACAATTCATAATGTTCACTACCTCTTGACCTTGGTGGGAAATGCACGACAGGCCATTATGGAGGATCGGTACCCGGCCTTCATCCGCCAATTCTTCTCCAATATGTATCAAGGCGATAAATCAAAATACCCCGAATGGGCCGTGGGCGCGTTGCGCCGTGTTGACATGGACGTGCTGGCTGATTAGCGCTGCACTTCGACTGGCTTGAAACGCCATTGTCGGTTCTGAATAGGCAAGGATACTCGCTTTTTTGCTATAGATAAGCGTATGCGTTCGAGCGTTGTTGGCTTTGATGATCGAAACGTCATATGTAGCCAAGAGGGCGGTCCGAATAACGGTACCAAAAATGTGATTTGTCCCTTGCCCAATAGAGACACCATCCTTCCCGCAGCCTTGTACACTCTAGGTTTCGGATCTCCTTCTGAGAGCGGGTTCCAAGACTCTGTCATCTTATTCCGTAGCTATTAACATTCTTCTGTCTCTTCGTTTCATACATTCCCTCTTTATTTGCATCACCAATATTCTACCTTGAAATTCAAGATCAGTCCCCTTGCTGGCGATAATACAAAAGACGAAGAGGATCTACAAAATAAAGGGGCGATAGCCCGCCTTCAGTGGTATCGGTACAAGACAAGATACCGCGAGCCAGATACCTTTGTTTACTGGGGCTATCATCTGGCACTTGAAAGGACACTACGGGAGACCTTCCAGCGCGAGATATGCTTGCAGTCAAAGCTCCAGGCAATGAATGTGAAGCAGCCACTATTATGTGATGATGCCGCCGACCCAAAGAAGGAATTAGAATCTCTACGCCGCCACTATTGGAATTGTGAGAGACAATGGTGGGAATGTAGGGCAAATTTTCCCGCGGATACCCTTTCGAGAGGATTCGACTTCTGGCGGTCAAATCCGAAATGGTATCTACACGTGCCCTTCGCCAAGACTGCGCTGGGAGAGGTGGATGCAGTGGCCGTGACTGTGGATGCTGCCTTAAACGACCAGTAAGGCCAGACAGAGTACATGCTATTGGTCATTGCACAGTTGAACGTGGCTGTTGCGAGCAAGCGCGGGGTTTCAAACTGAGCAAGGAGGAAAAAGAGCTGTTCAATGCTGCTAAGTTTCCACTTTTTGACAAACTTGAGGATCAATGTTGTGAAGGCTATATTTACACGCCTAGTTTCGATACTAGGGCTCGAGAACGGCACAACTCAAAACCCCCTTGAACTTATTGACGAACGACCGGACGTTGTGCAAGATGGTCTTCAAACTGCAGATCCACGGGCATATGAATAGATCTGCCTATATCATTTTTGCTACGAGATACTATGTTACTTGCTAGATTATGCTCTACCTACTCTAAGTTTTTGAACGTATTTTTTAACCATATAGGCAAGATTAGTCCAAAATCTGGAAAATGCGATATCCGGAGAGAATAGCATTGGAAACCATATCGTAGCCAAGCAGCCTAGGCTGTACGCGCAAGCTGATCAGTGATATAGTAAACCTGACACAGGCAGTCAAGCTAATATAGGCCAGACCTCGTTAAAGGCCCGACAATCTTGTTGAGACACTCAGTGAAGCTGCGGCGAGACTGTTAGAGCGAAATCAACACTAACAGTAAACTAGCGACAACTTTTTTCAGCATATGCGACATGACAGTACCTGAAAAAGACATACATAGGAAGCAGGGTCAGTGTGGTTACTGGCTGCCGCGTGGGCCAATCTCCGCAATCTCCGCAATTACCTTACTAAGCCGCGCCGACCTCCACATTAGTCATCAACTTTGCCAGCACCTTCTACTCGATGCCAGACATCCCTCTCTTATATCTGATCTGTCCCGACTCGCATTCGCATTTGCATTAGCGTTTCCCATTTGCATTTCCAACCTCTCAAAATGTCCCCCATCAGCATATCCAAAGGAGGCACCACCTCCAACCCCAACGAATCCTTCACGCAAATGGCCGACACAGACCTAGAAGCAATCGGCCGACACTGCCAATTCGAATACTGCGGCCAACTAGACTTCCTCCCCTTCCGCTGTGAATCCTGCCACAGCACATACTGCCTCGACCACCGCAGCGAAACCGCCCACAAATGCCCTAACGCTGGCGCCTGGGCCCGCCGTCGCGCCGGCAACCAGGAGAACGAGAACCGAGTCGCGCTCGAGAAACCCAACATCTACAATTCAGACCAGTGCTACCACGTCTCTTGCAAGACGCTCATCAATACCCTCAAAGACCCCGGCGTGCGCTGCCCCAACTGTAACCGCCAATACTGTCTCAAACACCGCCTGCGCGAGGAGCACGACTGCGTTAAGCTTACCGCGGCACGACAGGGCGCGGCGAATGATACGATCAAGTCGATGTTTGCGCGCGTGCGCAGCTGGGGCAAGGATAAACAGGCTGCTGGGGCGAATCTGATTCCCAAGCCGAAGGTTAAGCCGAATAGCCCTGCGGCGCGTGCAGCTGGTGTTAATGCTATGAAGCGCTCGGCGAAGGGGGATTCTGGTGTGCCGGCTGATAAGAGGTTGTATCTGCATACGGTTGGTACGGCGGATACGCAGGCTTTGGAACCGCCGGCGGGGGACTTTTATTTTGATTCGAGGTGGAAGGTTGGTAGGGTGTTGGATGATGCGGCGCGGAGGTTGCATGTTGAGAATTTGAATAATCGGGTTGGAGGGGAGGAGGCGCGGTTACGCATTTTCCATGTGGAGACTGGGGACTTTTTGGAGTTTTCAGATTCTATTGGGGAGAAGGTTAAGTCGGGGGATACGATTGTTTTGTTACGAGGTGCTGGGGTGGTTTTGGAGAACTCATGATGCATTTTGAGATTTTGTTACAGCATCTTAGAGGATCTGTCTTGATATATACGAGCATTTACGACTTATGATATTTGATTCTGCAATCCTGAGGCTCTTGTACATTAGGCACAAATTTGGAGACATGTCTAACTCGTGGCTTTCAAATCGAGGCTGATATCAAAAGCTATGACGCTAGGACAACGCGGTATATAGTCGTGATGCGAGGGGACGATATCCATATCGGCCCAGAAAAATGAAGTAGGAGAGAAAATAATCAGCGATATACATCAAACTGAAAACAAGCGCGCATTTGCAGTGGCGTTCGTTTGAAACCCCCACCCCGGGCAGTGTTAAGGAGACTACAGGTTTTCGGCTCGGGAGACTACAGTTTAGACCGCCTTCCGAGTTAGGCCTAGTAATATTTATCTAACCTCCATAAACATCTTCTACTACATCTATTTTATCTTCTTTCCTACACCTCTCTAGTTATTTCTCTCTAGACGTACTAAGCCGTACTATCATTATTTCTAGTTAGTATATCATTAATATCATTAATGATTGAGAAGCATATTACCCGATATTCGCTTAGATTAATCCATAGATAGCATTAGATAGCTGCCTAGGCTACTACAAAAGCGCCTTTATCGGTCTGTACTAGCGAATAGACGAGGATATATGGCCTTCCGTACGCCTATCGGATTAATGGTCTAGTTAAACAGCTAAACCCATCTATTTCCCTAAGTGATATTCATCTATTCTGGAGGATTGGGCCTATTGGGGGCCTACCATACCGACCACTGCTAGAACCTCGGCTGCCCGCACCGCCGCCGAGGGTCCCAGACCGAAGGGATGGGGTGATAGTAGTGCAGAGGAAGAAAAAAGCCCCCGGGAGATGCTTAATATGCGGCGAATTCGGCCATAATGTGACGAGGTGTGGGATGTAAATAGGGCTAGATTGATATGTCGGCAGAACTAATATTACTAGGCCTGTTTTGGAAGGCGGTCTAAACTGTAGTCTCCCGAGCCGAAAACCTGTAGTCTCCTTAACACTGCCCCCCCACCCCCCATGGATGACATAAGCTTCTGCCGTATTTTCTGCCAGTGAAAACCAACGCTATATACTAGCATAAGCGGTCAGTTGATAAAATGGGCGGTAAATAAGGCGGTCAAATTACCTACACGAACACCACTGTAGATTAGCGATAAGATAAGGTCACGTGGCAACGTGTCGCGTCGACGCGCACTGGCTTTGGTCCTTCGCAGATCGCAGACGACGGATTGAACCACCCAGTCCCAGCCTATAACGGGGACATTGAATTCTATTTATTATCACGATCATTATTGACAACCTAATCATTCGCTGATTCTCAGCCATGACACAAGAACAAGTTGTCACCCCTGCCCCGGCAGCGCAGCCTCCCCACGGTCCATCCCACGAGGAGCACCAATACCTCAATCTGATCCGCACGATTTTGTCTCAAGGCGAGCATAGGCCAGATAGAACAGGCACCGGAACGCGGTCAATCTTTGCCCCACCGCAACTGCGATTCTCCCTGTCAAAGCCCAACCCCGACGGCGGCGACCCGATCCCCGTGCTGCCCCTCCTCACAACCAAGAGAGTTTTTTTGCGCGCCGTCCTCGCCGAACTCCTGTGGTTCATCTCCGGCTGCACATCATCTCTGCCCCTCTCTGAGGCCGGTATTAAGATCTGGGATGGAAACGGAAGCCGCGAGTTCCTCGATAAGGTTGGACTGGGACACCGGGAGGAAGGCGATCTGGGCCCTGTGTACGGGTTCCAGTGGCGACACTTCGGAGCAGAGTACGTCGACGCCAAGGCAGACTACACTGGCCAGGGTGTCGACCAGCTCAAGGATGTTGTGAACAAAATTATGAACTCGCCGTTTGATCGTCGCATTATCATGAGTGCCTGGAACCCCGCGGATCTGACCAAGATGGCTCTCCCGCCGTGCCACATGTTCGCCCAATTCTACGTCTCGTTCCCGCCGGGTATGAAACTGGATGAGAAGACCGGACGCCCGACCGAGAAGGGTACCCTGTCTTGTCTTCTCTACCAGCGCTCTTGCGACATGGGTCTTGGCGTTCCGTTCAACATCGCCTCCTATGCTCTTCTCACCCACATCCTTGCCCATGCTGCTGATCTGCATCCCGGTACTCTCATCCACACGATGGGTGATGCTCATGTTTACCTCGACCATGTCGATGCACTAAATGAGCAGTTGACTCGCGAGCCTACGGAGTTCCCCGAGCTGCGCATCAAGCGCGAGGACCGGGGCAGCGCTGTTGTCGACGGCTGGAAGGAGGACGAATTCGAGGTTATTGGGTACAAACCGCACAAAACTATCAAGATGAAAATGAGTGTTTGACACTATGTCCGGGATCATTTCTACGTTATAATGTTTAAACGATACCAGTCTCGGTTTGAAAACCACGAGTTAGACATGTTTCCAAATTTGTGCCTAATGTACAGAAGCCTCAGGATTGCAAAATCGTCCCATGAAGATGCCAAACTCACATGCTCCTACGATCGAACCAAGGCCCTAGAACACCTAGCCCTCTGCCAAAAGGTCCAAAGACGGTTCCGGCTGTCCGACCTACCGTACGGAGGCGATTGCGTATTTACGATCACTGGCCCCAAAGGACTTTGCTGGTCTTTTCAGGCCACGGAGTTCTACTCCAAAATCTGTAACTGCTAGGGCGTATCTCTTTCTCTTTCCCTTTTGCTCCTTTGTTCTGTTTTGTCTGTTTTCAGCGTTCGCTATACTCTCTTTTGTGGGCTTCTGGCCTTAAAACACGCGGTCCTACCGCTCTTACGTACTAGACCTTAGTCCGTCGTACTCTTAGCCGAAATGTATTCCCGTTGGGCCTTAACTTACTACGAATTATCTGCTTCTGTCCTGTAGGTTGGGGATGGGGCGTAGTAGCCCTATTCCATAACATCTCCCTTACCTAAGTGATAATACCATACTAAAAAATGCCCGTTACATCTGCCTGTACCTCTGTCATCTTAACACAGCCTTATTCACACTATGGGACGTAGAGAGTCGCAGATTCTGTACCAAAACGCAAGGAATTGCAGTGGATTCACAAGACATTGGGCGATAGAAACTTCGGCCAGTCGGCCTATCCTCGCCGCCACTACATTCTATTTCGTCTCCTCTCATCCGGGAGAAAAAGAAGATCTCCTAGTTCGAGAAGCTATACAAGGAGGAGATTAGCCTTTTCGAACTTCGCAATAAACAGACCTTTGAAAGGACCAAATAGTATATACCCCTCTATTCTTCGACTACATAATAATTCTAGGCTCTATGTCTTTTTACTACTATATAGATACTGATTTGGTTATATTATCCTCAACTACAAACGATCAGAATAGGCATATAGTACGGTAGATAATGCTGTTAAAGTGTTATAGTCATTTTTAAGCCTTACGCACTAAACGGACTAGTATATAATAGAAGGTAGAGGGATATTAGGAAATAAATCAGATAAAGAGCAAAGTAAGAGTAAACCAATATTAAAGCAAGGGCAAAGTAAAAGTAAAGCAAGGGTAAAGTAAAAGTAAAATAAAGGTAAAGTAATAGATAGAGAAGTAGAAAGCGGAATATTAATTCTTCCCTCTAAATCTCTATATACTCCAGGTAGGTAGAAAGTATTATAGTAAAATATTTAATATAGAAGAAGAATAATATCTCTTTTCTCTCTATCGCCTACTATACTCCAGTTCTTTAGGCTTTAAGCAGCGCTTTGATCTACGAAAATCCGAGGGAAGAAGAGCGAACTTGAGAATACGAAGGAGTTGGCTAAACTACGCCAGTATTTACCCCTATCTCATCTTGCTACGTAGCATACTGATTACGGTTGCAGAGAACACCGATATCTACTCCAAGAGCAGTCCAATAGGGCTCTAAACCTCTATATAAACGTAGAATAATCCAATGTCCCACTCTGATGTTGAATGGACACGGATTTATACTTTATGTCGAAAATATATTGCATCTAGCAGCTCTTAGGCTTAGCGAGTCTTCTCTAGATCCGAAGTATACTCTCATTGAGTATCCTAGTTGCTAAATTCGCTGATAAGTAACTAACTAACTATGGGACGAGCCAGATGAAAATCTTTTCGCATTGTAACCGTCGATCATATGATCTACAGTTCGATAGATCCACTAGATCGTCGTAGCACCTCGCTGGTCAGCAAATTACCTGATCAGCGAATTACATTGTAGCATCGGGATCTCGTCGGGTTCAAGCTGACGAGCCAAAGTACTTCTGTATTCAAGTCTCACTACCTACCCTCCATCCGAGAAACAGCCGAGCTGAACAGGGCCACAAAGTCGGTGAATGTAGGTCGGGGAACAGCTGAACTCCAAGGCTGGCCAGTGCGGGAAATGTGGGGACTCCATTCCCCATACCAAAGGAAACACAAGGGGTCGCCCAAATCCTGGCCATTGCCATTCTGTGCGATTACAGGCCAGCTCACCTGCACCATGGCTGAAAAGCTCCCCCGAGACGTGGAAAAGGCTGTAGGAACCACTTCCTCCCGATGTGTGAGTACATGCTAACCAAGGTCGAAAAGTACCCCGATACCGAGACCGATGTGCTAAAGCCGGGCCTTGGGGAAAAGGAGAGGGCTCTGATTTGGAAACAGGACCTGACGATCGTGCCACTCTGTGCTAGCATTTTTCTCCTGTGTTATTTAGACCGGTCGAATATTGGTACGTCCTATGAATGAGAACAGAGAAAGAGCTAATCGAGATAGGAAATGCCAAGATCCTCAACGAGAATGCGCATAATGATCTTCTTTCAGAGACGAATATGACTTCATATCAGTATACGTGGGGACCACCGTCCATCTTCTCGGCGAAGCGAAGCTAACAATATCAGGATTGCGCTCATGGTATTCTCAATCGCCTATGCTCTGTTCGAAGTACCATCAAATTATCTCCTGAAGAAGCTTAGGCCAAGCGTGAGTTATATCCATTTCCAATTTGGGCTTAATCATACCTACACTCTCCAGCGCTGGATTGCATTCCTCATGCTCGCATGGGGCGCTACAACAATGGGTCTAGGCGGCGTGCACAATTACGCCCAAGTAACGGGAGTACGTTTCCTCCTAGGAGTCATGGAAGCAGGCCTATTCCCAGGCTTCGTCTTCTATCTAACATTTTGGTACCGCAATTCCGGTGTCTATATGCTCGATTGCCTATGTCTTTAGACTCTCTCTTCTCCCTGATGGTCTTCTTCTTCCCTCCTTAGTTTTGACACTCTCGTTGAATGGTACAAGCTGATCTTGAATCACTTCCTAACTGTAATATAAGGCCTCGTGATCACATCTATGTATTACTTGAAATCTGGCTTGAAGGGGACACAATCGATATCTATTACGTGCTTTCTTTCTAACCGTAACTTTCCACTCGATCGTATAATGAATGTAATTTGTTAGAAGCTTACCACCTACCATCCTATCGTGCTACTCGGTTAGCTGAAGCAGTTAGGGACTGTCCGGTTTGTTCTGGGATAGGTCTTCCCGACTGTCCTCGGAGCAAGAGGATAGCGAAGCACTGAAGCCGCGCCTTGATGTAGGTGTGCAACTGAAGTATCCTGGAGCAGGGGTATATTGCGAATCATGATCTTTAGGGTGGGAATCGTAGGGCTAAAAGTCATAGTGCGAAGCCACGGTATGGGATGCGCCTAGGAGGTAAAGGCGACGAGATCAGTGTGTAGTGCCCTCTGAAGCTGTGCCTTTCGAGATGAGTGTAAGCAGGAGAATAATGAGGTCAAGACCTACGAGATCCTGAAGGGCATTCGGGGAGGAACCTGGCTATAGCTCCTAAAGAGGAGAAGAAGAAAAAGAAGAAGAAGAAGAAAGCTGAAGGAAGAAGAATCCTTGGAAGAAGGAAGCTACAATCTATGCAGAAAGCCAGAAGGCAAAGGCAGTGAGACTAAACACCTCCTACCCCGATGCCTTTCGGCGGAATAGAAAAGAAACAGAAAGGAGACTAGAACACCTCATCGCCATGAGGCTATTCAGAAATCCCAAATAGGAAGATTTTCTCTTACCCAGGAGAACCAGCCCCACACATTCCTCAAGCCATGATGAGACACTTTGACAGAGAAGGCTTCCTAGGAGATACTGTACTATCGCGAGTAGAAAGGCCTCCGGGAGAAACAGATCCTGTGTGTGGACGTGGAGGAGCAACTTTTGTAAGTGGAATAGGCTGTGTAGACGCCATTTCCCGTTGCGGAGAAGCATTCCCACCCGTGTTTGCCTCAGAACCCGCATCGGGAGAGTCGGGAATGGGAAATAGAGGTAGGTTTGGCGCAAGGTGGGCTTGCATGTTGATTCCTGGTGGGGATGAATATGATCCTTGATCGGGCCATGAAGTGGGATTCAAGGCCATTGATCATAGTCTATGCGTGTCATTGTTGGTTGGATAACCTCATTTCTAGCCCCCTTAGTGATGTGCTGCTGAAGGGATTCGGGTTGCAAATGCTCCGGGGAAAGCCCCAGCGACACATCGTGCCGACGATCATCTTCAAACAGCCCCCTATGTTGTGCCTCCACATTGTTTTCGCCTGGTTTCCCCCCATGCGAGAGCCTCACGGGCTATACCGCGTGCCATGGAGTCACCGAGCCATGCCGGGACGTCGGTATCGAAGGGATCGAGGGGCGCATCAAGGTCGGACGATGGGGAGTGAACGGGAGGAGAATCGGGAGTGTCCTGAAGCCATTGCTGATCGTCATGCCAGGATCGGACCGTTTCCGTGGATCGGTGGACGGAGGAGGTTGGGGATGAATCTGTAGATCAGGTGGACTATATCTATTCTATTTCTGGTCAGCGTCACTGGACGCGGGAGGGATATCACCTACGCCGCCTCCGGCCGCGAATCGACGTATGTCTTGCTCGGAGGCCGGCGTAGGCGTGGTCGTCGATGAATTTCGTTGAAGACAATCAACCAGACTTCTTTATCTCTCGATTCGTCGCCTCCCTTCTTTCGTAGAGATATAGCCACCGTCTTCGTATCTACCATCCCTCCCTCGGCTCTGGCTGCCTTGTACGACGTTGATTGGATAGGTGCAGCGGTGGCGGTCTGGCAGTGAGCAAGTGAGTCTATTTATGGAAATTCTTAAATACCACTAGTGGTCCTGCTGACATTATAAAAATCATTCATTCTGCTTCGAGGGACATGCTAGTCCTCCCTTCCTCTCTTCTCTTTTCAGACGCAGCTAAGACCTCGAAGCGATCGTTGCCTTACTACTTCTTCATCAAGTTCTCTTAAAGTATATGACTTAACCTTTTATCCTAGCTCTAGATAGGACTGACTACCAAGGCCTGCGGACAAGAAGAAAGACATATTTAATCCGACTGGCTTCATGAGACCTAATAATATCCTCGATTGACAGGTCAACACTTGATTGTTTGAATTGCTAATAGAAGTTCGGAATAGGCCTCTTCGAGTGTCAAAGACTTAGGTTTCTGTTTGTTCTTTGGCATCGGTATTCCTTGGGGTCTGCAATATATGAGGCAATCGAACTCGGGTGGACCGGGTAGAATTTGGTAGAATTATGCTGCAATTATAATGTGTTTCCATCGTTCCTAATTGTAAAGCCACTGAAATACTATCATTCTGATTGATTGTGCTTTACTATTAACGACGTCAGATATGCAAGTCTCAGAGTTTGGCAATATGAGGAAATCTGCACAAACTAATCTTAGAGTGCCCAGGTGGTGCTAGATGGACAACCTCATCCCCACCCCCAGCCTAGGGCACTGTTATTCGGACCGCCCTCTTACCCTATTAGGAAAGGCGTGGTTATGGTAATACCATATGTAGTATCAGTCCTAACTAAAATCTTTATACCCTATGCCTATAACTAGTATAACTAGACTGGTCTGATTTTAAATCAGACCAGTCGGTGCTGCACCAACTGGTCCGACTTAAAATCTTATAACATATATACCCCAACCAGAACCTAGATAGCTTAGTAATATGTAATTAGTTACTTAGTTAGTTGGTTATCATCGTGTTTTGGTCTAGTTATGCATTTAAACTATAGTTGTTTATGTATGTACTATCGTGATCGGCAGATACCTAGGGGGGTTCTCACGTATGTATCTACTAAGGGAGGGTATCTGGTGTGATAGGTGTGGCATAGCCTCACGCTAACTAATGCATGGTGTTTCACATTTGGTTTTCGTGTTGCGGACCGATTTTCTTTGGTCAATAATAGGATAAGATTTGCAACTCTGTCATGCACAAAATCATGCTCTAGACTCATGATATTCTGCTACATCAAAACCACTTAGTCCCCTAAGTGACAGGGTTTCCCGCCTAAATTATGCATCTTCAAATTGTACATGCGCGTTTTCTTTTGGCCGGGGGCCTAGGCAACTATTGGGCTTGCTAGCATGTCGAGTTGGTACAGCGCAACCAAGTTAACTAGACAGGACAGGTGATTAGAGATATAACCGGCCCTCTTATAAATTACTATTTAATACGAGGGTCCGCCACCTATATACAAAGCACTAGTCAAATACAAATGTACCTTTTTCTAGGCACGCCATATAAAAGGTACATTTATATTTGACTAGTGCTTTGCATATAGGTGGTAGACCCTTGTAATAAATGGTAATTTATGAGAGGCGGCGGTTAGTATTTGGTCTTTGTGAAGAATGCCTGTCTGGCCCTATAGAATACCGCTCCTTAGCGCTTTCCAACCTCATCCATGTGATGTGATGTGATGGTGGACAAGTCCCTTGTCATTGATGGTCCCCGAGGTCCCCGAGGTCCCCGAGATCCTAGTCCAATATTCAATGTGACCAATATTTAATTACTGGTGCTCCTGCCATCCTACATTTATTTCACTAAGAAACAACCCCAGAAGTTCACTTCCTCCCTACGTTATCTTCACATATTGTTTCTGACGACCCATATTGTATGGGAACCCCTTCTTCCAATCCAAACCATCAATTAATGATCTCTAGTCAAGATGGAGATAGAAAGGTTCGACCTGAGCAAGTCTCGTCCCGCTATCCCGCACCCCTTCGAGCTCTCTGGAGAAGAGCGCATCAAGGAACTTAAAGAATATCTCAACGACGAGATACTCCAGCATCAACAAGCCAATATTCGATATGTGATCAATATGTATGAAACTGGGAAGCTAAAATCTCTCCTTGGACCACCCAATGGGAGAAGTATATATGTGTGCGGTGGTCAGGTCTATGAGGAATTACCCAATAGCAAGGAACGCAATAATCGCCCAGTGTGGTATGAGGTAAGGTCTTTCATCAAAACATTTTAGATTTCTGTCTAACTCCTAAGCCTTTTAGGGAGTGAGCCAGCAGATGATGCAGCGAGACCTCGAGGGTAGCAAGGTATACTCCGCCTAAAAAGACTTTCGAAACAAAATTAACGATCAATCTCGTTCTAGATGGAACAACAACAGATGAAACTCTGGAGTCCTTACAAAGAAATAGAGCCTAACGGGATACATAAGGTATGTTTCCTCTTAGGCTAACCCTTCCCTAACTAACCCGTTTCAACTAGTTCCACGCACGACTTAGACTGTTACCCCCCGACCCAGCTGCTCCTAATAATGAGAACCTCCCATTCATCATTGTCGATATCAGCAACGACACCGGAAGTAACATACAGACTGTTTTCACTTCAGATTTGGCAGCTCTTAATTATGACCAAAAGGTAACTCGTGGGGTTGTGGGATGGGAGAAGATCATAACCGCTGCAGGGCTAGTAAAACGTCTCAGTATTCTTATCGAGCTTATGGTCCTCGATAGTGATGGGTATAGAATGACCGGCTGGTTTAAGGAGAAGGCGACCATTCTCGATGATGGAGACCAGGGGAGCGGTTTACAGCGGCTTTCGGGGAGACAGATCAGGAAAGAGCTATACTTTGCAACCGATCGCCAGAACAAGTTGTTCACAGGGCTCTCGAAGAATGCAGTTTTCCAATATATAAAGTGAAGGGGGCTACTCCACGGATGATTATGGAGTCATCATGAAACTTTGAGCATACTATTCCGATACTTCGGCCTCAAATATAGGTAAAAATGCATTCGGTCTTTTTCCTAGCTCGCTTAGCTAGCCTTGGTTTCCTCCCCAATCACGTTCTGGAAGGTGCTCACCAAAGTCAGGATCATAATCAGGAATTACCATACCTCTTGAGACACAAGAGGTCCTCTAGAGTATAAATCCGGACCGTTCTGAAGCATGACAAGCTACCTCGTCTGCTCTATCAGGAGTGGAATCATGACTCCCAAGGAACCAACAGTAAAGACCTGTTTATAGCAAGTCTTTTGGTTGATGGCAAAGTGGGCTCCTTTCCTCTAAGCTCTCAAAGCCAAAATTCAAGAAGCACATGTGACAAAGACGGGAAAGAAAACGCCTAGCTCCAATTCTCATTGAGCTTTTCACGCCAAAAATGCCATGATCACTGTAATTGACTCCTCCATGGCCCGTATTAGAAGTATGTTCTAAATATATAACCAACCGAGCCTACATGAGCCCCCTATATCTTTCTTATAGGATCAAGTATGCCTTATATTCCAGCAAGTTACCAACCTTCATATAGACACAACGACTTTACTACTATTGGTACCAGCCTTGATATAGACTATAAGATATTCAGACTTCAAGTTACGGCAAGGGCTTGTAAGCCGGTGGCTCTAATGCAAAAATTATATGGAGCTTGTTGGTCCCAGCCGTTGTTGCCCGATCCGGCTAGGCCCATTGCTGAGCGCTCGATGCGCGTCGCGCTGATCCTGGCCTCTGCGACATTAGCAGGCGCGTTTGGTGGAGCCATTGCCTCTGGCGTTGGGCATATGAATGGGGCTCATGGACTTTCTGCGTGGAGGTGGCTCTTCATTACCGAGGGTGCGCCATTCTGTGCATCTGCAGTATTGGTTTGGTTCTTCCCGCCGGATTATCCAGAGTCGGCGCACTGGTTGAATGCCGAGGAGAAGGAGCTTGCAGCGGAACGGTTGAGGTTTGAGGGGTCGCATGGCTCTGCGAATGCGATGTCTTGGGGCGATGCAAAAGCTGTTTTGACGGATTGGAGGTTGTATGCTCACTATGCTGTATGTTTGGTCCCTGGTGAAACTCGGGCTTTTCCAGGAACTCACTGTTATAATAGGTGTATTTTGGTGTTTCGACGCCGTTTGCGAGTCTTTCTTTCTTTACTCCGGCTATTACTTCTTGTCTGGGGTATTCGAATCTCCGCGCCCAATTGATGTCTGTGCCTCCGTATGCAGTCGCCTATGTTGTGACGGTTGCCGCGGCCTGGTCTGCGGATTACTTCAATAGGTGTGTATTCCGGCCATACTTCTCAACTTGCCCAGGCTAATATTTCCATTAGCCGCGGGCTCCACTCTGCTATTTTCTCCTTCATCGGCTCTATGGGATTCCTGGCATCTGCAGTTCTCCCGGCTGAAGCCTACCTCGTAAGTAGCCAGGCATGGATCTATTGGTCTGACAGAATCCGCTGACCCATCCTAGTCCCGCTACGGCTGCCTCATCGTCGCTGCCAGCGGTGCATTTGCCTGTGTCGCTCCCCTCCTCGGCTGGGTGTCCTCCAACCTGCGATCCACAGCCGGTGCAGGACTAGCCATCGCGCTGAACGTGTCATTCGGCGCACCGGGTCAGATTGTCGGAGTATGGATCTACAAAAGCGATGAAGCGAAGAAGGGCTATCCAACAGGGCATTGGACTAATGCAGCACTACTCCTCTTTGTGGCAGCGGGATGCGTACTTCTGCGATTGTATTACGGCTGGAGAAATAGTCGAGGAGATGTGGATGTGAGCGGCAAGAACTTTGCATACTAGACAGTTCAGTTGAGTGGGACAGCGCTGTATGCGGTTGTGATATGGTGGGCGAGACTAGGGTCCTTGTGGGACGTGGTTATACAGATTAAAGATAATTGTATCCATAGTCATTCAGATCATGATGAGTCTGGAGAAATCTGGATAAGCGATTGTGGTAAGCCGTACCAAGTAGGGAGAAATGTAAGGCTTCGAATGCTTCTGCCCCATCCCATCATGTCTAGACCATCGCCGATCCAGACCTATGTCCAGACTCAATAGGTTACAGATGCGTTGTAATTCGAAGCTTGCCAGAAGCAGACACCGCGGCCGACAAGACCCAGTATCCTACCTTCCCCCTAGCATGATAGACATCAAAACAGATACCGTGAACCGTCTAGCACCCACCACCACTTGCACTACCGATCACAGCCATACTCGCAGCAACGCTTGCATTGTTACTTCTTCGCTTTTTCTTAAAGTATCTTTCGCGGTCTTTCTGATACCTGTCGAGGTCTCGAAGGTAGCGATTGTAGTCAATTCCATATTGGATAGGACGTTAAGGTGGATATTTATCGTCGTTTGAGGATCGGAAACACATAACGAGCTTTAATTATCATTCGAGTTGTCTGGAGGGTTTGTAGATGGGGACGGGTGTCCAAGTTATTTGTTGTTCTTATCGTCCTAAGCCGAGAGTAATTGCCAGCCATCTTTATTATGGATAGAGCCAAGCCTGGGGAAAAGGAACGCCCCGCACAGCCAGTGGGCTGAGATGCCGTCGCGGAGGTTAACCATGGTTTCAAGATCTCAAGGCGGTAGGAGGCTTGTCGATCAACTTAAATCGTCTGATATTCATAGGCTAGGCTAAAAAAGTTGAACTTCAACTATACGTGTCCTAAGGCACGAGGTTATTTGGGAGCTGATCAAATGTCTAAAAATAATGTCTTCCTGAACGTTGGCTGCCTGACGTCTTCTTTTAGTCTTTCACGTCCATGCTTTGCTGTAGTCTCGGATCCGCCCAACTACATTCAAAGAAGCATTTGACCTCGGACACTTGATCTCAGGAAGCTCCAAAGATCTCCTAGCTTTCCTTGTCTTTAGCCTGTTAGATGAAACAGGACTCAGACCTTCAACTCCCCTTTCAGGTGTTCTGTCGCAAAGCTCTCGGGAAATAGATATCTATGCACATGGCGAAGTAGCACAAGCCAAGCCTTATGCAAGCCATACAAACAATGCCACTTATAGATCGTAAAATATCAATGAGAGTATTCCTGTCTGAAATCTGAAGTCCTGTCGATAATCTTGATCTTTGACAAAATAAAACCAATCTGAACCGTATTCCCAAACCAACGCACCAGTCCAAGTCCCATCCAATCCCAATCCCAATCCCACGATTTAAACATAGCCCAAAGAAACTCCATCAAACGCATCAAACTAAAAATAAAACAAATCCAAGTCCAATTTCATCGAAAACCCCCTAACTCCTATGCATCAAACCTGGATTCATAGGACAACGGCTTCCGTAGTGACACAGACACAGGCAAGGCACAGGCACAGAACAATCAAAACGGGAAGCCAGGATGAGAGTTTGGTTCGGGTGGCTTGACGGGAAGAGCCCCACAAATCTCGGGACCTCCACTGTTTCCGACCACGGAACGGAATGTCGTAGAACCATTGCTCTATATCTCCATTGCCCTTTGTATCTTTTCGTCCGCGAGAATTAGAATAGTCGTTCCTTGGCAGCACTCTCGACTGTGTGTCACGACTTCGTCGCACAGGGCCAAGCCCAAAACCAAAGCCGGGTGCAAGGCGACGTGTCTGGAAAGTTGTCGTGCTGGTCTCAACTCCAGCTCCTCCACTTCATCCGATATCTGCAAATGCACCAGACCATCCGGATTTCACCCGGGCATCGGGTCGAGTACCCAGGCTGCATGTCAAAGCGGGGGTTTGCAGTGAACATATATTTTTTCGTTCCTGCGAGCCCAACAGCGAGAAGTCCGTTGTGGGACCCGCAGGGAGGCGTTGGGGAAAAAAAAAGTAAACGCACACATCAAAAAAAGGCAAAAAAAGATTTTGAAGATATCCACCCAACAAAGGAACAAGGAAAAAGCAACAATTCAGTCAAAACCCAGTACCGAAGCCAGTTTGGGCTGATTGGGTAGGAATAGTCCCTTGATAAACGGTCGAAGGACTGGGCTGTTTGCTCAGCATCTTAACAGCAACCTCAGCGGCATCTTCTTTAGCATTATTGATGTATTGTCCGTCGTACCAGTATCGGGCGGAGATACTCTGGCCCTGGACGGTAACTGTGCTGGACCAGGCGGTACGACCGCCTATTTCGAGTCAGTCGCTGTCAAAGTAAAAGTCGGTGTACTTCTGCAGCTCCACTGCAATGCGAGACAAGGACGTTCGGGGAGACAAATAGGGAAACGGGTAGGTACCTCGCCGATCGGAGACAATGTTGAAGACGGGGGCGGCTACTTTGGCTCTTCTGCAGTGGTCTGGATCATGTTAGATGGGTTCTTTGGAGCTGGTCAATGGCTTACCGGCGAGCTGATCCTGCCAGGTCTGTCGAGCAGTAGTACTCCCTTGGGGACTAGTTGGTAGGGACATTGTGAGGTATATATAGCGGGTCAATTGGGGATCAAGGTCGAGATCGTGAGGGGTGAGAAGGGGGAGTGTAAAAACGGGCCTTGGAAGGTCAAGTAGTCTGGAGGGGAAAGAAGGGTAGGTAAAATCTCAATCTCCGGGAAAAAGGAACTAGATATAGAGAGCAGGTCAATGGGTCGACCTTGAGATATGGGGAGCGGGGAGAATCATATAACGGCTCCAATAATCACAGGGTAAAAAAAAGACCGTTCTCGGACTCCCCCGTTTTATTTTATTTCATTATTTTCCTTTCCCTGAACAAACAACGGAGCCTAACCGTCAAACCTAGAAAATGGGCTTATGCATGTCCTGTAAGTTGCGTGGGTACGAGACAAAGGCCCCTCCCCCTTCCCCTCGGCGGACATGCGGATCATTTTGATGCTGCAAGCTGGAACGGCCCGGCGCACGACCATACTACCCTTGAAGAAACGCTACGGTGAAAGAGGATTCCCACATACTCCCGACCCATTGACACAAGGAGGTCTCGGGAGAAAAGAATGAGAGGAAACTCCATACGGATCAGGTTGGACGGGGATTGGATGGAGAATATTGAACAACTCAGAGAACCCCACGTTGATATTCGATGCCCCGTCCTGCCTCATCTGCCGTGCATTTGTATTCTGCATTGTATTCTGCATGCATTGCACTCTGCTTCCGAGCTGGCGGGCTTCCAGAATCACTGTAAGAATGACATAGCGTAGTGTGTGGTGGTTTTTGCCCAAAGGCGGAGGTGAGGCCTATAGCTTGGTGTTGTGCATGGCGCCCAAGTACCTTTCTAACCTTGGATTTTCAACCTTGAATCTTTGTCAAAGTCTTGTATCTCACAGGTACTCGTTGGGCCGTATGCCAACGCATCACTTTACCCTGGTACTAGAAATAGATAAAATCAGAAGGGTTACAAGTTCGAGGGAAGTGGGAACTTTAAACGACTGGGCCACCGGGCCGCCCTGCATGAACAGCTACTAACGCTAACCGGGGGAAATCGTCATAGCCAAACCGAATCCAACCAAACCCCCGAGATAATGCAAAGAATGACATTCTGCTGTGAGTAAATCTTAGTGGGGAATATCTAACCCTACGCATCATAGCCGTCTGCCCAAACAATGCCGGAAGGGACGGGTGCGATTTCGATGCAAGTTGGGCATACGTGCATTTGTCTTCACTCGACCCATGGAACGGTTCAATGCGGCTCGGAATGGCCGTTGCAAGTGGCAAGCTTTAAAAGCTCAGGCAGCAAAAGCCGCCCGGTGTTTCGGGATGAAAAAGATTCATTCATAGCCAATCGATCGGGGCTTTCATTATTACTTTGCGACTAACTAGGGGTAACCTAACTATTTGTCTAGGGTATTATATCACGTAGTAGGTAGCGCTTTGCTTCAGCGCACTAACTAGGATTCGGCCCTGATCAGACTAACTAATTGTATTGGTCTCAGTCATGTCGGTGTAGTAGCTGGCGCTTTTCTTCGGCGCTAACCAGGATCCGACCCTGACTTAGACTAATTGCGGTGCGAGTCATGTCGGTGTAGATGCTGGAATATCAAAAGCGAACTGAAGCAGCGGTCAGGCTCGAGCTACAACATATGCATCGCCAGCAGAGCAGCGCAGAATGCCCTGTCTACACCCCTGTATAGTCCAGGAACTCCCTGGAGATTCGAGACGGGAATTTGGAATGGAATCCTGGCAGCTTGCATTGCTCGTGAACTCTCGATTGTGATTCACGCTAGTAGAACGCCACCTATACCCGTCCGAGCCTCCGAAAGCCCTAGTCCAATAGATAACAGACTAGGGCGCGTAGATCTCCATGTACATAAACCAGAGTATAGAGAACATGGATTGTAACCGGAAAGAAAAGAAATTTCCCAGGTGGGGGTAGAAGTCATTGGTAAATCGTAAGTCGTAAATGCATCTCATCCATGGATCGAAAGACGATCTAGCAAACACGCTCGTGCAGCAAAATCAGTCATCAGTCATCAGCGCTAACCTAGGCGGATCCTCTCCGCTGAAGGACATCGCCGATCAGACGGCGTGGGCCCATGCGTTCCAAGCCCTTTGAGAGGGAGGAACGTGCGGGGGAGATCCATGGAACGCGGCGGGCGCTATGCCAGCGGCGACGAATACAATCGTCCACCAGAGCGACTAGCCCTGTCGCGACAATCACGCTAGACCGGATTAGTACTTTTATTGTTTCGGACGCTCTATTATAGAACGATTATAGGTGGGGTTTGACTCACTCGGCAACGTCGGGCATCCGCTCGTACACGGAGGGGTCGTTGATCCACAGCGAACACGGCGGCACCCAACCACCCTTGCTCTCCTCCTCGACAGCTTCCAGGGGGGTCAGGATCTCAGGCACCATGTGGGCAACGATGCGAGAGGTACGCATGTTGACCAGGAAATAAGAGACTTCGCGCAGATCGCCTTCTTTGCGAAACTCGCGGCGCCATTGGTATTTCGTGGACCAGTATTCATATTCGTAGCGCTTGGCGGCGCCGGGGCCGCGGCGTTTCAGCTCCACATGGGCATAGTTGGAGAATTCGAGGAGGATCGAGTCGGCTAGTTTTTTGTCTTCTTCACTTTCGCGTTTGTCTTCGTGTGTTGAGGTTTGGCAATGTAGGGCTGGTTCAGCTGCTGCGTGGGATGAGCTTGGTCGAAGGCTGGCGAGGACGCTGCTCCATGATCGACGGCGGCTTGGTCGCTGGTCGTGTGTAGTGGGTACTTCTCTTCGGGCGGAATGGAATACTTCGCGGCCGGAGTCGCGGCAGTATCGTCTGAGGGAGACCTTTCGAGAGAATAGGTCGTACATGCGGAGATGGAAGAGGGTTACGCCTTGTTGATAGCCGCCTCGACGCGGGACGACAGTGTCGATTCGCAGGTTCATATTGCCGTCGCTGGTGGCATCGTCATGTCGGATCAATAGCCGTCGCGAGGAGGGAAACAGCTTTGCGAATGAAGAGGGCGTGGTCGCCAGTGTATCTGTTGGGAACGGCTCCAGTCGCTCGTCGACCTCATAGCGTGGCTTCTCCGGGGGTTCAGCTAGAGAACGAGTGGTTGAAGCATATGTAGAGACGGAGCCGCGAGGGCCGTCATCCTCGAATTCCAGCCAGTCCTGTGGTTTTATCGTGCAAGTCGTGTGATCACTGATCAGCGTCGGTGCCGTACTTTTTGAATGAACCGAGGCATCAGTATAGGTTGAACTGGAGCTGCCGCCGCTGCCAGCGCGGTCTTGGCAGGATTTATAGGAGCCCATAGTCACTGATCGACAGCAGGGGGGTAGTGAAGTCGAAGGTAAGACGAGGTCCAGGTGGGGAATTATATGGGCAATAGAACGGAAAGGAGAATATCGAATGAGATGGCGACTTGAACGATTTGAGCCAGATGACCTGGTCAAGGCAATGAGAGACAGGGATGTCTCGAGTTCAAATTCCCATGACGCAGCGAGCCGGTGAAAGAAGGGATGGTTATTCCCGTAGAGTGAATGATGGTGATATTGGAGGAAATAAGCGGGGAGAAAATAATCAGATGACAGTCCAGAGGGAGAACAGGGATCACCGAGTTCAAGTCAGGCAGATCATTGACAATACGACGGTTCCCTACACTTCGAGCAGGTATAGAAGATCAGGTAGACATGTCCGAGTCCGGTCGGGGGTTAAGAAATGGCGGGCTTCAAAAGAAAGGAGGGGCAACGGGGTAACGCAAGTCGACAAGCTAAGACTTCCGATACTTCAAAAAAAGAAAGGAGAATGTGAAAACAACCGGCTCTGAAACTCGGACGAGTAGATTTCCGAGTAAAATGAGGCGAGGAATGCGTTCAGTTCTTGTTTTGGATGATCATGACCAACTCAGACATTTAAAATGAAGAACCTTCTATCTTCCATAATCCAGTCACCGTCGACAGTCGATTATCGATTATCATCACAGACCCCTGTCGTACAGGCTGTTATTCGGGCTGCAACGGCGAATCACCGAGGGGGACAAACCACACGAACTGGGCCTCAAGGTCACAATGTGCGATGAACCCCGTTTGATCGTAGAAAATATCCAGTAAGCTTAAGCTTGATGTGTGTCGAGTTATCATTCGCTGTCAAATCACCCCTCCAACCTAAGCCCCCACATACAGCGAGGCGAGTGGTTGGGAAGAGGGGTCTGGACACGAGGTACTTGGGCGATATTCTGGAAGATGCTCTTCTCATCTCGATTATTACATCATTGACAATGTTTAATTCAGGTCCGATCGCGCTTTGCGCGTTGTTGCAAGCCGCATGAATTGGGCGATGTGGAATGCCGTGATGGAAGAACGGTGGGGTGACGGACCGAACCGGATCCATTCTTTTCAGTCTGTGCCTGTCGGAGATGATTGGCAATATTATCAATATTAAGGCTTGCCACTCCATATTAAATACCACCAATACTGTACTATTGAGATCAAGGTGGGACCCGATGGGAAAGGATCTGATAAATCCCTGCTCAACGGAAATGATGATATGAGATCATGGCATGGACTGGAATGCATGAAACCTGCCCTCTTTGGCCCGGAGATTATCTACATCTACTGCGTCCAAGCCACATTGTCAATGCCGGTGCCAGCGCCACTTACGAGGTGGTAAAGGAGCGGTCAGAACACTGCAGTGCAAATCGAACTTAAACTTGATGGGATGCACCGAGTCCATCTTGTGTGCTTCTCGATGTTCTCATGCTCTTCGACCGGTAAAACCGGTTAAATCGAAAGGTATCAATGGATTTATAAATATTGGGACTAACTGCCGAAACTGGACCCTGCCAAAATCGCAATCGCAACATTAAAGAGTGAAGAATCATCCCGTCAAACGCTATATCGACCGAGGCAGAGTCTAGACCTGCGCATATAAAGGCCGCGGGAGCTCGTCGCCCGGCTTGATCAGCTCCTCGGCGCGACAAGCAGGATGAGTAACAAATCCAGCTCGGCTACCCGGCGCGGGCGGACGGAAACCCACATAGGCTTCCCGTCGGGCAGGGACACCCACGGTAACGGACCAAGTATGAAGGCCATAGTACGAGGCGATGGAGTGCACGAGCCAACGACTAGCATCCCCCGGTTAGTGCAAGCAAAGACAAACCCTCGAAGCAAACTCACCCGAAGCTAGCGGAACGGTCATCAACCAGGCTCTCAAATACCATCTTCTCGCCGTCTTTCTCATGATGCAAGCTCATCTCTTCCCGCAGCTTCTGAAGCTTCTGCTTTCGCTCGGGCGAGTCGTGCATCTGGCCGTTGCGGCCGACAAAGACGATCTCGTCTTCGGACTCTTCGCTCGACTCCGGTGCATCCTGTAGACCCTCGCTTCGGAGGAAGAGCTGCTTCTCATTCCACATGCGGATGAAGAGACGGATCTCGTCTTCCAGATCCTGGAGCATACCTCGAGCAGCACGAGCATGCTTCAACTTCGTGCGCAGCTCCTTGGGCACACGGTGCTTCTCAACGACGGTATGCTTGTTTGCGTGGTCAGCCATCTTGGAATAGTGAACGTCCCAGAGGGGTGCGAGATAGTATGGCATAGGGTCGTGTCGAGGGTAGGTCGGCTGGATATCCCAGTCCTTCGAGGATGGAGGTTCCGCCCACGGGTTATGCAGCAGGCGGTCTTGTGATCATCAGTATTCAGCTTATCCTCGTGACGGAGTCCGTGCTAAGGACCCGACGGGCCATACCGTTCTCCCATCGTTGTCGCCGACGACTTCCATCCTTGCCTTTCAACAAAGCCTCGCGGCGCTTGAGGCTATCCCGTCGGAGGGGTTCGCGACGCCGGAAGCTGACGGTTGGAGGGCGCGCCTCTGCGGCGGCAATCTTGACGCGAGGTGATGGAGTCGCCGGGGGCTCATCGTCGAGGGGGATCGAGATGGATACGGTCGCACCCTGGAGACCGGATCGCGACGGCGTCGATGCAGTTCCCTCGGCGGGCCTGGCCTCCGAGAGAGTCAGATTCTCGAGCGAGGCCGAGGCTTGCTCCGTCCACGTGGAGATGGCCGCAGCCTGCTGGGGAGACAGGGTCCCCTGGGATCGTAATTGAGGGTGAATCGCCATAGTATATATCGGTCTAGCGCAGTAAGGACGAGCAGGGGGAAGTATAAGAATACAAAGTAAGGATGAATGAAAGACAATCCAACGAGATAGAGGCGCGCAAATCGGAACGCCAATCTCCCCTCTCGCGATTGCACGGGAGACTGACGGCTTGCTGATTGGCGGAATGTGAACTATCCAGTCAAGGCCCTAACCCTAGTTTCCTATTCGAGTAATATCCAATCTTGGCATGTGACTCGCACGTGATGTTCTAGCCTCACTGGTGACTCACGGGATCCGATGGCGATCCGAGGCTTAGACGAGTCATAGTTCGAGGTGGAGTTGCTGATGCTCCACTCTCTCCAAATCCCCGCGCGAGTCTCATAACCGCTACCCGTGAATTATCCTAGGGTACACATAGCGTAGCACACAGTGTACCCTAGTGTGCGTAGAAAAAGGGGTATAACGGAAAGGGTCGAAGGGGGTTCAAAAGCGCCTAAAGGGTCAAAATAAAAAGGTGATAGGGCTAAAGTGAGACGTGGGTTATCTATTAATACACTGTTAGCGCGGGGTCCAAAAAGGGCTTGGCGGCTGCCAAGGGCGAGTAATAGCTCAACCCCAGAAGCCTGCGATTGTGAGTTCAACCTACAAAACCCGAGGCGCTCCCTCATTTTTATCCCATTTTTATCCAAATCATGAAGTTTCTTACTCCTCTTGTGCTAGCCTCTACCGCTCTGGCTGCGATCATCCCCCAGCAGGCCCCTCTAGTCCCTTCCATCGTCCAGAATGCACAAACCACCAAGTGGTTGATCGAGCTGGCGCCCTACCAAACCCGCTGGGTGACCGAGGAAGAGAAATGGGCATTGAAGTTAGTAAGTCGGAGTCTGAATGCGACATTTCTCTATACCTGACTGACGATAACCCTTCAGGACGGCGTCAATTTCATTGATGTCACCGATGAGTTCCAGTCCGGTTCTTACGGTGCCCTTCACACCAAGCGCGTCGTCCATTACCCGGGATCGATGCACCACGAAGAAGATGTCGTGCCCTTGACTGATGACTTGTCGAAGAGCAACATGAAGAAGAACTTGAAGCACTTCACCTCCTTCCACACCCGGTACTACAAGTCCCAGACCGGCATCGACTCCGCCGAGTGGCTGTACGATCAAGTCAGCAACGTAGTTGAGGGCTCTGGTGCCAGTGAGCACGGTGCTACCGTGGAGAAGTTCGACCACCCCTGGGGCCAGTTCAGCATTATCGCGCGTATCCCCGGGCAGACCAACAACACGGTCGTATTAGGTGCCCACCAGGACAGCATCAATCTCTTCCTTCCATCGATCTTGGCGGCACCAGGTGCGGACGACGACGGTAGTGGAACTGTTACAATCTTGGAGTCTCTCCGGGCCCTGCTGCGGTCCGAGGCTATCGCCAAGGGCGAAGCCGAGAATACTATCGAGTTCCACTGGTACTCAGCTGAGGAGGGTGGTCTGCTGGGTTCCCAGGCAGTCTATGCCAAGTATAAGAAGGATATGCGTGAAGTCAAGGCCATGCTGCAGCAGGATATGACTGGCTTCGTTCAGGGGACTCTGGACGCTGGACTTGAGGAGTCTGTCGGTGTCATTGTTGACTACGTCGACCAGGGCCTGACCAACTTCATCAAGGAAGTTATCACCACCGTGAGTTCTGACATTCTCGATTGAAAACCCCCTACTGACGGCCGTAGTACTGTGACATCCCCTATGTCGAGACCAAGTGCGGCTACGCCTGCTCCGACCACGCCTCTGCCAGTCGATTCGGCTACCCCTCCGCATTCGTGATCGAGTCTTCGTTCGAGAACAGTGACAAGCATATCCATACAACCGACGACCAGATCAAGTACATCAGTTTCGAGCACATGTTGCAGCACGCGAAGATGAGCCTGGCCTTTGCCTACGAGCTTGCTTTTGCTTCTTTCTGATTTTCTTTCTGGAATGGCGTTTAGAGATATACCTTGGGCATTCTTTCTTTTCCTAGACACGGCAGACCATTGCATCCGTAATCGGACACGTCTGGGTATACCCATACAATTCATGAGATTATGCGTATTCCACTCTGTGTAACAGTTGACATTAGAATCGCGTACATATATACCCTAGGCATGATATATGTATGGAAACAGTATCCACTCCAAACCGCAGCAGGTTTTGTACCGATGACGCCGGCCACTACAATTCACGTGATCAGCCAAAACGGGTGATCGGTGGAAATATATTTCGGTTCGGAGCCGCTAGAGCAACCTTGGAACCCACCACCCCGGCCCAAGTATTCGGGGACACTCAATTCTCTTCATACCCAGGTGCATAGCACCTCCAATCTCTACACAATGAGCACTCAACCCTACAGCAAAGAGCTGCATATAGCTAGGCTCGCCGTACAGCGCGCAGCTCTCTTGACGAAGCAATTGCTGTCCGCAGTGGACAAGGGCTCCTTCGACAAGATTGACTCGACACCCGTGACAATCGCCGATTTCGCCGCACAAGCCTCCATCATCGCCGCCATCCACAACGCCTTCCCAGACGACGAGATTGTCGGCGAAGAAGACTCAAGCGCCCTACGCCAAGACGCCACCCTTCTCGAACGAACATGGGAATTGGCTCGATCTGTACACCTTGACGACGAGACCAGCGAGGCACAACTGTGCACTCCTAGCACGAAAGACGAGATGCTCCAATTGATCGACTTGGGCGCCAAGGGTAACGCCGGGCGCACCGGGCGAACATGGACCCTCGATCCAGTGGACGGCACGGCGACCTTTATGCGCGGACAGCAGTACGCCGTGTGTCTATCGCTGATCGAAGACGGCCAACAAGTAGTCGGGGTCCTGGGGTGTCCGAACCTGCTAGGGACCGGGCATGTGGCCGAGGAGCTGGTGGACAAGGACGGCTATGGCCAGATGTTGTCAGCAGTCGTCGGACACGGGGTTCAGATGCAGCCTATGGGAACAGGCGCCTTACTACCAGGGAAAATGCTACCCAGTGTGCCGCAGATTAGCGACCCAAGCGAGGTGCGCTTGATTGATACGCAAGCTACTGAGACGACAAACCTAGAGGTTCACGGCAAGGCGGCGGCACAGCTGGGCTGTTTATGGCCGAACCCCGTGGATCTATGGTCTGCGCAGATGCGGTACGTGGCGATCGCAGTGGGCGCGTGCAATGCCTTTATCAAGGTCCCTCTGAAGGAGTCCTACCGGTCGAAGATCTGGGACCACTCTGGCGGAATGCTACTGGCGGCTGAGCTGGGGGTAAAGATTACAGACTTAGAGGGGAATCCCGTTGACTGCGGCTTGGGGCGGACGTTGGCGGGGTGCCATGGTATGGTTGTGGCGCCTGCTTCTATTCATGGGCGGGTTTTGGAGGCTGTTCGCGTTGCGCGGCAGTCTTGAGTTCGGGATTTCCAAGTTTATGCTAGATCTACAATGATCGGTCTGGGTATGGCAGCGATGACCTATTTTTTTTTTTTTTTTTTGAATTTGCTGTTTTTATGTGGCTAGGTATATTCCTAGGCATTGGCCCCGGGCTCTTGCCAAGTACCCCGTGCATCCAGGGTCCTCGCTTTGACAAACTTTAGTAATGGGCTTAACGAGAGAGATATCCAGATTTTAATACATAGCTGTACAGAGATCGGTATTATAGGGATTGTACTCCTTTTGTCGTTACTTTTACAGAAGATAGTTATAGACTTCCAACTACATAAAACCAGAACCAAAGTGTTAGCAAAGAATCCCCGCATAGGACCGTGCACAGGATCGACGCAGTGGCGCCATTCAAAATCTCAAACTCTCAAAGTCTCAGCCTGTCGCACTCAGCAAGTCATTGCCCTTGGCTGGGTTTCATATGGGGTTAGTCTTCTGATTTCACATCTCTGATAGTCACTGGAAAGTGGACACCAAAGTGACGCGAGCTGCTATGTAGCAAAATGGTAAAATTTAAAAATGTAAAATGTAAAGCACCAAAACCTGTAGACTCTTATCGATAAGGAGGTCCCCACCCAAGTTGCAAGTTGATTGACATCATTGAGAGAGCTTCAACCTGAGTCGTGGAAAGCCGAGTCATCCGACCGCTGAGTTCTGTTCCTTGAAAACTATAAGATGTGCACATTCCCCGCTCTTTCTGACCATTAGCTGCTTAACTTTTCCTCCATCATGGCTAGCTACAACCCCTTTGCCCGGCGTGAAACGCATAATGCGCACGCCTTGAATACCTACCGCTTTCTGGTGCCCCTCAGCTGGGCCCTGGTCGTCATCGTCGGAATTTACTATTCCCTTCACTCGCCCGGCGATACCAAGCATGGTAAGAAGCTCTGGAAGCAAGCCAGGAAGCATAATACCCCGTTCAGTCAAAATACTACCGTGACTGGAATTTACTGGTAAGACCATACCTCGATTTATCCAAGTCTACTAACTGACCCATCAAGGATCCTTTTACTCCTCTCCCAGCTCAGCTATGTCTGGCATCTATTCCACAAAGACACGGCCCTGGTAGTAGCTGCCGCCAACGTCGCCAGCCACTTCATCCTGAACAATGTGTTCCTCGTTATCTGGATCATGCTGTGGACCCGCAACTACTTCTGGTGGGCCGAGATCATTCTCATCGCCCACTTCATCAACCAGGCCGTCACATACGGTCGCCACCGCGGGCTGCCCGCTTTCGTGCACCTGCCCGCTGTTGCGGGCCCCTACGCCTGGACTCTGACAGCGCTGTTCTGGAACGGGGCTGTCGCGGTGCATAGCCATAACCTGCCCGGCCGGATCGTCGCTAATATCTTTATCTGGGTGATTTTCCTGGTTGGCTTGCAGCATATCGTGTTGCGTCAGGACTATATCCTGGGCTATTGTCTGAGTCTGCTCACTCTATGTAAGTTTCTGCTATACTTTGGATCTCCGGGAATGGTGCTAATGTTGGTGCAGCTCTGGCTCTTAGGCAGTTCGCGATCAAGATTATTGCTCTGCAGTGGATCTTTGCCTTTACCATTTTCGCGGTCTTGACCGCTGTCTCGTTTTACGTCTCTGCTGCTACGTACACTGGTCGTGACAGCTTGTTCCGTCGTATTGCTCACCCCGAGTCGAGTGACCGCGAGAGAGAGCCTTTGCTTAACGATGCGTAGGCAACGGCAGGTGGAGCTTCACACTGACGAGATTTCAATGTTGCTGTTGGCGACTCGACAAGAAGGGGTTGAATTTTGGTGGTACCTATCTTGGTACCCGGTTGATGTTTCATCGTCTACTGAGAATGATCTTTTTTTGCAGTTTAATACCTGGAGTCGGCACTTGACTTTTTATCCCGCGATGAATCTAGTTCATGCACTGTTTATGATCGTTGACGCACTGATGCGACCCACTCAGTGGAGCATCGAGTCTGGATGCGCAATTCCGACTCTGTACTCCGTAGAAAACTCCCAGCGCAGGTACGTGAATACCATTTGACAAATAGAGGATAAGTTTTATTAATAGCTAGCTAGATTCAAGGTTAGTCGGGACGAGTTCCCAATATTAAAGCCCCGTGCAGCAGCTCCTTGCAAGTGCGTTGCCGTGACAACCAACTCCACCTCCACTTTGTTGATGCGGATGGACCGGTTGACCTCTGTAACCTCTCTATTCTTAATTCACATCCACGTTCCCTTTCTACATTCCTCTCCACATTCCGATTATCTTCACAGTCAGTATTGTCAGTATCATCATCGTCATTGCCAACCTGTCAGACCGTACGCTCTGCCTGTCTCGGCTCAGTTGACTGCCGTGTCTCATCGCGCAACTTGTCTTAGCCAGACCGCGTCAAACCCTACTATGCAGAACTGAGATCAAACGACCACATTCCACATCATGAGCCACTATCCAAGGTCCAATTACGGGGACGAGCCTCCCGCGTACTTGGATGAGGCGTCCTCATTCCTGCCCGAGCCCGAGTCTCCCACAGCCACTCGCAATGGCGCGACTATGCGCTTGTTGCCCACCGCAAGCGATAACAGCGACCTGAGTGGCAGCCCTGGGGCTCCCTCTTCCTATCAATCAGACTATGATGACTCTACTCCGTAAGTACATCCACCTTCTACAAATCCAACCTTATTCTCCGGCACATTCCAATTGTTGTCCCTTCAACGCAACCACATGCTCCCCTCTCCAGTTTTGGCTACGCCCTTGGCAGATGCTATCTCTGGTAGACGCGCCAAGAATGTGCATGGGAGGTCCGGCATTGGGCGAGACCGTGCTTGTGCTGGTAGTTTATCGAGCCTGGCCCGGCCGTAAACAATGCACACATTACTTGTTGTATCCCACATCCGATATCCACTGTGAACAAACCTGCTGTCAGCTTTGTTCAAGATGGACATGGATGAGCTGCATTTTTCTCCGAGTCCGACGCGACCGCGTTCTAACATTCGAGTCCAATATTCTAGGACTGGCCAGGCACCTCACTACGATGACCGCTTCTATCAGGTTCCCAGCGCGGCCTCGCCTTCGCGTGCGCCTTCCAGCGTGGGCACCATTCCAAATCTGGCCCCCTCTACCGCTAGCCTAGCAGACACATCGGTTTACCCTTCAATTCCCCCGCGAGTGGGTTCTCCGATTCGGCCTTGGAGTCCCGGACACGTTCGGCCACCGTCCGTATCGAGTGTGGGCTATGAACGGGCCGATCTCAATGGCAGTCCACGACCTGGTACTCCTAGTTCACGATATGGCGGAAGTCCTCGACGACCTTTGCCTCCTGCTCCTCTCTTCTCTGGTCCTCCTCCATCTACCGACACTAGCATTGATATCGGAGACGGAGTCGCGCGCGAAGACCCATTCGGTGGTGGTGGAAGAACCATTAACCATGGCTCTCGCGCCAGTGTCCGTTCCTTCATGAGCGAGTCGACCGTCATGGGCGATGAAAAAGATGATATGGCCAAGGTTGACCTGGACGACGACGATCGATCCAGCATGATTGATCCCAATCTTCACTACGGCCCGGCGCCTGACAAGCAAAGCCGCCGAGGCGTTCGCCCCACCCAGATGGTCAAGAAGGAGATCCAGTTGATCAACGGCGAGCTGGTCCTGGAGTGCAAAATTCCCACCATTCTGCACAGTTTCCTGCCTCGCCGCGATGACCGCGAATTCACCCATATGCGATATACTGCGGTGACTTCCGACCCTGACGATTTTAGCAACCGCGGATACAAGCTTCGCCAGCAGATCGGCAGCACAACACGCGAGACGGAGCTTTTAATCTGTATTACCATGTACAACGAAGACGAGATTGGCTTTACTCGCACCATGCACGGTGTCATGCGGAACATTAGCTACCTCTGCCAGCGTACCAAGTCCCGTACCTGGGGCAAGGATGGTTGGAAAAAGATTGTGGTTTGCATTATTTCCGATGGTCGTAAGAAAGTCCACCCCCGAACCCTGAATGCGCTCGCGGCCCTAGGTGTTTATCAAGAGGGTATTGCCAAGAACATTGTCAACCAGAAGCCTGTCACAGCACACGTCTATGAGTACACTACCCAGGTCTCGCTCGACTCTGATCTCAAGTTCAAGGGTGCCGAGAAGGGCATTGTGCCCTGCCAGGTCATCTTCTGTCTCAAGGAGCAGAACCAGAAGAAGTTGAATTCTCACCGTTGGTTCTTCAATGCCTTTGGTCGGGCCCTCCAACCCAACATCTGCGTCCTGCTTGATGTGGGTACCAAGCCTGAGCCTGATGCTCTGTATCACCTATGGAAAGCGTTTGACCAGGACTCCAATGTTGCTGGTGCTGCTGGTGAGATCAAGGCTGGCAAGGGAAAGAATTGGCTTGGTCTTTTCAACCCGCTCGTCGCCAGTCAGAACTTCGAGTACAAGATGTCCAATATTCTCGATAAGCCGCTCGAGTCCGTCTTTGGTTACATTACTGTGTTGCCCGGTGCTCTCAGTGCCTACCGTTTCTTCGCCCTGCAGAACGATGCTGATGGCCACGGCCCGCTCAACCAGTACTTCAAGGGTGAGACTCTTCATGGTCAGGATGCCGACGTCTTCACTGCCAACATGTACCTGGCTGAGGATCGTATTCTTTGCTGGGAGTTGGTGGCCAAGCGAGAAGAGAGATGGGTCTTGAAGTTCGTCAAGAGTGCTGTTGGAGAGACTGATGTGCCTGACTCGGTGCCCGAATTTATTTCGCAACGACGACGTTGGCTGAACGGTGCCTTCTTCGCTGCTGTGTACTCTATCTTCAACGCCAAGCAGATCTGGAAGACGGATCACACTCTTGCTCGCAAGATCCTGCTGCATATTGAGTTTGTGTACCAGACCCTCAATCTGCTGTTCACCTATTTCGGTCTCGCCAACTTCTACCTCGCTTTCTACTTCATCGCTGGTTCCCTTACCGATGAGAAGATGGATCCATTTGGTCACCATATGGGCAAATACATCTTCATCGTCCTCCGTTATGCCACCGTCTTGGTCATGTGTTTGCAGTTCATCATCTCTCTTGGTAATCGACCTCAAGGGTAAGTCATCTCGCTTCCTATCCCTGAATCACTCTAACTATTCCCAGTGCCAAAAACCTTTACCTCTCCGGTATCATCGTCTACGCCATTGTCATGTTCTACACCGTCTTCTGTGCTCTGTACCTCGTCGTGAAGGAGTTGCTCTCTCGCGCAGGCGTGGGCGACATCAAAATAGACGTCTCCAACACCCTGATGATGAACATCGTCCTATCCATGCTTTCCACCGTCGGCCTGTACTTCTACACCTCCTTCCTCTACCTGGACCCCTGGCACATGTTCACCTCCTCCGCACAATACTTCCTCCTCATGCCCAGCTACATCTGCATCTTGCAAGTGTACGCCTTCTGCAACACCCACGACGTGACCTGGGGAACAAAAGGAGATAACGTGCTCAACACCGACCTCGGCGCCGCAAGGGTAATCAACGGCACAACCGTAGTCATGGAAATGCCCTCCGAGCAACTCGACATCGACAGCGGATACGATGCCGCCCTCCGCAACCTGCGCGACCGCCTCGAAGTCCCCGAGCCTGCCCTCCCCGAGTCCCAAATGCAAGAAGACTACTACCGCGCCGTGCGCACATACATGGTCTCCATCTGGATGGTCGCCAATGTCATCCTCGGCATGGCCGTTTCCGAAATCTACGGCGTCGACTCCGGCGGCACAAACATCTACCTCGCTATCATCCTCTGGTCCGTCGCGATCCTCGCCGCTGTCCGCGCAGTCGGCTCCACCATCTACGCCATCCTAAACCTCGTGCACAAGATCGTCGAAGGAAAGACCAAGTTTGAAGCGGGAAATATCACCAACTTTGCTCCTTCTACCTTTGGTGGAAGTACCGGCACTGCTTCTGAAGGTGGTCGTTCCTCGCGTCCTATTCGATACTCTGATAAACCATCGCTTAAGGACCGTATTAACGAGACTCGCTGGGCTATTGGACGGACGCTTGGCAAGGCTATGTTCTGGCGGAAATGATTCGTTGATTTTGGAGTTTGATTTTTCGGGAGTTATTTCATTTTCTGTTTCTTTATGATGGAAATATTTCATGATGGATTTGCTTGGTTGTGTTTCTCGTCTCGGTTTACTTTCGGGATGAGTGATAATGTGTCTATGGTTTCCTTATGTATTTATGCGCTTCAATGAAGTATATGATTTCTTCATGCATTCGTTCTGGTGTAAGTGTTTAAGTGCTTGTTGTAGGTAATCTTTGAAGACTTGGGCTGGTTTGTTGCGATGGTAACATTATCTTGGGAATGCATTATCTATTTGTAAACAACCGGGCGACCTTATTGAAGCACCATGGGACCTTGGGGATTTTGCGGGGTCGGTCGGACCAACTCCGGGTGATCAGATCCCAAGCCATACCAAGACTGAATATAATGCCCACCCCTGGTACCTTTTTGATCACAACTGCATTCTAGACATTCTAGAGCGAGAGCATAACGGTCGTCCAAAATGCCCACATCTAATGCGCTCCTTGCTCTAGTGTTTCTAGGACAATCATTCATACCTACAGCCAAGTGTAGCGGCGTTCCTGCTCAGGCTCAGACAATCGATCAAAGATCATTCAACGTGTTAAATGCGACCCAACCGCCAACCGAATTCAACGCAAAGAGTGTACGCAACTAACTTGAACCATTCATATCCTCATCTCATGCCAACGCTTGTAATTACAGGTTTTCGTTCCTCCCGGACACACCGAAGAAAGTCTTAAACAACGCCCATTCCATGTGTACGACGAGGAGTTCTTGAAGATTATCGGAGGAGCTCCAACACTCACCCGAATTGCGCACTCACCCAAGGACCCTCTATTCCACGAGGCGGTCGTATGGTACGTGATGAGCATAACAAGAAAGCATCTCGGACTAACACCCCTTGTTACAGGTCGAAAGAAACAGACGAAGTCTTCTTCGTCCAGAACGCAGGCGCCAAAAATGCTAGCACCGGTCTAAACAAGTCGGCTATCATAGAGATGATCACTCTAGCAGACGCAGCTGCCGTTTCTGACAAGAGTGATGCCGTGGGCTTGGTCGATGTTTCTACAGTCCCTTCATCGCCGATGGTGATTAATCCAAATGGTAAGCTACATCGCGAGATACGATGTTTCTATTTCGGCTAACTGGTGATGTAAAGGGGGAACAAACTATCGAGGACAAATCATCTTCACCGGTGAGGGGCAGGGAAATGACAAACCTCCTTCTTTATGGCTTATGAACCCGCAAAAGCCATACAATACGACCGGTCCGTGGATAACCCTGCACACACGAAGATAGACAACTAACAGAGAATCCCAGTCCTCTTGAACAATTACTTCGGTCGCCAATTTAACTCCTTGAATGATGTAGCCATTCACCCGAAAAACAAAGACATCTATTTCACAGACACGATTTATGGGTACGTGCAAGATTTCCGTCCTGCGCCAGGTCTACGGGACCAAATCTATCGATTCAACCCCGATACTGGAGCCGTCACGATCGCGGCCGATGGATTCGATCATCCTAATGGTATGCACGAGGCCAGTCAATCATCTCATCCAGACCAATTGATTTGAACTAGGTTTCACTTTCTCTCCGGATGGCGATTACGCATATGTCACCGATACAGGAATCGATAGTGGCTTTTTCGGTCTGAACTTTACCCGACCTGCTTCGATGTACGTTCTCGTTGAATCGTTCGTTTAAAGGAATATTGACTTATATTGTAGCTATCGCTTCGACGTGAAAAAAGATGGCACGCTCGAGAATCGCAAGACTCTTGCATTTGTGAACTCCGGTGCACCTGATGGTGAGTTGAGCTATGCAGATGATGTTCCGTTCCTAGTTGGATACTTGAAGCAAATTGAGGTGTATCGTTGCTGACATTCTCGGTTAGGCATCCACTGTGACTCTTGGGGTAATGTATACGCTGGGTGTGGTGATGGCATTCAGGTCTGGAATCCCTCGGGCAAGCTCATCGGCAAGATATATGTTGGTTCTACTTCGGCGAACTTTAACTTTGCCGGGAAGGGTCGGATGGTTATATGTGCTGAGACGGACCTGTACTATGCAACATTGGCTGCAGCGGGGAATTATGTCGAGAGTGAGATGTGAGAATCTCAGACAACGACTAGGGGATTGTAGATAGTGTCTGGTTGTCGTTGGTAAAAATGTATTCCTATTGGGCACACATGCCATCAAGCCGAGGAAATCACATAAAACCAAAGCATCCTACAAGAAGAAGCCCCTAGATCCTACCATGCATAAATAAAAACCCAATAACTAAAGAAAACCTTCCTAAATACACACCCCATCCCACCAACCCTCATATCAAAGCTTAGCCACCCTCCCACCCCTCACAATCCCCTCAACAAGCCCAGCCGCCGCCAATACCTCCTCATCCCTAAACCTCGCCCCCGAAATCTGCAACCCAATAGGCGCCCCTTCAAACCTCTCCGGACCCGTATACTTCCCCCACTCCCTTCCATCAACCTCATTCCTCGGGACATACATCTTATCCCCATCCTCAAGCCCATCCAGCTCCAAATCAACCATCAAACCCGACGGAAACACAACAGAAGGAAAATCAACCAAGTTCCAAATAGCAGTATAATTCCAATACTGCGACTCACCCAACACAGCCGCCACACCAGGGTAGGGCGGGGAAATAATAAAGTCCACACCCCGGCGCTTCATAACTGCATGGTACTCGTCGATGAAGACGTCGCGTCTGTGCTGATATGCCCAGGATTCGGGGTGTGTTAGTGGTTCCGGACGGGAATACGCTAGGGCCCATTCTGTTAATGGACGCGCGGGTTCGCCCGAGGAGAGGAGCATTTTGCGTTGGAGGGTGCCGGCGTCGGGGTAGTAGAGGGTTGACTGAAGTATTAGAGTACTGTAGGGTAGTGGGTAGTTGGGGGCTTACGATGATATTCCAGCCCTCGGCGTGCTTGTATGGTTCCCAGTCTACGACTTTGATTCCTGCTGCGATGAGTTTCTGCTGCGCGAGTCGTAGGGCACGAGTTATTGGTGGATGGGGGCGGACGCAGCTAGATTCATTAGCATGGTTCTGTAGACTCATCATGGTAACTAGCACTTACCCGTCATCCCACATGATGGCAATAGTCACATCTCGGGTCGGGGTGACGGTCTTCCAGGGAATGGGAACCAGAGACCTCTCGTTATTCCACGGTTCTTGGTCCAGCACAGCCTTTGAGAATAGTTCGCAATCTTCGAGAGAGGAGCTTGCCAGTGGGCCCACAACACCGTGGATAGTCTCCTGTCCCAGGGAAGCAACTTGGATTCCTGCCATCGGCATGCGCATGGTGGTGGGTCGGAAGCCGTAGGCACCGCAGAACGCAGCTGGGCAGCGGATTGATCCACCGATGTCAGTGCCGATGCCGAGGGGGGCACATTTGAAGCCCATCGAAGCGCCCTCGCCGCCGGAAGAGCCACCAGGTGTTAGGGTGCGGTTGTGTGGGTTTAGAGTCGTGCCAGTGATGTTGTTGCTGCAGCAGAGGTGCTATAGAGTGTCAGCTAGTGGTCTATAGTATGTATAATCGGTGTTACTTACCATGAGGGATTGAGGTTGATTCGTACGGACGTGGAATACTGCGCCGGCCTTGGCGAGCAATTGCAGTAAGTGCGCATCTTCCGGGGTGACCTTGTCGACCCTAGTTCTGTCAGTGATGGTCGCGGTAATCGCCATAAGTGTGACATACCAAGCAACGTATCCGGTATTGCATGTCTTGTTCTTGAATCCAATGTGTTCTTTGACACTGGTCGGGACGCCGTGCTATGCAATATTAGCATTTGCATAGCTACGCAAGTCTAGACCGTTACCAAAGGGCCCACTAGCTTCCCTGTCCGCTGATAATAATCATCGAGTTCTTTGGCACGAGCAATTGCCTCATCTGCCAGGAACTCCGTTGCGAAATTCAGCTAGATTCACTCATTAGCGCTCTGTAGGAAATAGTATAGGGCTTCCCACCAGCTGATGTCCCAGAACCGATCTCTTCAAAAACGCCACAACAACTTCTTCCGCCTTCAAGCTACCCTTTCCCATCTGTGCCACCAGCTCAGTGGCAGACATTTCGGTAATAGTGAGCTCGCGCTCACTCAACAGGCCACTTTGTCTGGGTAGAGCGATAACGTTTTTCTGAGTCGGGGGCGGTAATTTGTCTGCCGGTAGTAGCCATTGCTTTGGAATGGAGTTGTTGAGGATATCTCTGCCCTTTTGGGCTTGGTGTTTCCAGTTCTGGAGGGGCATGTTTATTGCGGGACCAGAAGTTAGTACCTACGTGAGCGGATGCAAGTTTGATCATATAGTAGGGAAAGAAGAGGGGAAAGGCTCAGTTTATACGGGGCGCCATCGTGATTATCAATCCCCGCATAGAGGTACCTTGTACTACAGATGGAATAGGTTCCAACTCGGCTTTTGATAGGTACTGCCGGCGCGGGGTTGGCAGTATCGTAGATAACAGTGGCGCTGGTGCGCTGCTCTTATCTGTAGACATATAGCAGAGAGGACGGACTGGCTACGGAGGGATTCGGTCCTTTGGTGTGATTGATAGACGTACATCTCACCTAGCGGACTAATGCCGTAGCTGAGTATCAGGTTGTGAAGTCTCCAGGCTAGCATCTCATGCCGTAGAGAATGCTATGGAGGCTAACCACCGCATAAAACAGTTAAAGCCAGATTAATTGATCGACAACCTTACTAGAAGGAAAGAAAAGAAAACAGGAAAAAGAGAGATTAAAAATAATATTTCTAATATTTTTCAGTAGGAAAAAATAACTCTCCCTCGGGGAATCGAACCCCGGTCTCCCGCGCTTATCAGTGTTAATGACAAGCGGAAATCATGACCACTAGACCAAGGAAGATGTGATAGCCGAGTTACCGCTCGACCACTTGGGTGGTTGATGAAAGACCTTGATATTTTACGTTTTATGTTCCCTGTTTCCCAATCCACCTTCATCCACAGCAGGTCAGCGCCTCACACAGTGTTCCACACACTACTTGGCACCGTGACTCGCCTGACTCCGTTTCAGACTTGACTTCTGGTTGGATAGTAGCTGAGTGGATCCCATACGCGTGGAGACACTGGTTAATGGTTCTTGCAGTATTCAGGAAACTGGCAACCGAGGGTTCGGAGACAACGACATGGACGGAGGCGAGGTTCTTCTGTTGGTTGAGGCGCCAGATATGTAGTTCATGAATAGAGTGTACACCGGGGACCTGATTGAATTAGCTTACGCGTGTCTGGTTTAAGCGTGATTCTCACCTTCTCCAGATCGTGCTGCACGTCGCTTGGATCGACTCCGGTTGGTGTGCTTTCTAGGAGAATGTGTCCGGCTCTCCGTACTGGATATGCGTGAGCGAGGAGGACAGAAAGTGGAGAACGGCCATACTTAGTGGAATAGAAGATAGTGCGATCATCAGCGCGATGCCCATGCTCACTCCCGGGTCGGCGTAGTACCGGCCATCGTACTTGGCCAGCCAGATGACCAGCGCGGCAGCCATGACACCGAGATTATTGGCTGCGTCACATAGTACATGCAGGAGAACACCCATCATGCCCAAATCGCCATGGTCGTGTCCGTGGCTATGACCATGACTGTGATCGTGGTCGTGTCCGTGGCTATGACCATGACTGTGATCGTGGTCGTGACAGTGGGTAGAGGCGGAGCCATGCAGTTTTTCAAAGCTCACATGCTTGTGATCATGGTGCTGAAGACAATAAGTATATTGTAAATTACCATGGAAAGCAGACTCACTTTGGCAATGGAGTCCTCCTCATCACTCACTCCATCCTCGATAGTCAGAGCCGGACTATGACCGTGACCATGTTCTAAAACAATCAGTTTCAATCCTATCACCCGATAGTAAAACCTACCATGTAGAAACAATGCGCTAATAACATTGAGCCCCAGCCCAATGCACCCAACGATAAAGACCAACTTCGGATCCTCGATGCCTGCAACAAGAAACCATCAGCCATCACCGTAAAGTTTAAACCAATGACTCAACTCACGATGCACCGAAATAAACCTCTCAATAGACTGCAAAAAGATACTAATCCCCAGTCCAAAAAGCAAAACACCATTAAAAAAAGCACCCAACAATTGAGCCCTTTGCCATCCAAAAGACAACCCCTTGGGCGAGTCATCACCCTCTGAAACCTGAAACGCATCAATGTCCATTATCCAATACACGTATCCCGCAAACAAACCTTCAAAGCCACCAACGCAATGGCAAATCCAACAAGATCATTCAACTAGCACACATCAGTGAATGAATCACGAGACATTCCATTTCGCATCAACCTACATAGTGAAATGCATCTGCAATTAGCGCAAGCGAATGCGTATAGAACCCCACTAATCCTATTAGCATGTCTCTTATAGATGTATGTGTCACTTACCCGAGATCTCCCCTAGGAAGAAACAGGTGGAGATACCAATGACCACGGATAAGCGCGTTGAGCGCGAGATGCGGAATGGCATCCTGAGCGAAACTGAATATCGTCCTAAGATCGCCTCAGATTACTAGCAAATGCCCAGACCCTGTGTAAGCGTCGAAGCGAAGAAATGGTAGGACTCAAAGTAGCGAAGACCAAGACATTTCCTGACATGGACCCTTTTTGATTGAATACTTCTGCCTTTTAGGCTCCGAAAATTCAATGGCTGGTTGGGCTTTACCGCCGTGTAACTCGTGTTGGAGCTCCGGCCGCAGGGAAGTATGTACGGTGGTACCTTGGGTGTGGCATGCGGGCTATCCCAGGGGTTGGGGGTTGGGTGGATTAAATTATAATTCTATAGAATATAACGACATACGTAGTTATAGCAAAGATGGATTGGGAATATTTCTTATATGCTGTCTTATTCAGTTAAGCTTATCCATTGGGAAACGGTTAGGGCTACGCCACCGAGTCACTCCTCGGGAGCACGCGATCAGCGGAGAATTCAAGAAGCAAATCATTCCGCTCTATCTGAGGTCTACAGGATTGTGAACAAGGATTTAGGTTGACGCGCGGAAGTCGTGTATCCGCGAAGAATGAAGGTTCACCACCCAGGTACTCACGAGCCACGAATGTAAGATTCCAGGCTGGAGCTACAAAGATTGAAATACTAAGGGAGTAATTCGCGATTCACACTCAATTAACGAAAGTTACCTAGATATACAGTTTGTCATAAACGTGTTTTAGCTCTACGCCGCAATCACATCTGACAATCCGTCCAGCTCACGCTGCCAGTTGCGATGACGCGAGATATGCCAGATGAACTGCTCCGCGAAACCCTTTGCGTCAGGTCCGACGTTGGACACCTTCAACGAGGAGGCATCGCCGTGGCCAGTCACCACACCGTAGGACTCGGTCACAGCAGTACCGGTCGCAGCGACTTCAACCTCGTCCAAACCGATCTGGCGGCCGATGAAGGGGACGGCTTCGTTGATACCGGCGATAGCCTTGAGATGCGCGAAGGACTCCGTGATCCAGAACTTGGCGACGCCGTTCTTCGACAGGGTGGAAATGTGCTTGCCGCCGGGCACGAAGACCGCGTCGAAGAGCGTTGAACGCATGCCGGAGAAGAAGTGGTCTGGTACGACCCTCTCGCCTGTTTCGGATGTTACGCCTTGTCGTTGCGTGCCGATGGTGAAGACGAAAGCGTCGCGCGCGGAGAGTGCTTCTTTCATAGCGTTGTATGAGGGGTAGTCGAAGCCGTCGGCGATGAGGATGGCGATGCGGCGGGTTGCGATGATGGGCTTTTCGGGCATGTACTCGAGTTGGCTGAGACCCTTGGCCTTTTCGCCCTTGTTTTGCTTCAGGGCCTTGGTGGGGGTCCCAGCGCCGACGTTTGCTGCGACGGTCTGCGCCAGCTCTAGACTGACAGCCGCAATACGTTCGGACATGCGCTTGTACACGACTGGGTCATCGCAGTGGTCCAGTTCGAAAGAGAAGGCCTTGCCCAGGTGCATCTTCTCGATCTCTGAGAGGGAGTTGTAGAAGAGCTGGGCTTGGTTGTAGTGCTCCGCGAACTTGTCAGATAGAAGACGGCCTTTGACGCCCTGCTGCTTTCCGTTGTAGCTTGTGAAGCCACCTTGGGCGGGCGTCGCAGGCGGGTTGGCTTCGAAACGGTTAGGCCAGTAGTTGACTGTTCCCTTTGTGATACGGTGCTTCATAGCGCCGTCACGGTTGACCAAGTTCATGTATGGACAAACGGGGCGGTTCACAGGCAGCTCCTCCCAGTTGGGACCGAGTCGCGAGATCTGGGTATCGAAATAGGAGAAGTTGCGACCCTGCAGCAGCGGGTCATCTGAGAAGTCGATACCTGGCACGATATGGCTGGTACAGAAGGCAGCCTGCTCGGTCTGCGGATGGAACTCGTCGATGTTGCGATTGAGTTCCAGCTGGCCGATGTATCGAATAGGCACCAGCTCCTCGGGCCAGAGCTTCGTAGCATCTAGCGGATCAAACTCGAAGTCGTCCTTCTTCTCCTCGGGCAGAACCTGCATGCCGAACTTCCAGCGGGGGAATTGGCCTGCCTCAATAGCGCTGATAAGATCCTTGCGGTGGAAATCGGGATCCTGACCGCAGATCTTAAGAGCTTCATCCCAGACAAGGGAGTGCACACCCAGCTCAGGCGTGAAATGGAACTTGACCAGATGACGCTTTCCCTCCTTATTAATAAGGGAGTAAGTGTTGACACCGAAGCCTTGCATCATGCGATACGAACGAGGAATCGTCCGATCAGACATTTGCTGCTCAAGTTAGCCACAGCCCATTGATCACCAGGATTCTGTTCACATACCCAGTAGTTCATGTGAGTAGTCTCCGAGTGCATGTACACGAAATCCCAAAAGTTATTGTGCGCGCTTTGGCCCTGCGGCACTTCATTATGCGGCTCCGGCTTCACGGAGTGAATAACATCCGGGAACTTGATAGCATCCTGAATGAAGAAGACAGGGATGTTATTTCCGACAATATCCCAGTTGCCCTCTTCCGTGTACATCTTCACTGCGAAACCGCGCACATCACGCACGGTATCCGCACTTCCCTTGCTACCCTGCACGGTGGAAAAGCGCAGGAAGAGAGGGGTCGTACGGCTGGTGTCAGTCAGCACACCCGCAGTGGTGACGTCCTCTGCACTCTCGAATAGCTTGAATGTGCCAAAAGCGCCCGTCCCCCGGGCGTGCACGACACGTTCGGGAATACGTTCATGGTCGAAGCGCATGATCTGCGAGAATGAGCGGCGTTCTAGTTAGGTGATAGATGAGACGTACCTTTTCACGGGCGATCTGGTCTTCCAGTAGCGAAGGCCCGGTGTTTGAGTTGCTGCCCACACGGAGCCAGTGATCTGGATCCGAGATCTTGATGCCATAGTCGGTGGTCATATGTTGCTTGCCATTGAGTTCAACGGTATCTTTTGCCATGTCGCGGAACTTGCCGTCCTCGGCTGAGGTGTTAGTCGGTGCCATGGTAATTGTTTGATTCGGTATAGTAGAGTACCCAAAATCTGAGTGAGAGAAAGGAAAGAGGAAAGGGTCAGTGGGAGATGGCCCACTTTATACAACAATACCACCTCACCAGATCCCAAAAGCAAGCTCAACTACGTCAATGATGTAATTCACAACAGGCCAGGGACAGGGATATATGCCAATGACAGCACTCGGGAATCAAATCCCATCTGCTTAATCAGTTCGACTCGTCTCGATTGCAAACAGCAGGGCACAGGTTGGAGCTAGGGTGGAGCCCATAGGATTTACCTATCATCATGAACAGGGTATGATCACCAATGCCAAAGTAACACCAAAACCTGTCGTGGATCTGACAAAATACAGGAAATCATCACGAACATGCATCATTTCATTCGTCGGCGGTCTTCTCTCTATTCCCGCCATCTCGGATTGGAGCTTATTAACAGCTTCCTACCAGGTCAAGGCGGGGTGCAGCCATTAAACTAGCAATGGGATGTAACTCTTCCTTGGTTTGGTTGTCGATCTTGTGTTTGAGTGTGTACAGTAGCTTACCGATTGCGGATGCGATGACGTTTATGATGTTCTCGATTCGGGGATTTCTAATTGAAAAATATTCTAGATCAACGTGACGTCACATGATACTCTAATCTTCTGATATTCGGCATTCTCTCGGATTATTCAATGCCCTATCTAATGTATCTGCACGGTAGTTATCTATGTCACAAAAAGATGCATACATACAAAGACCCTTGCCACCCTCCAAGAGTATAGTCTATACCAAACAAGGATCATATCTCATCATCACGCCATTGTCTCTCTCCTGGTCGTTGACCAAGCATCGTGCTCCTCCTTGCTCTCCTGCAGACTCTTCCCAACACCGAGACCCCGCTCAACCCATTCGCGACTACCCATCTCGGAAAGACGAGAGAGCGCACGCGCAAATGCAAAGCGCTCTTCATCTCCGCTGAAAATCGAAGAGGTCTTCAGCGCCTGCACTGACATACCGAGGTCATCCATCAGGTTACGCATCGCGTCCGAGAGATCGGAATCATCCTTGACTCCGCCCTTGATGTCGGCTTCGGAGAGGAAGATGTTGGTAAGGGGGACTTCACTGGTAAGGACGAGTTTTGCCTGTAACGGTATTAGTCTGGAACCTTCTGACTCTTAGTATGGTGGTGGGGACGCACCCTGCTTTCATACACCGCGTCAATGAAGGTGATGAAGCGGCGGGCCAAGTCGCGCTGGTTCATGTTCATGGCTGGCACCTCTGTCACGATGAATGCGTCGTAGTGTCGCACCAGCTCTAGGTAATCGGCTGCGCCTGTGGCTGTGCCGATAAGCTGGTTGAATGTAAACTGCGCGGCCTTGCCGCTGACCCGAGGCACATTGATCGTGCGTCCCCATACCTCCTGCGTGGCTGGGTGGGGAGGGTCGTTGACGGGATCACCGAGAACATCGAACCATCTCTGCGCATGCTGGTCGGCATCTGCGTCCAGAGGGTGGTGATAAACGGCGGCTGGGGGCCGCGGGATCTTCCGGTAGTCCGTGGGAGAGTTGAGATTGATAACATTCAGGGCGGTTTTGAGGAGATTGATGCAGGGAATGAAGGACTCGCGCTGAATGCCGTTTCTGTACAGCTCGTCTGGGTGGCGGTTGGAGGTGGTGACGAGGACGACGCCATGCGACATGAGAGATTCGAGGAGTCTAGAACCAATCAGCAAACCGAGCTATGTGAATGTTGTCGTAATAGATGGTGCGCTCACCTTCGCAAAATCATAGCATCGGCAACATCCGTGCACTGGAACTCGTCAAAGCAGAGCACGCTGGCGGTCTCCGCAATATCAGCCGCAACCATAGGCAAAGCATCGAAATCGTTGCCATGGGTCATCTTCACCACGTGCACGCGCTTGTGCACGTCTTGCATGAAATTGTGGAAATGGATCCGAGTCTTAGTCTTGATATTCGGCGGCAGCGTATCAAAGAACAAGTCCATCAGCATGGTCTTGCCGCAGCCCACATCACCGTACATGTACAGGCCCTTGGGTAAGTTCTCAGGGATGGCCGGTTTCGAAGCCTTTTTGTTCGCTCCAAGGCTGAATAGCGAGCCGAAGAAGGACTGCTGGGGTTGTGGGTCCAGAGACTCGGCACTGGGATGGATCACTTTGGGGGCATTGTAGGATTTGAGGGCTTCGAAGAGGTCTTGGAGGTTTTGTATAATTCCTGTATCTGTTAGCCTCGGTCTTTAGCATTTATATAACGAGCGCATACCTCGCTGATGCGGGTCATCACGTAGCCTGCCATCCTGCACTCGGATGTCATACTCCTTCAACGGCCCCTCTTGTGATGGGGTGTAGGCCTTCTTCTCGCCCGCCGCGGTGGCGCCCTGGGTCGCGGTGGCCAGACCTCGACTGCTCGAGCGCAATGTCAACTGGGAGCCGGGAGTGTGCGCAGCAGGTAAAGCCGATCTCGAACGGGTTGCGATAGCCGGGGAGAATCCTCTTCGCTGCGTGACATAGGTGCGCTCATGTGCAACGCCCCGCAGAGGTGCAGTATGGACACTCCTCGACGGGCGGAGAGCGCCCGGGATACAGTCCGCGCAGAGCTTCGCGGACGGCCGACTCATCTGTTTGGGATGCGTATATACTTTGTACGGCGCGTTGTGGTGGGAGGAAGTATCGGATGTCGTTAAGGGCGTAGCCGAGGTATTGCCGCAGGAACGTTTTTTGGGGGGGCAGCGAAGGAGACGTAAGACACGATGATGCCGCTTCGGGACCTAAATACAGAACGCTCAAGGAAGCGCAGGCGAAGCTTCCGGAAAAATGTGCAATCTACAAAATGAATAAAGATCTAAACCGGGGTTCGGTGGCTTCTGTTCCTGAGGCGAAAAATGACCGAATGACCGGCCGAGAGATTGAGTCATGTGACCTCAGGAACAGATGTACTTGTAGCTCGTCTACCTACGGCAGGCGATATGTATCAAAGTGTTATATTTGTTTTCGCTATATTATATTAAATATTTCACCGACGCCGTCCTACTTTCCGCCTACCTAGAGTGTAGAGGGATTCCCGAGGGCAGAATCGACGTTCCGCTTTCTACTTCCTAAATAACTCCGAAGGTACTCCGAAGGTTAACTAGAGTGTGACAAACACTAGTCACATGATTCGCTTGCATGTTTGCACGAGGAGTCATTGATTTATGCCTAAACAATAAGGCATCAGTATTTCCCATGACTAGGCATCTCTTTAGTTCTGGTTCTTCTTTCTCTTTCCTCTTCTCTTCAGCTTAGTTATTCTCTGTCTACGCTACTACAAATAAACACCTTTCATCATCATTGGTTTCAGCTGTGTATCTAAGCCTGTGACATAGTTATCTATAACTTCCTATCGATACTCCCTCGCAACATGGCACCTTGCAACACTGAGACTCCCCCCTAGCCTGCCAACCGGTGGTAACACCGACTCCAGTGGCACTAAATCTGCAGAGCCTCCTGTTGAGTGTACCCCAGTACTTGCACGTTGGAGCGTTATGGGTGAGGTCTGTGTCGTGGGGTCGATCCCCATGATGATCCCCTGGGGTACACTTAACGTAGAGGGGATCATCATGGTAGATCGACCCTGCGACACAGACAACCTCATCTATAACGCTCCAACCTGCAGGTACTGGGGAAGACGGCCGGATACAGTGCGGGGCAAGCAGCCGGGACACGGGTTTCATAACGTAGTAAGCCAGTTCATCAGAAAGAGCGACAAGCCTGCAAATGCGCTAGATACGAAAAGCCGCATCTTTTGCGTTTTTTGGATTCGACGCTTCTTATGGTGCACCCGATTCCATAGTCCACTATCTTGTAGAACGTATAGAACCTACAATACGTCTATCGAAGCTATAGAAATTAATCTTATTAACTAGGTTTAGAAGCTACCGACCAGCTGGGGATAGACGTGCTACGAGTTGAACCGAATATCTCCATTCCATGATCGTAAGATTCAAAAATAAACCAATTATGACTGATAGATAAAAAAGCCGTCCTATATATGCAGAATGTTCGCATATGTACATGCCACGAAGTGCAGGGTATTATCCCCCAAATAAGGTATAGATGAGAAAGGAAATGGCCCAGTCAGGGAAGTCAAAAATCAAAACCAGAACCAAGGAAATAATGACCATGAAAGGATAGAAAAAACCAATGCCATACATCACGCATCATATTCGTAACACGGCGAGCCTCCCCCACACGCAAAACCAAGTGCAATCGCTCAAAGGGCTGATATAGCCAGGGGGAATTCTCGAAAAGTGGATGCCGGAACGCCAACCGTGACTCGTTGCAAAACGGAAACACATAAACATAAATGTACCACTGCGTCAGAAGAATAGAGCGCAGTCCTATATCGGGATTAGGCGATGCTCACGAACAGTGTCAACTTTGTGTTGCGTTGCATGGCGTTCTCCAGGTCTTGATCGGATATCAGATCGACGTAGGTACCGGATGTCTCGTCGCGGTACTGCACAATGATATCCTTTTGGATCTTCAGCCGGTCCGATAGCTTATCCTTGAGATGCTGCATGCTGACACCGGACGGAATGCGGATCGCGATCAGATCGTCTTGGAAAAACACCTTGACCTTCATCGCGCTGTTTGATGCTGTGGAGACCTGCGTGAGGGAGCTAGGTTGGCGGTTCATAGGCGGTGGGGCACCATTGGAGAAAGAGGCCGAGAGTTGTTGCGAGTGCTGCTGCTGCTGCTGCTGCTGCTGCTGCGAGGTGCGATCCTGGGATGCGTTCATCGGTACCTGAGATGACTGGCGGGAGACACTGCGCGAGGGATCCGAGTGGTGTGACTCGCCCGAGTACCGCGCCTCCTCGCCAAAGGCGTTTGGATCGATTTCAAAGTCGCCTTGCCGGGGAGCAAACAACTGCCGGACCAGTTGGCATCGGGAGATGTGCGGGGGCATGCTCAGAAGCTTCTTGATATACTCGTCGAGGTTTTGACGGCGGCCGTTGGAAATCGCATCGGTAACGTGGGTGACGGGGCCTGGCATGAAGGGGAGGGTGCGGGGTCGGCCTCGGTTGCCGGCTTCGTCTTCGAACTGGGTCAGGAGCGCAATCTGGAAGTCGTAAAAGTCGTGGTAGTATCGTGACAGTTCCCAGCAGCGACCGTCTTCCATCTTTGCTTCGATGATATACCAATATTTGTCGTTGTCGAAGCAGTAGCGCGGGATGGAGGCGGCGACCGGTGCGAGGACGGGCTGGTAGTTTTGAGGGGGTTGCGACGTGGGTACCTGCGATGATAGAGTTCCCTTGCTGGCGTTGCGCTGGTGATACAGCTGGATAGAGCGTTAACAAACATAGTCGCACTCACAAAGGCGACGAACATACGTAACCGTTGCCATTGTGGCTCATGTGGGCGCTCTGGTGGGGGCTCATGGACGTCTTGTCCATGCCGCCGCCAGCAGCGCCGCTCTCGATCTTGCCGAGGGTGATGCTGCTGTTTTTATATTCAGCAGTCATCTTCTTCCACTCCTCAACCTTGGGGACACCGGCGCGTCGCACAGCCTCGAGAGGGTCGGCAACAGCCTGGCCTGATTGCATATCGCGCAGTTCAATAAAGGAGACGGGAATCAGGCCAGGGCCACCGAGACGGCCGATAGGTTTGGCGACGAACCATTCGGGGTTGGACTGGGCGATTACGATGATGGCCTCCCCAGCCTTGGCGTCGAGCTCGTCGGGACGTTCGGCCTGGAAGTCGTACTGGACAATGCCGTAAACCATGGCGCCCTGGCCCTTGCCGAGCGCGGACATCCTGAAGGCGCTTTGACGAGTACTGTTGATGGGGGATGCGGAGGTGGGAATGCGGTCGGAGAAGCCAGAGTCGTGGTGGTCCTTTTTATGCAGATCGCCGGAACCCCCACTATCCCTTTCGTTTTTGCCGATGACCTCGAAGAAGGAGACCGGAACGAGCCCCCGGGCTTCAGGGATAAGCGGATTACAGGCCTCGTACCAGTCTAGATCGTCCTCCCTGCTGATAACGTGAAAGAAATCGCCCTTGCTGAAAGCCAATTCCTGGGCGGTGCCTGGTTCGGGGTGGTAATCGTAGAGAGCTTTGATCACCTTGTGCGGTCAGCCACATTTTGCCGTAAGACACGGAGGGGTTTTCACTCTACACAGGGTGGCTGGGAGGGGGTTACAAGAACTCACCTTCTTGGGTGGCAGAATGGCTATCGCAGATTTGGGGGTAACGGAGCTGTGGTGATGATGATGCTTGGGTTCTTTTTCCCCCTTCAAGGATCGCCTGAGGGCCTAAAACCGGATCTGTTAATATAATGACACACAATACGAGGGTGTAAAGGACGTAACGTATTCATGGGGAGGGACAACTCACCTTCATTGCGACCGACATATGGAAAGGGGGAGGAGGGAAGGAAACGAGGGGGAAGAGATGATAAGTGAGAAAGGCAAAGGGGAGTCAGGAAAAAAAGGAGTCAGAGCAGCTTCGTTTTTTTTTTTTTTTCCCCAGGGCGTTGATGCGACCATATCACAAGTTGGTGGAAGGAGTTTACGGTATTGCGGTTCCAACCACAGGAACGGGCGGGTTGAAGATGATGGCCCGCTTTTTGCTTCTGTCCTCATCTTCGAGAAAAGACGGGCTTTTCTATGGAAATACTTAGTACGAGTGGCAAACCATAAGCTCACAGCCATAGGCGCATACAGCTCCAATCGTCTTTCAGGAATCCAATTGAAGAATCTAAATTTACAGTAATACGCAGTACGGGCATTGGGCAGACACTCAGCTTTGTTCCTTTGCTAAGAAGTACATAGAAGCCACCTTAACTCTCCGGTAGCACATAACCAAAAGAAAGACTTGAAATAGGAACACAAAGCCTAGTTAGGACCACAAAAAGAAAGCACATCATTCTCCTTTCTTCCCCTCAACTCATCCATGGTCCAACCAGCGCAAGGACCTGTGGTTCAGACGAGGTTCCATTCCCGAAGTCGCTTAATCGGCGTCACGTTTCTTTCAGGACTGGGCAAAGGCCGAGGGTGATACGTCGAGAACAAAGTGGTCCAAAGTCGAGTCTTTGACAGGCGCGGAATATGGAACTATTAATTTAAAGATAGATTAATTCCAAGGCCTCGAATGCGCGGCCCCTGCAGCGACCCGGCTATGCTGCAATGAGAATGCATATTCGGCCTGGAACATAAGTTACCCTACGTATGCTGTGTTAATCAACCGGTATACCAAACCTTTGTTCTTTTAACCGTGTCAACTTCAGGCATGCATACAGTAGTGACAAAGCTGAAGAAACTCAGCCGCCGAACAATGCCGATCACCTGGGCATCAATGATGTCAATGTGGCCAACTTCTATACTTATATTTAGATCTATCAAAGGATCCGGTGCCCAAACCACAGCCTGGATAACATAGCATAAGATGGGTAGGTACGTTCAGTAGAACACTAGCACTACCTTAACCGGGTGGTAGTATATCTCGCTCGAGTTTCTTTGGCATTGTGCGAGTTAGTTCTCCAATGCCACCCATGGCTGGCGCCGTGGTGGGACCCACGTGGCGGGGTGTTCCATTGTTCCTTATGGAAGGATCGTCGGAGGTAGATAAAAGACAGATCAAGTGGCACTACATATCTTTGATTTATCGGGGGCAACTGGCATGGTCAGATTCACAAAGACCTGGGGTCAAATCATCGTGGGATGGCGAGGACCCGTGGCCTGGTTATTCAGGCATCGAATTTGCATCTCACGTGATACTCGGTAAGTGTCGAGATGACGATCGTAGCTTTACAGATCTGGTACAGCAAACTGAAATGGCAATGCTGTGATTTTGTTCGAAAGGGTACACTGGGAACTATATCTACTGGTCCAGTCCAACATCCAAGTCCACAATCCTCATCACCCAAACAAGACGCCAGCGGGTATTAGTATGCGACTCTTGCTGAAAAACTGCGGAGAAAAAAGAAAAAAAAATAATGGAGAATGTGATAACGCCGTGGGACGGGACGGGGACAGCTCAACCAAAACGCCGGTTGCTTGAAGAAATGTCGAATACCATGGCTCCATGGGAAAAGAAAAACGGGACACGGGACACGGGACCTAGATCTGTCCTTTGATGTCGACCACTGCGTGGGCTGCGGCCTTGGCTTGTTCAAACAGCTGGCCGGCCTTGCCAGTCAACAGCCTCACAGACCCGTTCTTCTCCTCCAGCAGCTCGGCGGAGGAGTTTTCAAGAATGAACCGGGCAGTCTGCTCATCGGACTCGAAGCCAAGTTCTTCCGTGATAAAACGGATGTTCACATCGGGTTTGTACCTGTAAATGGATATTAGCTCATATTTCAGACCGGACGAAAAGAGGTATCACTTACGCTCTACAAATAGCGGCCAGAGCAGTCAACCGCTCACGATCGACAAACATGTCCATGAGATACGCACCCATGTTAGGCGTGTCCAGATAGAGCTGGAAGAAGCGATGGTAATTGCCGAGCGCCAGCGCAGACCTCACATCCAGAGCATGCTTGACGGCGACGTCTTGCCTGTCCTCTGCAGTGACATCGGCCAGCGCATCGTTCATAGCCGTCCAGTTGCGCGTATAAATGAAATAGAGAATACGATACGCCTTGAACTCCGTCGGATGCCCGCCCAGCTGCTGCGCGTACAGGACCCGCAGCTGTGTCTGGCACTGGTTATACTCACCAAGGTCCCCCTTCTCCAGGGCGATGCGCGCGTGGATCTCATAGACAATCACAGTGAACTCGGTCCGAATGTGCTGGACTGTAAGGTCCTGACGGAGTGACTTGAACTGGTCACAGATGTATCCATAGTTGCCCTCTTTCTTCCATTTCTTCTTGAGCAGGTCCAGGGTCTTTTGGAGCACGGGAAGTGGACGGACGGTATCCGGGTTGGGAGCAGAAGTCAAGCGGAAGTAGTTCTTTTCCAGGGCCTGGCATCGTCCGATCACGGGTCCTTGGTCTGGTGGGGGACTGCGAGCCGGCGAGTTGACGGGTGAAGCGGAAACCGAATTCCCATAACTGGCTCCGCCTCCCTCAAAGCGCTTCTTCCTCATCTCCAAATTAGCTTTTGACTTACTAGAGTCATCCATTGTCATGCGGGGTCTCTTCTCTGTGGAAGGGTGAGTGATCCGGTCTTCAAACCGGTTGCGAGTGTTATTGTTAGCTTTTCTCCAAGGTGGCGAGCCTGTGCCGTCCTGGTGAATCTCCGTCGATTTTCTCTTGCGGGAAGCATCCGCCGGCGAGGAAGGGCTAGACATGCCCCAGTTGGATACGGTGGGGTTGGCCAGGATTTTGTTGCGTTCGTTCTGGACCATGACCTGTGGTAGAGGCAGTCTCTCCCAGTCGATAATGTCGAGTTTATTGTTCTCTGCCGCATCGGTAATGACGAATTTCAGCTTTTCCTGCATTTCTGCCGTGCTCACGCTGGCCATCTGGTTCTCGGGCGCGAAACAGCGTTGCACATAGGAACGCACGGCAGGTGGGAATTGCACACGAGGTGCTGGGGCTGCATTCGCCGGTGTCATGCCGACTCCGTTGGTGGCTGATGTGGTTGGTTTATTATGGGCAAGACTACGACGTGCTTGGACTGGAATATAGGCAGGGGTCGCTATACAGGGGCTGGTCAGCAAACGTCACGAAATAAAGGCGGTCAAGAATCCATACCAGAATGTTGATAAGCAGTAGGCGTGGGGTTTGACGCCGAGGCTGTCGCGCGCCACGGGGGTACACTGAAGCTCATCCCGAGGTCTCTAAAAAAGGGTTGTAAAATGCCGAGGAGTGATGGGGATGAATTTGGATAACCAGAAATTCGAAAAGAAAAGGAAAAAGAAGAAGACGAGAAGGCTACGGAGGAAACAGGGGGCGGTGAAGTAAACCGTAGATTTAGGATGTGGAAGATGATTTCACGGTTGACAGCGCACAAGGTCGGAAGTGAAGTTTCAAGTTCGACGACTCGCTTACCCCGGGATTTCTTTATTCCGGATCTGGCCCCGGTTTATCATAGTCGCGTTATCGCATGTGTTCCCCAGTGCCACCTGCTAGATGTTTTTCAAGTCTCTTGACCTAACGACTGCATTGCGGCCTTTGCTATTACCTGACGAGACTCTTCTCTTTGTCCAGGATGCGGTGGGCTTGTATGAAGGGTGCGTGGTCTCCGAGCCGTTGGTAGACTGTTGACGGCATACTGATACGAGACCAGGAAATACAAGATCCCCAACTACCAGAATGGCCATGCCTACTTGACATCGCATCGGGTATGCTATGTGGCTGCTGAAGAGCCCCGCAAGTATTCCGTAGGGATTGACTTAAAGGAGGTCGACCGAGCAGATTATCAGGTACGATCTACTACATCGTGATATTCTGTATTAACTCACTGAAAGATGTGATGGTAGGCTGGATTTCTGAAGTCATCGCCGAAGATTACAATATATCCCAAACCCCAGAAAAATAAATGCGATAAGTTACGAAGTATAAGTGGCAGTCCTCAGCCAGTCAAGCCGCTCTCCCCGCATCCTCAATCCCCCGCGCCACATCAATCACCTTCCCCGAAACCAGTTAACGCGACTTGGATATGCCCCATATGCTCATTTTCTAATCCTGTCCCCTCGAACTTTGACACTACGACAGCTACCACGGCGACTCCCTTGCCACCATGTTTGGCCTGCGGCATCAAACCACCGTTCACGACTGTCCTCAAAGCGGCCATCAGCGCGGCCACCGGCTCTTCTGCCAGTCGAGATTTGCCCTTACCCAGCTTGAGCTCATTGCCGGTCGAAAATAGCACAGTCACGAAGAATGCTAGTTGGACGGACCCTGGCAATGGATCGGTGTCGTGCCCTCGGTGCACCTTTGTGAACTACCCATCCCTTATCGAATGCGAGATGTGCGGGGCACCGCTGAGATTAGCACCAGCTTCAATTAGTGGGGTAGATGCGAGTCGCGCGGACTCCCCGGCTCCGTTCTTCGACCAAACGCGTATCACCAACACGGAAGTGGCGGAGAGCATCAAGCTATCATTCCGCGCGGGTGGGGAAAAAACGTTCTACGAGAGATTGAAGGGGGCCCTCATCCAGCGAAAATGGCTCCTGCATAATGCACCTCCGGTACCTCCACCGTCGCAGACACCATCAAGTACACCTGCTATCACTGCCCCGGAAATCCCACAACCGGCCCCACGTGCGGCGGTGGGTATCGCGGGTCTAGAACAACGACGACTGGAAGTCCGCATGAATAACCAACTGGTGATAGGCAATGCCTTTGAAGACCTCGAGGCGCTGATGGCGTCTGCAAAACAGATCGTGGCGCTAGCAGAGACCCTTGCCAGGGAGTCTGGGATGGCTAGCAACGAGGGTTCTGCAGAGACCAATGCGGTGCTATCGGAATCGGCAGCCGCGTTGGGGATGGTGACTACGAAGGACATGCTCAGCTCGGGATCGGAGAACCTCTATCTGTCGGAGCTGTCACGCAACCTGGCCGAATATTTGACAGATGATCGCAAGGGAATCCTGCAACGTGAAGGTGGCATTATGAGTCTTATTGACCTGTGGGCGGTGTTCAACCGATCACGTAATGGGGTAGAACTCGTCAGCCCATCCGACTTCGAACGGGCGGCGGAACTATGGGAGAAGCTCAAATTACCGGTTCGACTACGACGGTTCAAGAGCGGTCTACTGGTGGTTCAGCGCTACGACTGGAGTGACGATAAGACAGTGCGGCAGCTACAGGAATGGATGGATGAGCTACGAGTCCTCTCACCGGAGGAGCCGGTTCCGTGGGACTGGAGGGAGTTCGGTCGGGCCGTGACGGCACAGGAGGCGGCGCAGCGATTCAAATGGAGTATTGGTGTGGCCGCTGAAGAACTCGAGATGGCCGAGGATCGGGGTATCCTATGCCGGGAAGAAGGAATTGAGGGCCTACGGTTCTGGATCAACCGTTTATAAATATAAAGTTCGGAGAAAGTAGTGTTCCGTTCGAGCAAGGACGGTATGCCGGTCGATATTGAGATCCGGAGAATAGATCAGTATGTATATTGATGACAACGGGGAAGAAGTCTGCCGATGAAGGTGTCAGAGCATCAAGGAGATGAGTAGCACGTGGGCGATAGGTATCAAAGTGTCATATTTATCTTTCTCTACTATATTAAACGTTTTACTGACGCCGTCCTACTTTCCGCCTAACCAGAGCACGTAGGGATTCCGAGAGGAGAATTAACATTCGGAAGTTCCGCTTTCTATTTACTCCCTATGTATAACTCCGAAGGTTAGAGCATGATCTAATATCTACTTCTTTATCTCTTACTTTGTCCTTATTTTACCTTTACTTTGCTCTTTGTCTTGTATATTTCCTTGTATCCTTCTGTCTTCCGTAATATACTACTCCGTTTAGTGCGTAGGACTGAAAAATATTTATGACATTTTGATACCTATCGCCTACCGTAGAGGAGTGAAAAGGGCCAACGACCCAGTCTAACGTCATGCAGTTTCAGCTGGGGTCCTGTGATATTGGATTACGTAACTAGCGTACCCCGCAATTCCCGCAATGATCTCCATCTCTCGTTCCCCACTCAGTCGGATGAACTCCCTCTACTCCGTTTTCTATTTGTCTTCAATCCTTTTCGTTTATCCGCAATCTCCTCTATTTTTATATATACATTTGGGCAATCCGTTTTGAACGCCTCCAGACGATTTCTGGGAGTCTAGATAAGCAAGATCCGCTTTTATACACTAATTGCGATCGGGTATGATCGATAGTCGTGCGAACTGGTGGGTTGGTAGGAATATGGTAGGTTGACGGTAGTGAATCTATCTCGCAAGATTATGTTAATGTGAGGTGAAGGATAAAGACGCGGTAAGATGTAGGTCGGAAGATTATGTTAAGGTGAGAGGAAGAAGTTATGATAGGGGAGGAAATATTTTATACCGACTAGATGCGACTACTTTAATCAATTTAAACTCCCCTTAATGGTGATGTAAGCATTTGGATAAGGAGCTACGAAAAGCCTCTCATAAACTAAATAAGGCTATAGAAGATATCTAAAGACTTTACTAGCTAATAGGCCTTTCGCCGCTTATTATATCTATACGACAGTTTATAGCTTCTAAAAGCTACAAAAGCCAATATTATATACCTACTAGGGTCTTCATAAGCTCTAAATAGCGGCCTCTTAGCTTAAGTAACGCTATATCTATCTAAGTTAGATAATAGTTTGAATATTAGCCTTTGGCTTTCCTCTTACTTTATTTTAACTTTCCTCTTACTTTTCTCTCACTTTCCTCTTACTTTTATGTTACTTTCCCCTTACTTTCTTATCTCTATCTTACTTCCCTATTATCTTCTATCTACTTTACTCTTCTATGATTAGCAATCTTTCCTTAGGGTACTAACTACCTAGAAGCAAAGTATAGGCTAATCTTTGACTTATCTCCCTCCTTTTAGTCCTCTAGTCTTAGTGTCTCCTCTCTTTTATATGGCGGTCTTTTGTTTACTTCTTTCTCCTTTTTATATACGCTCTCCTCTTTAGGGTAAGTTATAGCCTAGTCCTAGTGAGTAAAGGCCGATTATGCATCGAAAAGGTGTTTTATCTTAGCTAACCCTTATACGTCCACTAGGTCGTCCTTCTACACTTAGCCGGCTATGCTAATCTGGGGTTGGTACCAACCAACAGAGGCGATCATTTGGGCAGGCCCGCCCTAGTTAAAGAGCCAAGTCACCCAACTGACCATCGTATGTTATGCACCCCAAAATCTAATGTTGTTTAAGGTCATACACAAGGCCTATTGTTAAGCGACATGAAGTCTAGGCACCTCGCCATGGAAATACCTATACTGGAACGGAGTGCTAATAGAATGTTTGAAAAGTCATTGCCCATATGCCCGCCTACCAATTGCCCGGCATTGACCTGCATAACCTCCCCGGATGCTCTAGAGACTGCGAAAGTTGCCCTCGATCACCAGACGGCAGTCATCAACATGACTGCCGCTATCGTCCAAGATACGGTTCTGTTTGGGATCTTGTGCTGGAAGATCTGAACCAGACGGGCAATCAAGCAGCCAAGCAGTAACTCACCGACCCCTCGCCGACCACAACCATTGGAAGCGCGTATGACGCCCGTCGAACCTTTTGAAGCACGTATCGCTCTGCTGGAAGCGACAGAAGGCCCAAGGCCCAAAGATTTGGAGATGGAAAGGCATATTGCGCATCTTGAACCTCCGCTTGCTGAAACTCTCAAAGTTATGAACGGCATTCTAGACATGACTGTCGCAGCAGAGAATGTCTCTAAAACAGTTGTATATATACCGTTATATCCTTGTCTGGTGAGCAAGCGAGTAAACATTGATCACTTACTCAACATTATTCTATCCTCTTGCGTAGGCTAAGGCTATGAATTCATTCAAAAATAAAAATAGCCCCAATCTCCACCGCACTTTCGGCCCCTTTGCCAAGCCTGCCCTGCCTAGCAATCCACCACTCATCTGTGGGTACCAGTGATCTGACACCTGTTATCTGATCGTGCAGTCTTGAAGCAATTCGAGTACTCGATTGGTGGCAGGGGCCCGGCCACCAATCATGGTACACGCACAACCTTCACCCAAAACTTTTATTCTGAGCATCCTAGAACACAAAACCACACCTGAGAAATTAGATGTCGACGTTGAAGCACACATACACGACTTTATCTATTATGGTCCACGGGGACCGAACTTCGACGGGCAAGATGCCCGAGCCGTGGCACAACAGTATTAGAAGTAATCCACCCCCAGACTCATTTTGGTACCAGCGTGGATGCCTCAAAGACTTTGTGGCCCTGAAACGGCTCAGGATTGGAGTGAATTTTCTGTTGTATTTTGCTGCGGGAGTCAAAAAAGACAATGAGAATAAGGATGTACCGTTGGTGGAGTATCTGCCGCCAAATCTAGAGTACCTGTGCATCCGGGGATACGAAAGAGTAAACCAGGCATAGGCGCGTATGCGCCTATTAGGGAGCAGCGGTGGAAGCCCCGTGACGCTCAGATAGATGGCAAGGCGTTGGTGGAGACGACTTCAACTTTGCTGAAGGAGATGCATGGCGTTGATGGATGTATTCCCCAACGCAGAGGATATCGAGTTCCTACCAGAAAATTATCCGGAACTGTTAGGGAAGCTCTGCGATGAATGGTCCGAGGAGAAGCAATAGCAATTATGACAAGTGGGAAATTTGTCTAATATCTATTCCCTCTGTATTCAACTGCTCTTTCTTCTTTTGGTCAAGGCTTTCTGATGCTCGGCATTGCTGGCAGTTAGGCAGCTTTATTAGCAACAGGTCCAGGCGATGTGCATAGTTTTAGCTTTTAGGCCTCGATAACGACGCATAAATCGATCCTACGCTTAGTATAATAGACTAGGGGAATATTTCAGAGGCTTAAGATGATAATACACCCATTTTCTTTATTGATACAATATGAGATAGGTAGTGGTAACAATTTAAATGCAAAAATTATCGTTGAGCGGTGAAGCACCAATGGCACGTCGAATACACAGCAGGCCATTAACAATTTGCTCAGAAAAACCTTACACCAGACCTAAATAGGCATAGGAACCTGAATTGTAAGGTTAGGTGAAAGCTTGCAAATGCACTAAGCCTAAATAGGGGTGACCCTAAACATAATCGAGAGCCTGCCAGAATTAGCCAGACGATAATTTCCTCTCTGCACCGCATGTCCAAACAGAATCACTTCAGCGGCACACAATACAGGGCATCTCGTCTCCTCGCGCTTGTCTAACCTTGATGAGCCCTGATCTGTCATCTCCGCCTCTGATATCTACTCGAGCCGCATATACTCAACATGCAATCATTACGTACTCCGTGTCGCTCGCTGGGGGCTGTGTCACAGCCTGATATTTACAGATCGAATACGCTTACCGGCCTTCCCGCGGAGTTACTACTTTTAATAGCTGATCTTCTCCTCCCAGATGATCTGATTTGCTTTGCGCTATGCAATCATCGACTGTTCGCCTTGCTTTATGCCCGATATCAGACCTCTTTGCCTGCGGTAGGAGAAGACAGTGTATTTCTCTTGAGCCGGCTAGAAAGAGATCTGCCCGCTTACTCACTTTGTTATGCTTGTCACCGTCTTCACCAGTATGACGGCTCGAAATTCTTCTTTGGCCATACCGGCACTGTTGAACTAACTCCGTGTTACAACGGGAGCAAGTGGCCTTTAGAACTGAACATGAGAGTACAAAAGCCACTCTGGTCTTATTCTTGGTACAAATTCAATTTCGCTCAGCTCCAGCTTGCTATGAGAAGATATCGCTACGGTCCACAATTTGGGATTAGCACTGAATGCTTATCTTACACTGAAGTCAAACCATTTGAAAGCCTATCCTCATTATTTTCGGCCGACGCCCAAATTTGTCCCGAGCCGCTTGGGCTTTGTTTGAGGTTTCAGGATATTATGATGGTTAGCAACCAGCGCCCCGACTTGCTGTTTTCTCGCCCACACGGGCGAAACCGGTCGGAGTCGCCTATGGCATGGTATATTTGTAAACATACCTCGGATGAAGAGCTTGCTAGCTTCATCAATTCTGCTGTGTATGCCTGTCTAAGTGCACAGGACGCTCTCGAGCCCAACATCATTCGTTCTACTTCAACTTGCGTTTGTTGCGGGACGGAGTCGCTTATTGAAGTTTACGAAGACGGAGCTGATTTACTGCTCGCCTTTACAAGATGGGTTAATCTAGGTCCCGGATTAAGCCCAGATGACCGCCGATGGAAAGTTCATTCCGATTCATGGGAATATGATACGGTAAAACTTGACCCAAGCGACTTACAAGTCACTGCTCGAACCTGCTTCGAACTCGCCTCATCTCGGTCTTTGGAAGACTTGCGGTCCAGTAATATTTCCTGCCTGAAGAATCAAGAATACAAAGAGAGCTCATTTCGCGGCGTCCGCTACTTACTATACAGTACTCCGCGGGTCGCTTTAGCCAGAGAGATATCAGCCGAGATATCAGCCAGAGAGACATCAGCGAGAGAGATACCAGCCAGAGAGATAGCAGCCCAACGGGGGAGTTTCTTGGTTTCGGAAATCTTGGTTTTATCAATTATCCTTATTATACTAGCTATTGGAGTGGTCATTTCGGGGTTGCTCCTTTTGCTACGCAGCTAAAGTAACTCGCACCAGTGTTTTTATTCATTCCTATCAAAAAGCCTTAAGTCGCACTGCAAAATTCACGTTGCTAGTTTCGGATGACAGTATCTCATTTGTATTTGAATACTCTGCTGTGAATCCGCATGTCCATTCCTTTTTGAGTCAGTAGGTATCTAGCCTAATGGTAAGGCGGTTATTTTCAGTTTGATTGCACGAGGACTTCGCTCGATCCCTACATTTCTTACTACATTTTCTATTTTGTGCTCCATTTCCTTTGGTCGATCTATCGTCCCTTCCTCCAGTTTTCCTGACGGGTACGCCGCTATACGTACAAAATCGGGATTAGTGAAACAATGATAGTTATTCTACTTTCGCATGCGGAGTCCGGCTATATCCCCTTAGGTTTTTATAGTCAGATTCCAGGTGGTGCTATCTAACTTTTCCTCGTTGCGTACTGCACAGTGTCTATGTGCCCATGGAAGTCTGCCCTCAAAGCCCAAAAGGCAAGTTCGGTAGAAAAGTCTTGGGCTAACTGGAACTCCCCAAAGCTGTTACATAGAACCATGGCTCGGACTCTACTAGAAGACTCTACTGGGAATTTGAAAAGACTTAAATTGGGAGGGTCTGCAATGTACCTGCAGCTTTTCCACTATCATACACCTGGGCATTCAGGAAGATCTTGCTCTCATGGTGAACTTCAACACGCAACATCACGAATCGACGTTGCCAACAATCATCCCCGACTCCCCATCTTCACAGTCAGTACTCTTAGTTTTTTCGGGAAACAATTCCTCCTCTTCCTGCCAAACAAAGTCCCACCATTCTCTCCTGGCATCATGGAGACTACCGATCCGATCACCCTCAGCATTACGCATAACCTCTCGCAGCTTATGCGCTTCGGCATCCTCTTGCTGCTGAATCACCTCCTCACGACGGAGCTCTTCCTCTTTTTCTTCAAACTCCTTCTGCTCCCTCTGTAAATCCTGATACAGTCTAGCATCACGCTCTGGGTCAACATCAAATTCGCTGTCAGGGCTAGAAACATCTTCGGAATACGGATGTTTCTCAAACACCTGCTGCAGTGTCCCACACTGCGCTTTCCCACTGAGAAGATACATGTGCAGAGCAACGAGCATATGAACAGCTGCGGCGAAGTCTTGTCTGATCCAGAGATCAAACTCGCGTGTAGCCAGTACTCGAAAGGTGCGGAGCTCTGGTTCGTGGTCCAGTTGCTCCATCTTCGTGTCTTCGAGTTGCTGCCGGACACGTTCCATGTTATCGGCTGCGTAGAATCGACTGCCGTCCGATGCCTCGGGGTGAATCCCCTCTATGGTGGAGCTTTGGATTCCAAGAGGGTTTCTTTCGGGGTTGGTATCCTCGACGTGGATAATATTAGGTGTCTCTGGTGACAATGTGCGCAGGATCTGGACTGTTTCGGATGAGAATGTAGGTGCCTCGTTGGGTATGTCGCGGCGGCACCATAGGCTGGAGATTTTCTGGCCTGGGAAGAATGCACGCATGAGGTGGAGCTTTGAGCCGTGGAGGCCTACCAGGAAGATCTCCTGGTCCGGAAGTTTGTCGCCGGGGTGTGGGAGGTACTTCAGGTGCAAGAGGAGTTGGCCGAGGATGATCTTGAACTTGTCACCGAGGGCAGAGCGAAGAGTCTCTTCCTTGGTGGTCTAGAATGCGGTTAGCTTTGCCATTTTGTTGCGTGCATCTGGTAGGTCATTTTGGTCATGCATACCGTAGATGTGGGAAGAATGGTGTGACTAGTCCATGCACCAGGGCCGAACTCGAGGGAGAGAAAGCCTGCAGTTTCGGGTGCGTCTTTGTACTTCTGGCGGTATCCGGTCCAGTACTCCATCTCATGGCCTAGTAAGCGAGGTCTAGGCGAGATGTCAGTCAGAAAAGGCACTGACATAGTAGTGGTACCCTGTAGCCAAACCGAGTTCATGTTTCGTCACTCACGTCAAGAAGAAAAGAGCGTCCCCGTCATAGGTCTCCCGCTTTAGGCCAAGCATCTCACCAACCTCACTCAACAGCGCATAAACAACCTGGGCCTGGGTCTTGGGTCTACCGCTGTCGAGCCCATCCTGACAATCCTCACATCCGCCCTCCCAAAGTCCCTTTGCAAAGCGTGGGCACTTGGAAAGAGTTCTGAAAACACCTTTGTAGCGAATATCCACCTTGGACCAGTCTTCAATATTGACTTCACGTGCATCATCACCATGTCTGAAGATCCAGGCCTTGCGTTGGGCGGCGGCTGCGAAGAACAAGAGGTCAGTACGTAATCGCCTGCAGATGTGAGAGAAAAGTCAATGGGGGTTTATCTCACAAGTCTGGCGAGCCAGTCGCAGGTATCGGGCAGGAATGAGATCCTCCAGATTGCGGTCCAGGAAGAACCTGGCCGTGAGGTTGTGGACAGTACTCTCCACGGGACCCAGCTGAATTGAACTGATGTCCGTGTTGAGTGGATGGAGGGTTATCGGCGGGTTTGGGGATGCCATTGTGAAACTTTAGTAAGACGTGGAGCTCGGGGATGGGAACGTAGGTAGTGTTGAGAGGCAGGAGCGGGGGATCGTTAAGATGCAAAAGGTTGAGTGGGGATGGAAGCCGTATTTGTGTACGTGACAGGTGAGGTGTTGACGAGTTGTCAGGAGAAAGATAAACAAAGCAGGGTTTATTGTTGAGGTCCTTGTTGACTAGAGAAATTGAGTGATTGTAGCTCTTCGCTTCGTGTATAGGCAACACTTGAGGAAGCGAACAAACTTCATGCTATATTATGCCAATATTGCCCTATATTAAGATAGTTGCGCTGCGTAGGTACTGATCAAATTCTACCAACTTGAACCTTTGACTATCAGCTTAGCTAAATTTTGCATTTACTGATCTCGCCAATCGGACTCCAGGCTGGAATGGTATTTGGTTGATTTTCAGGCTGCCTATGTTCCACTTCTGGGCATCTTTCCTAATGATACGTTAAATGGATGCCTACAGAGAGAGAGGGAGAGAGTTATATTACACTCTGTTACGGCGATATGCTAGAGTTCCGAGTTCCCAGTGGCCGTTGAAGATATCTTAGACAAGCTGGCGGGAAATTATGTGCATTATCGAAAACAACTAAACCCAAGAGAAGAGAAGAGAGAGTGAGGGGTCGGAGAACTACATAACAACATGTGGGGTGCACTTGTTCCAGTCCAAACTATGAAGGGAATTTAGCCTTTATATATGTACGAGTCTCTTACAAACGGGCATAATCGAGTTAGGCTACTCCGCCTGCCACCATGTCAAACTATGGGGACCTTAGCCAAGGATCTGATAGCAACTCTTTGGCCGAAGGTCTTTCTTCAGGTTGCCATCGAAGCATCCTGCGTATGAAACGGAGAAAAGTTGCTTGATGTTCTCCTTCAAGGTTGTTTTCAAGGTCTTCCAAAGTCGTAGAAGGAATTTCAGCGAGGCCCTTCCATTTCCCTGATTCTCACATGTTAGAAATATAAATTGGAACAGAATAAGAGGAGTAATGATTAGGAGTATTACCGCTAGTATCAAAAAATTTGTTCGCATATTCATTTTTATTAAGCATCTCGCGTGGCGGTGCTCCTAGGTAGGCAATCAATTCAGCAAGGTGATGACTCTCTGAGTGTTGCTTGTTTGCATCGCGTGCGTTGAACAGATGCCCTTGTTCGAAGAGGTCCCAGGCCTAAATACCTGTTAAAAAGACATACAGATATATGGCATTAAATGCACGTACCAATGTTGCAAGGCTCCAAATATCAATCTTTTCATTCCACGGCATACGAAGCAGCACCTCCGGAGCTCTGTAGATGAATGGCTGTACATCATCGCAGTATGTTCCAGTATCCGAACCAAAGCGAGCCTCACCAAAGTCTGCTAGTACAGGACGGCCATGGTTTCCATTCTTTGGAATCCCTAGCTTTCGAGAACAATATATTGGTCGGTTCCCAACTAGTTTATGCGGACTTGGATTGGACATCTCGGTGTTCTCAAAATCGACGAGAATCGACTCATCTTCAACATTGAGCATGATATTCTTCTCTTGTATGTCTATATACATTATTAGCGTAGAACACTTCGGCAACCACTAAGGGGCCCGAACCTGTGTGGATTGTATTGGCCTCGCTGTGCAAGAAATCTAGGGCGATGAGAATATGAACCAAGGTAGGTTTAAGCAGGTAGTCTGGAAAAGTCTTTCTGGCTGTCCGATTCCGAAGCTCAAACAGACTAATAGCCAGGGGCGGGTGAATAAGACACTGATAGAAGTGGCCGTCAATTGAGGGGAGTCGGAATTTATCCAATACAGTTCGCACGAGAATAGTACCCGTGTGGCGTGATTTGAGACTCTTGAGATGATCGTAAACCTCGATCTCCCGTTTTGCATGACTGGAATCACCTTCGTATAGTTTCAATGTAACAAACGAGTGCTCCCTTATACCAAGTTAGTCTCACGTGATATCGAGTATGATCCTTAATAGCATATAGAGTAGAGGCATACTGTAAGTCTCTGCACAGCCATACTGTTGAATATCCGCCATAGCCCAGCTTTCCCACCACTTGGTACCTCGAATGAAGTACATCGCCAATTTTGACAGGAAAGAAGTTGTCTTGGGAGTACCATGGTAGTCTTTCCTCCTCTAGCTTCTCGGTTGAGTCAAGAAGGGGGCCGGGTGGAAACTCTCGGGCTAGCAATGGGCGACGCCGAAAAAGGGGCCTAAAAAGGCATGATAAACGTTGCATCATTACTGAGCTCCAACAGATTGCGCGGATAAGGTTCAGCAAAGGCTGGGTGACATACAAGTCTATAGTTAGTCGCTGCAGCGGGTGGGTCGATCAACGGTTCGGGCCCCAAAGTTCCAAGGATGCCAGTTAGGTGACTAAGCGAACACAACCTTCGTATGAAGGCGGTGAGGCCTTAGGACCGGCAGCCTCTCACCGCTTCTGTTTCCGTTTGTCAGCTCCCTTGTGTTTGTCTTTATAGCTGCAGTTTCGCCCTCTCTAGTTTCACTTTTCTTGGAGACTTCTACTATTGTTTTTCGCTTCCTTCCATAGGCCTATTTCCAGTCTTCACAGGCCTCTCAGCAACCTTACATAATCCGATCGGAGTAACGTGACTCACAACCGTGCAGACACCCCACTGCGAATTTCCATCCCCTGATTCATCAGTTCATCATCCCTTGACTATTACATCTGATACTAACTATGCCATATGCTAACGCCATTCAAGAAAATGATGACCTGTTTACTGGTTACCAGTGGTCTTATTTCTTTTCCCTTGGTGAAGGCCCACTGCTCCTAAGAGCTCAAAAGTTCCTATAGTCTATAGATTGGAGTGAGCTCATTAAGTATGCCGCCGCCGCGCGAAACGGAACAGAATGCAGATTGTTACCAGATATTGGTCTAGGCCTTAGTTATGTGGTATGTATTATAGAAGTCAAGAATAATATACGATGGGCTACAAGACTCCGCATGCCACCCTTGTCACAGACTGAAAATCACTATGATTCGGCAAAAAGCATCATGGAGTGTGAATACAACACGATTCAACTCGCCCAGAAACAGAGCAAGATTCCTGTCCCACGAGACTATGCCTTTGAAGGCGACCCCAACTGCAGCATAAAGGCGCAGTTTATGCTGATGGACTGTCTCAAAGGCAATGTGCGAATGGATCTGAATATGCAAGTGCCATCTGAACACAAAAAACCTGTCTTTGCTAGGCTGGCAGAAATCCATGTACGTAGGAGTGGCAGGTTTGGTTTCTTAATATAGAGAATTATTCTGATTTGGTCTCCAATGTTCTAGATCGAAATGTCGAAAATACAGATACCAATGATCGGGACCATTGTCGGCAGAAACGAAGACGGGTCGTATCGACAAGGTGCCATGCCGGAACTAGGCGGTCCCTTCGAAAGGGCTACAGAGTTCTTTAAGGCATGGGCCGCTAAGGCTGAATTTGGTTTATCAGAAGACAAGCTGAAAGAAGCCGCCGGCTCATTTGCTGATGAAGTATCATCCTCCGCATCCTCGCTTAAAGCCTTGGTCAATAGTCTAGCCGAAAGGCTATCTATCCGGGACAGAGGTCCATTCCCATTATGTCATGGCGACTTTGGCCACAACAACATGATTTTCAATGACAGATATCACCTTTTTGGTGTTATCGACTGGGAGTCATCGTTTGCGGCACCATGGGAAATAGCATGTGAGTTTCCATTGACTCCCTCGGTAGTTCTACCTGATATGGATAGGAACTATGATGAAACAGGCCGCCCGAAAGATGCGAAACATCAACAGCGCTTTGTGGACCGAGAAGACTATATAGAAATGGTAATAGAAAAAGAAAAAGATTGGGGCTTGACTAAGGGATACTGTCTATCAACGGCATTGCAGGATTCTAAAAGACAATATCTGGCAACTGCGATGAGGTTATATCAGAGTGGCAAGCCTGGATGGTACTCAAAGGTGGTAGAAAGGTTTATGGATGGGACTGAAGAACAGTGAAATTTAAGAAGTGAGGCAATGGGTAAAACAGGCGTCAGGCTTTAAGAAAGTTAGTACCGGCAGGGCCTGCTGTGAATACTTTCTCTATTTGATTAGGTATATCTTTCAAGGCTAGTTATGATATATAGGTCCCGAAGTAAATATAATTTTTTGTTAGACTTTCCAACAACCCAACATTTAATGTTAAAAAATAAAGTAAAACCTTACAACAAATCAGCTAGTCTTGCTAGATTTTAATAACGAAGAGAACATTATCCACATTGCTTTCCCATTGATTTGGCAAAATGAAAAGCGACTATACTAGTCACATGCTGACTTCTGATCGTATTTGGTGGCTGTGTGCAGATGCCAAGGGGCTAACTGTTTCAGATAGAATAGCCTTATCCAATAGTATCCTACCGCAGTTCAGCTGAAAGGGTCAAGCGATAAAGGGTGATTCTCATGCGGTTGTCACAAGCTCAGCTACGACTCCAGTTACGAGGTTAGAACCAGAAACATATAAACGAATGGTGTACGATTGTATTAGCAGGATGAAGTAACTAAGCTGGGGAAGGAAGGGGAGGGGGGGGAGAGAGCAAAAAATAGAAAGATATGCAGTCATTGATGCATTCATGCCTTAGGGTGTAGGCATGCATTGATGACTCATAGTGTAGACATCCAGTGGAAACATCCATAACTAGTTAGTTAAACTAGTGGTTGGTCATAGCAGTTCTCATTCTGCCCGTCTATTTCGCACTCACCTTCACTGGATCGAGGAGTATGTTGTCTGTTATCATTATGTATCTTAAGTTAGGTGCATCAAACGCTGTAGATCATGCTACCTACGCTGTTTGTATCTACTAGCGCGTTTTTTGGTAGGCGGTGTAGGCGGTATACTGTAGAAAGTGGGCCATAAGGGGTGTCAAGACTTTTGCTGCGTCACTGTACTTTGCTGTCGATGCAGCTGCATCCTCCTGTTCATCTTACGGAGTACCCACCCCCTCTTTAATTTCCGCTTCCTGATTACCTTCTCCCTCCTCGGACAACCGCGCTGACATATCATGCCACACTGCGCTAGGGTAGTTGCGCCTTCTATCCCTTTTCTTGCACCACTGATCCTATCCCGATCTTCACTGTCACTTTCACAACCCTTGAGGCATACTCTGAAGTTCAGACCCAGTTATTTCGCACAACTAAGCTCCTCAATGGCCGAGAAGCGTCGTATCGAGTACAACTGGATTAGTGGTGTGGAGACACTCGAGAAATATGAGCCCGGAGGCTATCATCCCGTTATGATCGGGGACATACTGCATGACCGATACCATATTACCGACAAACTTGGCCAAGGAGGCTACTCGACCGTTTGGCTTGCGCATGACACTCACCTCAAGCAATACGTTGCTCTTAAGGTCAATATCGCATCCTCGATTCCACGCGAGACGAAGGTACTCAAGGCTCTGTCTGCACCTACTCCATTTCCGACTAGACACCCTGGGCGTGGTCTCGTTCCTAGTCTGCTAGACGAGTTCGAGGTACGGGGTCCTAATGGAACGCATACGTGCCATACGGTTACACTAGCTGCATGCAGTCTGAGAGACTTATCTTTCAACCGTCTTTTGCCCTTGGATATTGCTCGAGCGCTATCATATGGCCTTGCCCAATCCGTTGCATATATACATTCACGAGGCTATGTTCATGGGGGTATGGTACAACGACTATGATATTCCCCCACTTTTTGAGACTAGTAGACTGACATTTGGTATCTTCTAGCTTAGATATTCATCTAAACAACGTTTTGCTCAGGCTCCCCTCGAGTTTTGATAGCCTCTCTATTCAGCAACTCTATGATAAATATGGCAAACCCGAAACGGTCCCTATTACGCAATGCAGCGGGGAGCCGCTCCCCCCAAATATCCCTACCGAAGCGGTCATACCATTGTTTCTAGGGAAGTCTGTGGATAAGCTTACGCTACCCGAGGCGCGCATATTTCTTAGTGACTTTGGCGAGGCCTTTGCACCAACCTCGGAGGTTCGACTTGGACAAGACTGCCATACTCCACCGGCCTTCCGACCTCCAGAGGCTAAGTTTGAGCCAGAAGTTCCGCTTAGCTATCCATCGGATATCTGGAGCCTAGCTACGGCAATCTGGGATATCCTCGGAATGAAGTCTATGTTTAGTACTAGTTGGGCGACCGAAGATGAGGTAGCGTCCCAGCATATCGACGTACTAGGTCCAATGCCTTCGGACTGGTGGTTACGTTGGCAGGGGCGAAGCCAATTTTTCTTTGAGGATGGGCAGTCAACTGACTTTCACCAGAGCAATAAATGGCCTCCGCTTGAGACATTATTCGAGGATTGTGTGCAGAAATGGAGACGGAAAAACGGAAGCGAGATTGGGGAGGATGAGAGAACGGCTTTCCTAAACTTAATGCGTCGGATGCTAGTATTTCGGCCGGAAGAGCGACCAACTGCTGACGAGGTGCTTCAATCAGAGTGGATGGTCAAATGGGGATTACCTGACTACGAGCGGAGTTGAAGGATTTTTGTGAGAAGGATAGAGGTGTTGATTGAGCTAGCTGAGCTATGGAGAAAGACGAAAAGATGAGAATCTCTGACACCCACGAGCATGGCGTTGATAGCGAAAGTAACAATAGACAGGAGAGACAGGAGGAACAGTCTGAAAAGCGAAGAAGGCCCACTCCCCACGCTTGCGATTGAAAAAGCAAGTCGAAGTTGACGGTAGCTGCTGTGGAAAGCGGGGCAGTGGCTGGTTCTTTGAGTTAGGCCCAGCATAGACATCGCAGTTTACCAAGATTTGGCAAAAGATAGAGCAAAAAGATAAACAGAAGAGATGAGACAAACGGGAGAAGCGAGATAAATGAGAGGAATAAGAAAGAACAACAAAAGAAACCCCAAAGAAAGACAAGTATAGTGCTTCGCCTACGCTTTAGCACAAGCATGAGACAACCTTGAAAGTTAACCACCGGTTGACTGACTTATTTCGGCTTCGGTAGGTGTGAGTAGCCAATGGGACTGTCCACATATTCTTCGAGTTCATTCATTGGCGGCCAAACAACCTTTCCAGACTGCCGCCCGCCCCGTGGAGTATCGTCTGCCTTCTCTGGTGTATGCGTCGCTTCCTTGAGAACGAAGTCCTCTTTGCTATTCGTATACCCGTGTGACGCCACATGATATTGCGCAAGAGTTGCTCCTCGCTTTTGAAGGCGAGAGTGCAATGAAAGCCCTTTGGATCTGGGACATGTCTGCCTTGTATGCTGGTAGTCGGGTGCAAATCAGACCTGATCGATAACTAGTCAGCAAAAAGGTACCGAGGCATATATATAGCCCTAGCTATCTAGTAGGCAGAAGGACACATAGGTATTAAAGCGGAAAGGTGAGCAAAGTATAAAGGTTCGTATCCGGCCAGCTCAAATTATTTGAACTACTTACCGGATCAAAATTGCCTTGGGGGCCAACAATTGATCTCGAGCCGTTGAATAGGCCAAAGCGACCAGAGCCCTTTTGCGGTGTTCGGGGATATTGCCCAAGCCGTAGAAGTAGACTCGGACAAAATTGACTCCCCCTCTCGCGGCAACTTCCATTGTGCCAAAGGGAGGAATATTTAGTGGCGTGTGACTCGAGTGCTTTGGATTTGATCAGATCCCGAATGTCAGGGTGGATAAGACCAAAATTGTAGGCGGCAAGTTATTGTGTCTTTATACCTTGCCGTACTCCATGATATGGAGGAATAAATAGCAGCCCGCATTGATAGTGTTCCTTGGCCGGCGCTTATATCTTGCTACTGGGGAGAGTGAGCCCGCCGCGTGGCTAGAGTTCTAAATATAGAGAGGAATCTGTCTCTTTTCGATCCTTGGCGCTAAAAGTAATGCATCATGCAACTACTTGAACACTTTTTTACCAATGAATTATTCGAACTTCGGCACTTATGAGGCAAATAATATCTAAATAGGAGACATGGATCTGACATTCACTGAGAGTCTCTGTACATCTACATCGGAGTACGATCACCCGGTCCTCCCCGGGGCCGTTCCTTAGCGTGTCGAGAAGACTGACACAAATTATCGCGTCGAATCTAATATTAATGGTAGGGGCGTACTCACTGACAGGATATGCTTCTCCTAGACCAGGGAGTAAGAATGACACCTTAATGATAGGGAATGCGTCTTGATCAATTTCTCTGCGTCTTGAGAAATTGATCAAGACTGGGGAACTTACTGCTCCCAAATTATGGTTGTTGATATGGTATTATTTTGCATTTACTATGTGTTTGGGACCGGCTCGGTAGTTTGACCTACTCGGTAACTAGTGATTAACGTTACGTATGTCGTTAGTGATTAGTTAAGAAGTTATTAGTTAGTTAATTAGTTAACTAGTTAGTTACGCCTGGGCGTTAACTAAGTCAGCCTCGGTGCTGATTAGTTAGCCGCTCCTGGGCTGAATTTGGTGGTATTGCTGATGCCAAGAGACCATGGTTCCCTGGAGATCGAGGTGAATGAATAATATTATACCTAGGTTCAGCTGAGAAGGTCTACACAGTGGTCGGGCAATGTAGAGTGATTCTTACTCGGCTTCTCACCCTATTGCGCACCCTTCTCACCAGTCGACAACTAGTTATATTGTCCGTTACCATTATATCCCTTAGAAGTTGCATGGTTAGTACATACGACCATAGGGTGTGGAGAACAGGGCTTCCCGTCCGCTCAGCCGTACTTAAGCCACACGCCGGCAGGTTAGTAGTTGGGTGGGTGACCACCAGCGAATCCCTGCTGTTGTATGTTTTCGTTTTTCAGTTTCTGCTCTTTTTTGACTTGTTAGGTTACTTATGTAGTGCCCTTGCCGCTCTGTACTTTCACCCCTATGTTCCAATCGTATTTTGCGAGCCCCTTGTTTTGTCCTCTTTCAGTGGTTCAAAATAGAAAAGCTTTTAGGCCCATCAAGGGCTCGACAAAATAGTCTGTCTCTTTAGAGCATCGGTTGACTTCATGCCTCCTCAAGGCCCACTCGCAAGGCCTTGAACTCTATATCCGATTATCCACCGCGCCGGCAGCCGAAACCTACATAAGGCCTAGGGCGTCCATCCAAAACGGGCCTAGAGCGCACCCAGTTGTCAACGACAGGGCGTCAGGCAAAAAGATCAAGGGTTTCTGTTTATTCGGCTCAGAATTTACATCTTCTCAGTCTAAGCTGTTTGCTGCAAAATGTCCATCAATAACCTCCATTTTCGTGTTGCAACTACAAAAGATGCCCCACAGCTGCAACACCTGGTGCAATCTGCCTTTCGCGCCGAAGACAGCAGACAAGGCTGGACCGGGGATATGGGCCTCGCCTCAGAATTCCGTATAGTGGTCAAAGAAATTGAGAGCTTAATGACCACTTCAGAAAGCGCATTCTTGATGGCGACCGACAACACCGGTGCTCTCTTGGGCACTATCGGGGTTTCCAAGCGTGGCGCCAATGTTGCTCGCCTTTTTATGCTTGCTGTGGACCATCAACACCAGCGCCAGGGTCTTGGGCGTCAGGTTCTTGCCTATGCTGAAGAATATTGTCAACTGACTTGGGGAGCCACGAGAACGGAGTTAAACGCTCTTTCCACGCGTCAAACTCTTATCTTGTGGTACATGCGCCGTGGCTATCGAAAGACGGGCGACACATCTCCTTTTCCGCGCGAGAAGTTCGCGGAGGTTGAGTTGCCGGTTGATATATGCTTTATTGAACTCGAGAAGATTTTGGATACGGTTGTTGGAATATAATGCATAGTTAAGCCATACGGATGTCTACGGTGAGGCTCACCATCCGGGGGGCATCTCTTCCATCCCGCCAAACCGGTGCTATTCCTGTATAGGAATAGACCGAGTATGGTCCCCGACTCCTTCCCGATTTGTCATGGTTTCTGGTCGGTGTTCTCGCTTAGACTGGGGACCACCGGATGAGTGAAATTGTTTTGTTTCCCAAGGGAAATCCTTCCCCGGGGTAAAGATATCATTGTCTCTCTGAGAACACAGAAAACTCAGACAAACAATCATACAATATGCTTTATCTGTCTTGTTGGAAAAGCGGTGAGGCCATGACTGGCAGTATCTCACCGCTTCCCCACCTTCTCCAGCTTCCATATAGCTGGGGGTTTATGCATAGCTAGATTCTTCCCTCTTCATGAGTTTTTGCCTTCCAGTTTCTCTTCTGCTCGTAGGCATAGTCATCATTCCTAACACGTCTTCTCTCCTGTAAAACCCAACAATGATCATGGCCACACAAGATGCTGCATGAACCATTTCATAAGATGTACCTTCCTGAGATTGTTGAATGTGTTCTTTAGGAATTGATGGCAGAACACCCCCATCGGGACTTTCCATCTACTCCAGGGCTCTCTAGGCTATGGAAAGATTCTAGAGAAGAGTATACAGGGAATATCTGGGACCTATGAGTACTCACTAAAAGAACACGGACCTGACCGAATGAGGTTAAAGGTTACTGAACTCCATCGGATAGTCGGAGAATGTATTCCCCGATATCGGAGAATTTGCCCGCCTCCTATGTCAAACCCTCATTACAATGCAGTCCTTTCCAATTCTTCCCCATTGCAATTAGGTAGTCTTATCCTCGAAAGCGCCTAACCAGGGGAAGTGTGGAACCCGAGGCAACAGTATATACATCTATCGGGATATTTAAGCCCATCATCTCTTCAGCCAAGCCCCGATTGTCCCGCGATCTGCTTGTGATCAACTGAAGCAGCCATGAAGTATCTACTTGGTGTCACTTTGGCCACTTTGGCTACGGCGGCGTCTTCTTCTGCTTCTTCTCCTCCCGCGTCTGTACCAACCGGCGCCACCTATGCATCTGGTTTTGACATGAAAAAGCACTGGGCCAACCTGAGCCCCTATAAAGACGCTGATAGCTTCGGCGTTCCCAGCGGCGTACCGGAAGGCTGTGAATTGTCCCAGGTTCATGTTCTTCATCGTCATGCCGAACGCTTTCCTTCCAACTACCCCCTTGATGGGGAGGGGATGCAGGACTTTGCGGCCAAATTGACCAATTATTCCAAGAAGCACCCTGGAAAGGCCGTGGGCACTGGCCCATTGAAGTTCCTCAATAACTGGGATTATCTTATTGGTGAGGACCTTTTGACGGAGACCGGTGCTGCTACCGAGGCTACCTCCGGTGCCCACTTCTGGACCAAGTACGGAAGGCTCTTGTACCGCGCTGACCGGGAGCATGTTGTTGGTTGGGACTCATCTCTGAACGTCTATCCCAATGGCACTTCTCGCCCCAAGCCTGTCTTCCGCACCACTTCCCAGGAACGTATCTTGGAAAGTGCTCGATGGTGGCTCAGTAAGCAGATCTGGTGCCGTGATTTTGTACAACTTGTTAACATTGATGATCAGGCGGCTTCTTTGGCAACACCGGCGCCAACAGCTCTTACGATCAGTATGATCTCGTCATCATTCCAGAGGTGTACCCGTTTAATAATACCCTGGCCTCTTACGATTCTTGCCCCGGGGACCAGACTGAGGGGTAAGTGAACCTTGAACCTCTCAGTTCAATGGTATTAAGCAAGTATTGACCAAATATGACAGTGACGATGCTGCTGAGACCTTCATTGCTCGCTACACTCAGCGTGCTCGCTCTCGGCTCTCTGCCTACCTCCCCCGCGACTTCAACCTGACAGCTTCCGACGTGCTCGCCATGCAGAACATCTGTGTTTACGAGTATACCAGCCTCTCAGACTCGTCTTTCTGCTCCCTCTTTACCGAGCAAGAATGGAAAGACTTCGAGTACAACATCGATGTACAGTTCTATGGAGACTATGCCTACGGCTCTCCATCAGGCCGCGCCCAGGGCATCGGCTACGTTGTCGAACTAGCTGCTCGCCTCCAGCAGAAACTCCTAACCTCCAGCGATACTAGCGTCAACTACACCTACGACAACAACACTAAACAGTTCCCCCTCGGTCAACTTTTCTACATGGACATGTCTCACGATGACATTATCCTGTCTGTCATTTCAGCCCTCGGCCTGGAATACTTCAACTACGGACCTAAGGGTCTGCCGGTTGATTTGGATCATGCTCCCAAGCGCACTTTCCACACTAGCGAGATGACTCCCTTCGGCGCACGGTTTATGTCTGAGATCTGGACTTGCCCTTCCAATGTCACTTTCGACGCTTTGAACCCTGTCCTCTACACCAACCCTCAACTGAAGTCGAAGGATACCAAGAGCTATATCCGCTTTGTGCTGAACAATGCTCCGCTGCCCCTGGAAGGTCTGGTTGGTTGCGAGCATGCCAAGAACGGATTCTGCCCGGTCGACGAGTTCCTTAAAGCTGTGCCTACTCTGAAGGAGAAGGCCGAGTACCAGAAAGCGTGCTTCGGTAACTATACCACTGGAAGCCAGGTTGGCGATGGTGCTCCTGATTCTTGATTTGTGAAGATGAATCGCTGTTTTCTGCAATGATTTTTAGAGCTTCAGGTATCCGAATTGCCCTTTTAGACCTGCGTCTACTATAGTATATGCAGTAGAATAGAATGATATAATGTACTTGATGACAGTTTCTATAATAATAGGGCCTTCTCTCCGGACACAAACATCCTCTCTGGACACACCGAATACGGCTTTTACCGTCGGTAGCCAACAGCCATACCTTCCACGGTGGACCACAGTCCCCGAATCTCGCGATTCTGAGCCTCAACAGTATCGGATACCCGTAGCCCCAATGGTAGACCACAGTCCCAGAATCTCCCGTTTCTGTTCCTCAACCGTATTATTGAGCTCTTTGATGGTCTCCTCCAGCTTGCTGACTCTAGCCTTGAGCTCGACACGGTTAGTCTCGGAGGTGTGGACGGCAGTTCTAAGGCCGTCACGGTCCGTCGCAGTCGGTCTCGAGGGTGTTGATGGTGGCCCTGAGATCGTCGGGGTCCGCGTCAGAGGTTCCGGCTTGTTGCCGTTGTTCCTCAAAGCGTTTCTTGTCATCGGAGAGCTTTGCAACATCAGTCTGGATTTTCAGGTATTCGAAAACCTTATGGATAGGTCCGTGGCAGCAGAAGTAACGTTAAGGATTGCCGCGATGAGATTTGCCTCCCAGTGGCCAGTTGGGGTATCCGTTGGAGGATCATCATTGGGCTACTGCGCGGCCAGAGTAGATGATGGGAGGTGGTAGCGGCAGCATTGGTAGTAGTGGCAGCGGATGATCTCAGATGAATTTCCTGCCTAGCTTTAAGCTAGGTAAACACTTAGGCCCTTACTTTAACCTTCGTCTTATATATTTCCTTATATCCTCTACCTTCTATAATATAGGAGTCCGTTTAATATAAAGGCCTTAGAAATAATTATGTTCCTTTGCTCTCTATCACCTACTATACTATAGCAAGACTAGTCCCCGTATTTCCCTTTAAGTTCTCAAAATCCTATTCGACGAGTATTCTTTCGACGACTCAAAATCACTAGTATCACCAAAGGCTTTCTTCGAAAGCCAAGACACAACCTTCTCACAGCGCGGGTCAACATAAATAGTCCACAAATAGGACACATAGACCAGCGTCAGATAAAACAGTGGTATCGTGATGGCAAACGTAAAAGGCGCACCGCTTTCATAAAATATAGGCTTCCCTTCCTTGTCCATAGGATGCAACCCTTTACTCACAATCGACTGTCGGTAGAGGACCCAAGACAGCACAGTACGAATAAGGGTATTGTGGAGCAAGTATATCGGGAAGGAAATACGACCGATGAAGTTCATGAACGGGTGCGCGAGAAGACGACGAGCATGACTTGAGAAGAACACTCCGAAAACGAAGATCGTAGTTCCCAGTGAGACGACATGTCGGTTGAGTTCACCACCGTTTGGGATTAGCGATTGCCCGACCGCATCGACGGCACGGCTCCATGGCATCCAGCTAGGATTCTCATCGGGGAACGAGGCAAGGAAAAGACCAAAAAGCATCATGAGTGTTGACATGGGCCAGGAAATGAGCGAGCTGGCATTGGTTTTGTAGTCGGCGTTTAGTTCAGCTAAGAACATTCCTGCGTAAATGTTCATTTCCATGAGAGCTGTAATTTGATCATATTGTCAGTGAAGTTTTTGAGGTCCATAGTTGATCAGGAACGCACCTTGTCCACCGGACCAAGCAAAGAGATAAAGGAATATGAGGATCAGTTTCGTATATTTCGGTTGAGTATATGTCGTTCCCAAGAGTGTCACATAAACCAGCATAGACCCTTTTAGGAAGAACGGAATCGTCCAGTATGTGTGATCGTATTCTGACACACCATTATGCCAAAAAAGTATCAGGTTTCGAAGCAAGCCGTTGATGGCATTACAAAACGTCGGTCCCGGAGTAGGTGTGCCAGATCCTCTGATCCAACCAGAGTCGACTTGGCTCGCGATTTGAAATCCGTTGAGCTGACAAACAAACCATACCATGAGGACGGCTATGTTTGTTGGTATGACCAGTCTGCCTGTACGAGTAAACGTACTCCGGGCAAGTCTCGACAAGGCAAATGTAAAGTCGCCATTGCGAATTTGTTTTCTCGAGTTGAATGAGTTCACATATCCGGTTATAATAAAGAACAGCGCAACGGCGAGGCGACCGGCAACCACGAGTCGGAGGAATGGATATTGGAAAAGATAAACCGAGCCATTTTCTGAAATTGCCGGCGAATTCAGCCAATTTGCGAAGCACGAGCATAAGTGGTAGGTCACGACTGTCAAGGCTGCGACCCCGCGGAGACCCTAGATATTTTGGTTTAGTTGAGTGTCCGGTAAGAGATCAGTTGATGGGAAATTTACGTCGATCCAATTATCGGCTCGCTTTTGAGGCGCCATCTTTTGGCCACCAGGGTGATTGACGAGAAATTGAGCGATTGGTGACTTGTCTACACATTTCTAGTCATTACTTTACACAAGTATTAAATTGTGCTTAGGTTGTTGGATTTCCGGAAGCAAAAGGTGGTATACTTCGCCCGTTGCGGCTGACATTGTTAGGCCGAATCCATATCAAAGTGCACCGAAAAGGACAGAAGAACACCTCTAGAAAAACTTAGTTCTAGAGATCAGTAACCATAGAAAAACTAAAGATCAATTATCGTCGAATCTGTGCATGCTGTTTAGATAATTCGACGCACTCTTACCGTCAAGGTCCCTTCTTTTTCAACTATCTAGTGTTGTTCAACTGTAGAGTTCTCGAGTCCGAGTCAACAAAATCCAGCTTCCAAAATTAGAGCAAAGATCGCTATATCCGGTTCGCCGTCGTCAGCTTGTCTGGCTATGTCCCAGATAGGCGCATTCCAGAGGAGTGTCAACATTCCAATCACCGCGAGGCCGCAACCAGACTTTTTGAATCCTTGGACAATTGCAGATCACTCAATTCTTTTGTGGGTACAAGCCTGAAACTAGCAAGATGATCGGCGCCTCGTACGAGCAAGGGGTGCTTGTATGTCGGCCCTTTGAACGTGGGCGGCCTGATATGGTGAGGCTGAAGCTGTACAATGCAAACATATAGTTCGGATCTTTCACTATTGTACTAATCCTTTGGATTCAAGGCAAGCCAACGCCGGCCTGGACATTTTCAATCTCAGCCGTGCCATTCTCCAACTTCCTCCGAATGGACATCGGCACTTCAATCTTCTCGCGCATATTCCAATATTTATCCCACTTCTGCTTGCACGTTTCGTCCCCGCCACAGCCCGCAAAATGAACAATGTGATCACCCGGCTGCCAGTGCTCTCCAAGCGCGTTGTAATCCGGATACGCGTTCATCGAGCGTTGAGTCGTGACCGCTGCATGATCCCGAACAACATCATGGTACTGCCACATATGCGTCCAAGCATCGTTCTCCGGAAACACCCAATCCTGAGAGATGTAGAGTGGCTCAATCCACAGATCCAGCAACCATTTGCTCCACTCGCCCCGGCGCATCAAAAAGTTGCCGACATTCATACCCCATGAATCCAACGAGATAACAAAGTTGATATCGTCGTGCGTATAGGTAGATGGGGTGCTGTAACCGGTTTTCCCACCACCAGCGCCGGTCATCTCGCGATCAAGAAGGATATTGCGTGCTAGTCCCTTCCTGGACAGAACATGGTCGTAGATGTTGAGGGTCATGTTCATGATGATTATGTCCATATCCATCCACCATACCCATTCAGCATCCGGGTAGCGTACGAATGCTTCTTTGAGAACAGGGATCTTGTTCCAGTAGATCGGCGTGCCGTTGGGCAAGTTGTAGCTCGTCATGTTTGCCCACATGAATTCGAGACCGTGCTTCTCGGCATATGCCTTTCGGTTTTCATAGACCATTTCTTTGATGTGAGGCATCCCGAGCATGCGGTTTGCGCCCGAACTACCGGTGACCATGACGATCTTCTTCTTTGCGAGTGACTCGGGCATTAGCTTGTCCATCACTTTCACTGCTGCGGCGCTTGCGCCTCTGTGGAAGCTGCTCTCCATTGCTTCGTACGCTGATTTGCTAGACGAGGTACCATCCTGGACGTTCTTTACTCCGGTCTCCCAGGATGGCCATTGTGGTCGGTAAGAATAGAAGGATTTCCACGTTAACTAAATGATTCCGCATTAGCTGAGGTTGGTGGAATTGGTACCGGTATAATTCACTCACGAAGCAGCTGATCAGAATGGCCACAATAATAAAGATGTGAAGTACCCGAGAACGCATGAAAGATGGCCTACCATCGTCAGTAGGTACCACCACGCTTGGTTAGAGAGCAGAATATACCTCATCATGGTCAATGTGGCCGATGGGAAGAATCAAAAGCCGATTTTGGTATCCCCGGGTTCGAAGATCACAAGTTTGGTGCAGTTTGAGGTGTACTGTGGACAACTGTCTGACTTGGTTGTGATCTTGTGGCTACTATTGAGCTATCATGGCGACGGGATGAGGATGGAAAATAAATTTCCAGGTCAAAAGTCTGCAGCGTCCAATATGAGCGGCTAAGAGCTTATCTTAAAATGTCAATCTTTCACTTCCGCATCCGGAGTATTTATTGGCAACCGCATAGAGCAAGATTCAATTTCCAGAGATCGGAACAACCATTGAATATTTAACGAAAGGAAAAATGCAGACACAGGAAAAATGTAAATAGATACAATGGGCCGTAAAAAGACATTGTTGATCTATTCAGCTAAGTGAAACTCGAGAACCTCTCCACGATCTACGATCGCCGGGCCGCTTCCGAATGATCTCAAGACCATCGTCCGCCGTACAAGTCTAATCTCGATATGTACTGGACTTCTGTAGATTCACCTCGCCAAAACTCTAAAGTGGATGCGTATGCATTCGTAGCTTTCTGTGGTGATTTAGACGGGGACTAATGTGTTGACCGTCCTAAAGAATCAAGCATTTCCTTCCACTACTGTTGGCGGGTATTTTGCGACGGTGTGAAGAAAGACTGGGATGCTCGGTTTAGATCGGAAGACCGAGATAGACCGAGCTACTATATAACAGGGCATAACTTATTTTTGTTTTTCGGCTGAAAGGGGACTTCAAGTCCGAATACCATCTAAGTCCTGAAGAATGCGCTTAGATGGTGGTGTTCGGAAGAACCAACATCCAACATCTTCCCGTTGGCCTCGCTGCCCTATGGCTCTGAGTATGTTCCATGGTGGTCGTGGAGTTCACGAACCACTGAACGTGGAGCTTGAGCGTACTTTTGTCCAAGCACAATAGGTCCCACTGCAAAGCTTGGAGACTCGTCCTTGAGCTTTCCATCGGCCTTGGCTGCCAGCATGTATCCGTGAACAGCCGCGGCTTGCAAACCGCCCAGAGCATAATACCTCCTCCAAATAGGAACGCAAGGTAAACCGTGAAAATCGATATACGGGGTAGGGTCCTATGGAAGAGAACGTAAGTTAAGAGCTCGGGCTAGGCGAGCGATGAAGGGCGAAAAAAGAAAGCGTCCAGGATGCCCTGAGAACTTGGAAAAGGTGCAGAAAAAATAGACGAAACAACCTAGGAGAACCCCCTAGAAAATTTTCAATCTAGATCCTAGATCGAAGCAGACATGCTACCAAGTTGATGGACTGATCGGGAGATGAAAGATGGTTCATTCAAACTATCCCGAACTGGGAACTAAACTATCAGAACTGACTAGCATGTTTTGCAATAACTAGGCTTTGCCTGACCCTGTAACAAGCTTGATAACATCCAGGTTCTCAGGCGACAAACAGAAAAAAGTGAACAAGAAACAAAATGAAGGCTCTCCGCTGAGGCTTGTCTCCTCGGTACTATCATCTTCCACCTTTCAATCCCCGAAAAGGCAAATTTTCCCCTGTGCTTGGGATCTCAGTCAGGGTGTGGACAAGCGAGGGGCCCAGAGTAACCAGAATGACTTCTACGTCTGCCACCATCCCCCAATACACAAGTGCTTCCCAAGACAACGCTAGTATAAAGCCCACAGATTGGTCGGTTTCATAAGCGTCCTTGATCTCAACACGTAGGCGGCTTGGAAGGCCGCTGATAGCGCTTTGGAACATCTTTAGCATGTCGGATGGCTTACCATCCAGCACCAATTTAACAAGGACATTGGTCTTGGTTTGAACGCTTGGGGGCAGGTGGGAAAGTAGCCGTTGGGCTTGGGATGCCGCTGGGGTTAGCACGATTGGTGCGGTGCCCCATAGTGTTGTTATGACGCAATGGGGAGCCTCCTTGGGCTTGTGGCTTTCAAGGTAACTGAATAGAGCGGGAGTAGAAATTGGCCCTGGATGCATATTAGTGTCTCTTCCTTAGAGGATACTAAGTTCTTATAACATACCTTGGTCCTTAAGTGCATGGACAGCTTGATGGATACGTTGTGTAAACGACATCTTGAAACCCCGAGGGTTTGTGGTGTGGTCCGGCCCGCATGCAGCGAGGACTTGGTGCGTACGTGTAGCATCGATATCCCGTTGACCGGCTAGCCCCGAGAAGCAGCAGTCAAGGATTGACAGGATATCCAGGTGCTTTGAGAAATTGTCGAGGGGCGCGAAGAGCTGGTCATGAATAGCCTTGTATGATATTTTGGCGGCTTTGGAACAGAACATAAGGTTGCCGTTCTCCGGTTTTCCATGACCGGCGTAGTAGAAGACAAATAGTGAGCTTTGACCCGACCGATGATTCTGTTTGAGAAAGGGTGCGCATGCTGCCAGGAGCTCGATGAGGTCATAGGTCGACTTTTTGATCACGTACGTCTTGACACGGAACTTGAACACATCCTTGAGGAGACGGGACATTGTGGCAACGTCATCTGCTGCACCGGTTGTGTCATCCTCGAAGTAACAGAGGAATGCGAGTCGAGCCAAGTGCACATTTCCTCTTGCAGATGCAACCTTGGCGAGATCCAGTTTGAGCTGGGCAGTATCCTTGTTCCGCCTAACGGGGTGGGTAGGCTGGCCAGTTTTGGAGGGTGAGCCTGGTCCTTTCGAGGGCGAGATGGGGATCTTGGAAGTCATTCTGTAACGACAAGAGATGACTGAATAGTTTGCAGATGAGGGATGAGAAGTATGAACGTAGAAAACTTGAAGAAGTCAGAGTTGGGAAGGTTCAGTTGATTGGTAACAACGTGGAAAAGTTGAAGGGAAGAGGTACGAAGTAGGCAACTTATAGGTAAGATGTTCTAAATTGCCTATTTAGGTACTATATAAGTAAGGAAAGGGCATAGTAACTGCCGCCGTCGTACCACGGAACGGATCAACTTATTGAGTTAGTGTTGGTTATGTAATTGCAGGCGTATTTAGCCAATCTGCGAAGCACGAGCATAAGTGGTAGGTCACGACTGTCAAGGCTACGACCCCGCGGAGACCCTGGATATTGAAATATTGGATTAATTGAGTGTCTGGTAAGAGATCAGTTGACGGGGTAATATAATTCATAACAGTCTCTATAATAATAGGTCTTTGACACACCGTATGCGGCTTTCATAATGGTATACCAAACTCTCCGCATCTCAAGCTTCTAAACATCAATTGCGTCGAGCATCCATAGCCTGCATCGTTCTCCACAGTCCCTCAATCTCGTGCCTCTGAGCAACAACAGTTTTATTAAGGGCGTCGACGGCGGCCCTTAAATCGTCCCGGTCTGTTGCAAGGGCGTCGACGGCGGCCCTTAGGCCATCCCGGTCTGTTGCAAGGGCGTCGACGGCGGCCCTTAGGCCATCCCGGTCCACCTTCAGGATGTCGACCTCCGCCGTAAGATTGGCGCGCTCCGTACCACCAGCCCCGGCTTGCTGTCGGCTTTGCTCGAGTTGTCGCCTCTCATCAGCTAGCTTGACGAGATCGAGCTGGATTTTGCGATAATCGAAGAACCGAATTGCCAGGTTGAGGCCAGCGGAGCCGATGTTGATGATTGCGGCGGCGAGGTCCCCCTGCCAGTGGCCAGTTGGAGTATCCGATGCAAAGACGGTAGTAGGGAGGTGCAGGAAGACTGCCTGGTAGACGTTGCCATGTTAGCCTGGACAAGATGAATGATCGGCCTTCACTCACAAGCAGCGCGAAGAGAAAATATAACGAGTTATACATGTTTGTTTAAGCAAATATAGCAGTATACTTGCTGAGCGTAAAGGTTGAGGAGTCCAAGCTGCGAGTTCATGGCGGCAATCTAGTACTCGAGGAAAGCGTAGTTGGGGAAGGTACTATCCAAAGTTGCCGACTTCGCGCAACAGGCATCATGGGGAAGCAACCGCAGTGTACCAGCAGTGTACCAGCGTTCGAGGCACGCTCGAGGTCTGGTACACTGCTGGTACACTGCGCTATTGATACAAGGAAGTTGATTGAAATCCCACGAAGTAAAGACATCTATATGCAGCCCTCAGTAGTATTGGACATCCGATCTAAGACAGCGGCTTTGTTCGCAAGGATGTCTGCAATTCGCTGCTCAAGCCGTTGCACAGTTTCTCTGGCCTCATGGAGCTCATGCCGAGCGTTGATCAGCTCCTGATTCCAATCCACAACCGTGTCACTGGTCGATGCTGCTGGGGGGTGTGCTGAGAAGCTACACCTCTCCCCTTGTTGTGACCAGTGGCAATTGGCACACTCTGGAAATATGCCCGGGACGACGACGCAGGAAGCAAAAGGCCCATTGTCTTGGCGGCAGGATACACATTCATGTTCCACCCGAGTCCCCGTCGACTGCGCAAGTAGCGCCTCCACGTTGGCTGTTTTGTTCCCCACCAAGTCATAGAAGGCCCGGCCGTCTAAGCTAGCTCTTGTGCGGCGTAATCCAGGCTCCCGACAGAGCGTCCGCTGTCTGAGTTGGTATAGGATTGTGCCGGGTCTGGCGCCGACTCGGCGCCCTCGAGCCCACGGGGTGGTTGCTGCTATTGTTGCCCAGAAGCCAGGCTCTTCTCCATCCTCTCCTATCAGGGGCTGTGGGAGTCCCGATGAAGGATGCTCCATGTCTGGTGATGGTATCCTGTCAGATGTGAATCAACGTGATTGTTGAGTATAATAAAGTAGCACATACTGATTATGTTGAAGGTGATATAAGGAACGAGAAGTAAGAGATGTTGAAGAAGGAAGAAGTTGCAAGAGGGGTATGGGGATATGTGTATACATACTAGATGTTTGATCAAGATGAATGTCTATTAAGGATTCAAGTTGATTGATGATGAATGTCTATTAAGGATTCAAGTTGATTGATAATGAATGTCTATTAAGGATTCGAGTTGATTGATGATGAATGTCTATTGAGGGGGTTCAACTTCAGTCGCATCTAGTGGGTATAAATATTCCCTCCTCTATCACAACTTCTTCCTCTTACCTCAACATCATCTTTCATTCTTGATCATCGTTTTTCATCCTTCATTATCATTTTTTCATCCTTGATCATTATCATCCTCATCTTAACCCTATATCCTCATCTCCCTTGCCATCATTCAAGATGTCTACGCCACCGCCAACCAACCCGCCTGCTCAGCCAGAGGCGGACGAGGCTACACCCACTCAGCCAGAGGTGGAAACACCTCCTGCCACCAATCCATCACCTGCCACCCCAGAGGTGGGGGTTGCCCCCCTCTCTGAGACATAGTGAGTTTCCTTTTCTAACAACTTGTTACATCAGCTCACACTGTCAACAGTCGACCGGCTGGCCCAGCCTTCACCGCGTTCGGTGAAGAGCTGACTATCCCACGTGGGTCAGCCGGTAACGCCGACATACCTCCAGGGGTATGGGCCGCATACCTCTGGGAGTTGCCGTGGAAGGTGGCACGGCAGGGAAGAGAGATGAAAAGTGACATACTGCGACTACTCTATTCAATGCCCGCTCTTCGGGAGCCCATGGCCCGGGAAGGTGCTTTCTGGTCAGGCAAACGAGAAGAGGAGAGAATCGGCGACCAAATCGCCAACGTCGAATCTGCCATGATCCAGTGTGTGGGCAAGGTCATGGAGCGTCAATGCAAGTGCTGCCGAAAGCTACTCGGGCCTTGGGCCAAGTGTGTGCAAGTTGAAGGCGCAGAGGGAGATCTGCTCGCCTGCGGGAATTGCCGATGGAACAAGCAACACCGCAGATGTTGCTTCTGGCAGGAAGGCCAGACTGGCACCAGCGATTCACCTCGCCCGGGTCACCGCCGGGGCCGCTCGTCTCGGTCCTCACTAGACGCCGAGGTATGCACAAACGCCATCAAAGACCTCGATGGTCTTCGCACCAACCAGGGGAGGACCATCAGACAGATGAAGGAGTTGATGCAGGGATTTCACAACATCGGGTCCGCAGGCGAATGGGAAGCCAGGATGAGCGAGCTGGCAGGCTTAGTTCAACAGCTTGAAGACGGCTTGCGCTTCACCAACACGCAACACGATCTCCTGCTCCGGCATCATGAACAGGGCTAGTACGGATTCTTAAGAACGGGAGGGAGAGGGAGCTAGAATAGCAACGGATCTTAGGAAACTTACTTTGACAATTTTCTTATCAATTTGATTTTTTTTAAGCCAGTCGCGACAAGCAATCTATAGATATACTCCTAGTAGGTTATGTGGGATATAGAGAAGGGAGTGTGTCAGGATGCCATCGAATTACGGTTCCCTTTCCAACGCCTCATGGCTAGCTAGGTATACGTCCTGATCTGTTGGTATATACGGCAACCATAGAGACGCAGTATGATCAATCGAACCGGTTATCATGTTGCCGCAAAAAGAGCTACATCTGACCGACTCTCATTCTGGAGAAAATTGAACTTTGCGAGCCATCGCACTTTCGAGTTATCATCTAGGGCCAGATTGTATGGTCCGAAGCCCTGCTAATCCACGAGTTTTTTTCAGTCAATCATGAACAAGCACATGGCGGTCGCAATTAGAGTTTCGGGGATTTCGGCATCCCGCCGGTTCATGCAGCGTGTGCGGAGATAAACCTCGGACATTAACCCACTCCCGAGGTTCGGTGCCGAACCTTGATGACCTAGCAAAAATTATGTCATGACCGTGAACAAGAATAATGCTCCCTCAGGTCGTCATAAGCGCGGGCGCTAGAGAGTCCATATGCCTGATTGCCCCCCTTTTCCCCCACCAACTTGTAGGGCCATGAATTTCTTCAACCTCACTCACTGATGATGGAAGCTATCTCGCGCGTATTTTCCCGAGTAGTGAACAAACCCTATCGCTCCAAAGACCTAGCACATGGAACTGACCCTTACCTCAATGAAGATGGCTACGTCGACTTTGCGCCGAGCGACATCGAGAACCCTCGTAACTGGTCGATGCGCCGCCGCATCGCCATCACCATGAGCGCCATTCTGCTGGTGGTGAATGCGACCTTTGCTTCAAGTTCCCCGAGCGGATGTTTCGGTTCCATATCTCAGCAGTTTGGCATCTCGACGGAGGTAGCAGGTCTTACTATAACTGTTTTCCTGCTTGGTTACTGCGCTGGTCCCCTGGTATTCGCACCCCTGAGCGAGTTTTATGGCCGTCGATGGATTTTCTACATCACATTCTTGCTTTACCTTGCCTTCAACTTCCTTTGTGCGTTCGCACCGAACCTGGGAGCTTTGTTAGTGGGTAGGTTCCTAACAGGAACCTTTGTCTCCGCCCCATTGAGCAACTGCCCGGGGGTCCTCGCCGATTTATGGAATCCACTACAGCGCTCTAACGCGATGGCTGGATTTTCAGCGATGGTTTATATGGGACCGGCTCTCGGACCTGTTGTTGCGGGCTTTCTCGAGCTGAAAGAGGATTGGCGCTGGAGCTTCTACGTGCTTCTCTGGCTCGGCGGGGGGACGGCTATTATCATGCTCACCATCCCTGAGACATTCGCGCCTATAATTTTGTACAACAAGGCGAAACGCATTCGAAAGGCGAAGATTCCAGGATACGAGAATGTCAAAGCCCCCATCGAGAGCAACGACCGAACGCTTGCTGGTATCTACAAGGTGGCGCTGACACGGCCTTGGATTATACTTTTCGATACGATCTCTCTGCTCTGCGCCATCTATATGGCAGTTGTCTATACCTTGCTCTACATGCTGTTCACGATCTATCCAATCGTGTTTCAGGAGAAGCGCGGATGGAACTCAGGCGTGGGCGAGTTGCCTTTGATTGGCACCGTTGTCGGCGCCGTGCTCGGTGGCGTTATCGTTCTAGTCGACACAAATATCCGCCAAAAGAAGATCGACAGGGGCGAAAAGAGACTGGAAGACTCAGTTCCCGAAGACCGGCTACCACTAGCGATGATTGGTGGGATTGGGTTTTCTGCGACCATGTTCTGGTTCGCGTGGTCGGCCGAGTATAAGTGAGTTCTACAACTCCTGTCGAATCTAACCGGGTAAACTGACTCTGAAATAGCTACGTACATTGGATAGTTCCCACACTCGCCGGATGCTTTCTTTCGAGCATGCTACTCCTCATTTTTGTTGCATACTTGAACTATCTCGTGGATGTTTACCTGATGTATGCTGCCTCCGCAATTGCCGCAAACACAATTGCCCGCTCGGCGTGTGGTGCTGCTGCACCCCTTTTCACCAACCAAATGTTCACCGCGCTGGGTGTGGGAGGAGGCGGCAGTCTGATCGGTGGCGTAGCTGCTTTGTTGGCGGCTATTCCTTTCCTCTTCTACAAGTATGGGAAGCAAATTAGGGTTCGAAGCAAGTTTGCGCCTACGAAGCCTCCTCAAGAGAAAAAAGACGAGGAAACCGGCACTCGAGGCGAGCCGATTCAAGGCTCCCGAAGTTCCGAGTCGCTGTCTTTTAGCACGGAGCAAGAAGAGCAAGGCCAAGGAATAGCACGAGCGTAAAGAAGAAGGGACAACGAGAGAAAAAAGCCCTTGAAACTTGGAGCTTAATTTTAGGGTTCAGCTACAACCACTCCCGGGCTCCTATCACCCCTGTGCTTCAAAAGTTAGGTGTCTGACTTTCCTGCCGCATAATCTAAGCTGCATTTTGATTTCTATAGTAAAACTACGGTTTTGACCCTATTAACTTACTCAATTTTCGTACGGATTAAGCCCTCTACATATGTCTCTATTGAATATACGTTAATCCTAATTCCCCGTGACCTCGCTAACTACTCTATAGCACTATCATCTCCATCCCTACGACCGCGCCCGCGCTCTACGCCCTCTACGCTCCACGATCCCTATAATCCCTATGACCCTCTGTATTATGGTATCCGGCCTATTTCACACAGCTGCGATCGGTAATTTAGGCGAAAATAGTAAGTAAAAATTGTGTATACGACATAGTTGTAGAAGGAGGTAGAAGCGGTAGCTACTAAAGCGGTGTGCGATTTGCTAAGAAAAAGATTGCACTACACCCAGTAGGGAGCGGTCACCCAATTTCTAAGGCAGGGGGGGTGGTACTAGCCGGGAAGGGGTGGTTGTAGCTCAACCCTAATTTTATAGAGTACATGTACATTTCCCAAATCAGTTCGCTTTTGTATAATTGAGCTACCGCAAGCCTGCTCGAACATTGCCTCTCCTCCTCGCACACCCTCTAATGTATGCTGCATTACCTTCACTATTGCATCTTGCATTGCATCTTCCATGATTCTCTCCGACTCCTTATTCGGCGAGAGAACCTCCGTGTCCCAAATAGCCCAGTAGGAAGCACTTCCCCTAGTCCCGTCGCCGCCAATTGTGACATCTCCTTCTATGCACCCAACCAATCCACTCCTCCCCACTCGTTATCGCAAACAGCTTTCCCTTCCACTTTTCTAAAGCAGCACCATGAATGGCGGCAACAGCATCCCAGGCACAGCTAACAGGATGCATCCACCTGGAACTTCACGCACCAAGCCCGTATCCACACCAGAGGGATACGCGTGGATGGCGTCTTAGAGTGAAATAGTTGATCTTACCGCATCCAGATCTGAGCTCAGGACGTGAGAGCGTAATTGTGAGCTCAAATAGTTTGGGACTTCATCATGCTGTTCTGTAGGGCCTCGGGAAGGAATAGTGGAAGTTGGAGAGACTGTTGAAGAGGGTGAACTATTCGATATCTCAGCTGCGAAGAGCATATACATGCTCAATCTATTTGACTCTGCTCAGAACCATAGTCTAAATAGGATGTGTATAATAACGGCCCCGAGATTGATCTGTCTACGGGACTACCAATGTGCCTAACGTGAGCCATCCTGGGGCAATATCACATTGATTGCATGATACAGATCAAAAAGGGTCGCATGCATATTCCGTGCCAAGTGTAGGTACAACGTGCTACCAAGGATGCTACCAAGGAGAGTGGAAAGCAACGCACCTCGACCACCTTGTTTGCTTAGCCGTACTTGAGCCGCATGCTCCATGGATCGATTCTCCCGGTGGTCCTAGTAATTTTGCCGGCAATAACCAAGGAGCCACATACGTCATAGATATTTGACATTAATAACATCCATGTATGTGTCCTAGAGGCCAAGGCACTGAGGATATGGAGTCATGCGAACGGAAATGACCCCTTGGCTCGTGCACAGCTGCAATAGACGTTACAATGACTTGCGTAAGATACTTCGTTCGCAGAACCGGAGTAAAGTCGAAAAAGTGAAATACTATCTAGAAAAGGACGATGTGAAATTCCTTTAAATTTTATTGAACCAATCGACTAGCCTGGTATATCCAATCCGACTCCACATGGTCCTGAATGACTGTCGCATAATCGGTCATTCTGGGGTAAGTCTAATATGTAGATCGATCGCAAGTCACAGCTTTAAAATGCTTAGTAGGTAATTGGAAAAGTGAATAACTGTCCTAGAGCTTACTCTAAGGAGCCAAGGGACAAATTACATATCTCCAATCCAACGCCCGGGCATAAGGCCTTGGCTTACGCATTGGAATGCTGGACTGTAACCGTACTCACGAAGAATTGTTTCCGATTGGTACGCCACATGCTGTTGATCATCCAGATCTATTCTTCGTCCTTGTTTCGTTTGTTAAAATTCTCCTAGAATGACCAGGAGGCTGCGTGTGACATGCGGATTCCTGAAGCTTGACGCCTCCGGGCGCATTCTTTATACGCCTCATTTAACACCATGTGCAATGGTCATTTGAGCTCTTGATTGAAACTTCTAACATTTTATGTACTGTGTAAAGCTTGGTAAGAAGTGGTTCTCTAAGAATGGAATAAGTACCACAATTACATACATTGACTCACTAAGTATGCGAGCCATCCCTTTGTGTCGATCCATACTATCATCAGGGAATAGTAACTCCCACGGTAACCGAAAGCAAAGATACATTCTTGCATGTGTTCAATTCCTTGCTGATCCTTTCCTTGTGCATCAAGAGCAATAATTTCCATGCGGTTATAAATAAAAGGTATCTGCACGTCCTAGAGACCTTCTTTATCCAAGATAACCACACTTGAGCTATTCAGTGAGTCTCACCTAGGGTTTGGTACTAATTCAGGTTGCTGACGTATCTTACAAAGATCAAAAATATCTACTCCTACCATCCACCATGAAGTTCATCTTTGCTACTCTCGCCCTCGCTGCCACCGCCTTTGCCGCCAGCTCTTGCAAGGGCGGACAAACTGCCGTCTGCAAGGGCAATGGAAATGGCGGCCTCTTGACCCTGGGCAATGTTGCCCCTGGCGCTCTTGGTGAGGCTTGCTCCGGCGGTGATGTTTACTGCTGCGACGACAAGGCCATCGGCGATGTAAGACCTGCCCGAATTCCGTCATTGGGAACCGCAAATAACTTACCACTATTCTTAGGTTGGTCTTGTGAACCTTGATGTCAACGCTCAGTGCAGTCTTAACCACCTGCTTTAAATGGACAATGATTGTGTCCATTCCGATCCTTCGTGGTAGCCTTGCTACTGCAATCTTCGGGTCCGATGGAACTTAATGGTGTATTGTGGAGGCTAGTTACTACTGTACCCCAAAAATTAATACACGCTTTGGTGTCTGTCTGTATTTCCTTAACTTCTACTCTTACTTTCCACTATAAGACCAAGGATAATACGGAGGGCGGAAGATACAATACAAGGACCTGGCAGTCATTGAGACCGCCTAGTCAGTCTCGGACACAGACTGCCGGTGGATATCGTTACTGAACGCATGATGTAGACGAGATGTATGCCCATAGTCTGGTTAAATCTCTGTAAATCCACGATATTCACCCGCCTTCTCATCTCAAGTGATGTTTAGGTCTACGAACCTGGGAAAGACAAGACTGGGTAGCTCTTAGTGGTTTGTCAATGTTCAGCTCACAGATAGCTATGATTCCAGAGAACATCTGCCTAGTGTGGCTAGCGCGGTTGGAGTGATTGGTGTCCGTTGAAGTCGTAATGTAACCTTGGAAGGTTGTAACACTTATCATTTATTAAAGAAGACTCCCAGAACAGACTCAGACTTATGCTACCCTCGCAACAGACGTGATAAAATCTAGAGGTTGCACTCCCCATTGAAATGAATGATACACTATGTCGGAATAACAGTCTTCCGATTGAATTCATTGTGGCTTGCCAACCCACACCAACGCCCGAAGACCGTTTTCGGAAGTAAGCCCTATTCGATATTACAGCTACAACTAAAAAGCGACGTACTGTCTATGACTGCAACATTGCATGAAGGTTACATCTCGCCTGAATCTGAGGGATTTCTGGACCGATTCCATTATATGTATATCCAACTAACAGCGCTCAAATTTCAGTTTTGACACGATATTTTTCGAATTGAACAGGTACTATCAAAGGTCAATTTTCCTTAGCTGAAAGGCTAATTATCCTGACAGTCTTTCCACGAATTCGGCCCCCGACTCGCATCCTGTCGCCATCATGAAGTACCTGCTTGCTTACTCCGCTCTCTTTGCCGCTGTGCTCGCCAGCCCACCTAGCGACAGCAGTCTCGGTAAGAAGACCTGCGAAGGTGACCAGACTGTTGTCTGCTCCGACAATGGAAATGGTGGTCTTTTGTCCTTGGGCAATATCCTCTCGGGCCTTCTCGGCGAAAGCTGCTCGGGCGGTGATGTTTACTGCTGTGACTCTGGCGCAGTGAAACAGGTAAATCGCATCCCAAAGACCAAGTATACACTGGGAAAGAAGCTAATTCAAATACCTTTCAGACTGGCTTGATCAACTTGGACCTGAACCTGCAGTGCACCCTCAACCATGTCCTCTAAAAACCTTTACTGGTCTCTTTAACTGTTCCATCTACTATTAATCCACTTATTTAATTATACTCTGAACAAACTTGTTAGAGTACCTTATCGAATTCTGTCGCCAAACGAGTAATAGGAAAACGCTGCATGGCTCTATAACTAGTTATGTAGCCTTAACTAACTAACTATTTACAATGAGACCGAGGCTGTCGCTTGGCGGGTAGAATAGTGCACTGTGCTTCAGGTGGTGGGCGGCCATTTTCGGCGTCGATCCATAGGTCCTCATAGTCTAGTTGTTAAAGCTCCGCCGATTTGGCAATATTTCCGCCCGCTATCCTCATTCTCCGTAGCCTAATGTTGCCCTTGTCTAAGGTAATAAGTACGGCAGGCTATACTACTATCTTCAGATCTTTAGCGGAGGCTTATAAAAGGATACACCGCCTTCAACCATACGTGGTTATTGGTGAAATCTCGGCCATAAAAACCAGTTTTAGACAGGCAGAATGAAACCTTAGGATCGCCATATTAATGGTCTTCACATCAACGGCCCCGGGGCTTCATTTCCTCACACCACAGACAACATGTGGCTGAAGTGTACGGACTAATGAACATGGAAAGGTCCCTACCCAATGTAGCGTTCTACACACCGCTACGAGATACTGAGCGAGAGAGAGTCCGCGAATTGTTAAGGTCGGCAGCGCTATATTTCCCATGATAACTCGGTCGCTTACTGCGTTTTCCCCGCAGGTACTACTGTGCCATCAGTCCTCCGAGTTACTCGCAGGTTGTGGAAACTGATGCTCCTACTGGAGACGAACAACCCGTATCTACCGGTATCCCCACCGACATCACCCTCGCCGCCTTATCGCAACTCGGTGTTTTTCGGACAGGTTCGAATCGATGCTTCGTTTCGATCATTGACGGTCAAAATCAATTTATTATTTCCGAAACCACGAAATCAATCTCTCTGCGAAACAAGGACAAGCATATTCCGGGTGATGGCGTGTATATTGGGGTCCGGGCGCTAGATCTGGTGTGGGGGGTGTGCCCTCACACCATCAAGCTGTTCACCTCCACTGATTCTTCGAGCAATATCGACACGGAGAACGTGACGGCGAACCGATCTTGCTATATCATTCGCGATTTTACAAAGGAGGACTCTTTCAAGGACCGTCCCTATGTCCGCGAATGGCCGCACATGCGGTTTTACGCTGAAGTTCCGCTGGTTAGCGCCGCTGGATATGTGCTCGGATCCTACTGCGTTGTTGATGATAAGCCTCGGGATAACTTCGATGATGAAGAGGTCGCTATTCTGCAGGAGGTGTCGGATGCGATCACCGCACATCTAGAGAACGTCCGACTCGTTCATTCCCATCGTCGGGTGGAATCTCTCATGAAAGGATTGACCGATTTTGTGACAGAACACCCTAAGTTCGGACCCACAGAAGCTTCGAAGGATGGCCATCTCGTACCACCTACCTTGAACTTACCAGATCAGCGCTTGTCTGGCAGCAGTGGCGTCGAGCTTTTCAGCAAACACCCAGGCGGCCAAAGCGCTTACAATGTCTCGATGTTGGACAACATGTCTTCAGCAACCATGGTAACCTCATCGCCATTATTCTCGCAAGAAAAAGGTTCCCGGACTACCGACCTATCTTCCTCCCATTCAAACCTATCAGATCGGCCTATGGTCATGAGCCCTGGAGAAGAAAAATCACTCCACGAAGTTTTGAATGCTGGTAGAGTCAGTCCAGCCGAAGCCAGGCGCAACCGCTCTTTACAAGAGTCACCGACGGACAGTGCCCCCATCTCGGAGCGGATTGCCATGATATTAGATCGTGCCAGTGTGTTGCTCAGGGAGTCTATGGATCTGGATGGCGTAGCTTTCCTCGACGCAAGTCGCAGTAATTCTTCATTGTTCGTGGCATCTGTCCCTGTCGAGCTACCTGCTCACACTGACATTTTATCAGCAAGTCGCCCGACGACCCTAAAAGCTGGGAACCCTTCCCATACACGGCGGATACCGGGGTTCAGGTCGCCTCGGGCTCTAGTCCTTTCAGCCTGACCCAACCCGAGAATCCCTGTGATATCCTAAGTTGTGCCTTGAAATTTCCCCCAGGTAATCCTGAGGCAAAGTGTGATATCGAGGTGCCCGAGAAGCTTCTACATGAGTTAATGACAGCTTTCCCCCGGGGTCACATCTTCAGCTTTGAAGAAAGCACCGTTGATGACCATCTGTCTCATGGAAGTGGTAGGGGAATTAACCTTGGCATTGACTCCGAGGCCACGCAGAATCTTTCGGATCGTCTCTTTCGATATATCCCGAAAGCTGGTTCCATTATCTTCCTTCCCTTGTGGGACTGGAACAAATCTTCTTGGCTTGCTGGGACGTTAATTTGGACTCAAAAGGGCCAACGCACTCTGGGGTCGGAAGAATTACACTTCTTTAAGGTGTTTGGGGATTCCATCATCTCTGAAATCTCTCGGATTCGCTGGGCAACTACCGAAAAATCCAAATTTGATTTCATATCCTCGATCAACCACGAGCTTCGCTCTCCACTGCACGGGATTCTGGCAAGCACCGAATTGCTGCGTGATACCGAGCTCCTACCTTCACAAAAGGACATGGTAAAGATGATTCAACAGTCTGGGATGAACTTGTTGGATACCACGGACCATCTGTAAGTTGAAGCTAACTAATAACATCGGCTCTTATTTTATGATATAGCTAATAGCTGATTAATTATCATCAGCTTGGACTTCTGCAAGATCAACAACTCGACCCTTATGAAAAATTCCCGCCCAACGCGCGGCGCTGAAAACGACACTGTCGGGCTGGCCTCCGAATTTGATCTTGACATCTTAGTTGAAGAGGTCGCGAACATCATTTATACTGGCCAAAAGGCGTTTGGAAGAGGCACCGATCTTGGTCAGAAATTGTCGTCCAGAATTGCCACCTGTGAATCTGCTCAGCAACTTCCTAGCCAGATTGATAGGATGTCCGTGGTCATCCGTATCGAAAAAGCCCATAGTTGGAAGGTTCACTCCGTGGCCGGTGCCTGGAGAAGAATCGTGATGAACCTCCTCGGCAATGCTATAAAGTGGACTAAACATGGATTCGTCGAGATCTCGTTATCCCAGGCTCGGCATCACTCCTGTCCTGAATCTCTTCTGGCCCATCTCTCTGTCACAGATTCTGGTAGTGGGATCGCACCGGACTACCTCAAAAATCACATCTTCACTCCGTTTTCTCAGGAAGATTCACTTTCGGAGGGCGTTGGGCTTGGCCTCAGCATCGTGCGCCGATTGGTTACATCCCTCGGGGGCTACGTCGCCGTGAGAAGCGAGCAGGGCGTTGGCACACAGGCTGATGTCTACATTCCAATTCAATGTCTCGAACCCGACCCTGGGCAGTCTTCGGGCTTTCCCTCTCCCGTTGAATCACAAAGCCCGACTACGCCCATTCATGCATGTCTCGTCGGCTTCAATACGTACCCAGACCTGCAGGACGTTCCAACGGGCATCTTATCCGCAGAAACAAAGCGGAAACTCTCCGTCCAGAGCACTCTGGCTGATGTTTTCGTGACACAACTCGGGTGGAACACTTCACTGGTCGAATATATTGAGAAGGGACGAAGTGACATTGTGGTCATTGAGGAAGAAAATGTCGAATATCTATCTGATTCAAAGCATGATTTCAAATTCCTCGTCATTCTCAGCGGCAAGGTCCCTGCTCTCGGCGATCAACTCCCACCAAATGTCATTCGAGTCTCTCAACCGTATGTTAATATCTACCATTCCGTGCTTGATACCAACTGACCTTCTGGGTAGGTTTGGGCCTCAGAAGCTCCATCAAGCCGCTCAAAAGATCTTGAAGTTACATGCAGAGCAGCCGGCAGCCCTCACTAATTCCATGCCAGACATTCCTCCAACAGAACTTTCTGCACAGTCTGTTCCAAAGATGGATCCCACATCCGTCCCACTCAATGGTAATGACGAGCCTCAGGCGACTATGTCTGAGGTAACAAGTCCCATCACATTGCCCTTGCGGCCAACAAATCAACAACCTGCACATGTTCTCATTGTGGATGACAATGAGATCAATCTCAAAGTAAGCTATTGCATTTTATCCTGGGCAGAAATCAAATCTTTTACTGGCCCAATATCCTGCTCCAGGCATGTGCTCACGTCTTTAACAGATCATGGCAGCATTCATGCGGAAACTCGGTTGCAGCTTCGACACAGCATCGAACGGGCGCATTGCATTGGAGAAATTTTCAACCTCCAGCCAAAAGTTCGACGTCATTCTAATGGGTATGGTCGATTTATCTCTCCCTTCATTCATCCATGATGAAGAACTAATCTTGTCTTATAGACCTATCGATGCCTGTGATGGATGGCCTTGTCTCGACAAGCAAAATCCGCCAATACGAAGACGAGGCTGGCCTCAAAAGATGCCGCGTCATGGCAGTGACTGGCGTTGCTTCAGCTCCTATGAAACAACAAGCCTTTGCTGCTGGAATTAATGACTACCTGATTAAGCCACTCTCTCTTCGCCTGTTGAAAACGCTTATGAATATTGCATGATACCACGGTACTAACGTAAGGAGATCGTGTTTGTGGGGTTTGACCCTTTCTTGTATATATAGAAGTTAAGAGCTCTGTTATGATTGAGAATACTTATTTTCATATTCAAATAGTCTAATTTCCTTTATGCCTTTTCTAATAAACCCTAGTCTCGTTAAGTATTTTGACATATTGCTACGGTAGGTAATAGAGAGCAAAAGGACATAATTATTCTCAAGTCTTACATATTAAAGACTAGTATATTATAGAAGGGTAGAATGATGTAAGGAAATATAAAAAAAAAAGTTAAGGTAAAGTAAGAGCAAAATAAAAGTAAATTAAAGATAAAGATAAAGTAAAGTATACGAGGATACGCTAAGCCTGAGGGAATCTGTGCGAGGTGGCGTAGGGTCTACCTAGGAGAGAAGTGTCGATAGGGCCATGGTGCTAAATGCAATTTCAGGGACCAAATTTGCAGTTTCGTGTGCTTACTAGTACATAGCGCCTCAAATTCATGCCGCCGCCGTAGCGGTTCATTCCCCACAATATCTGTTACGATATTCGCTACGATGTTCGGTTCGGCTTCAGCCTCAGAACCTAGTTAGGCGCCCCGCTAGTGAAACTTTCACTAGTATATGGTTGGCCAAAATTTTCTTCCAGCATTCCCAGCGCCATTTCAGCGACTGTTTATTTACTTGATTCATTCGTTCCTTGGACCCCTAACGAACTTGATCACACACATAATGCCGAGATCCGTTCAGCACTGGCCAGGGGGAATCCCCACTTCCATCCAACCACATCCAGAAACAGATTTATCTCTGGATCAAATCAAGGAGGAAGTCAAGGGCTGGCTACTATTTGTACAGGTATGTTCTTTATAGCATTCTAATTTCAAACAACTACGTCTTCAAGTTCTGCGCTAACATGCATCCAAGAGAATTGGGTTTCTGCAGCAAAGCAGGTTCCTCCTCCGATGAGAGATATGAGTTATACCACCGCCGGCAACTGGTGGAAAAATGGGCTTCGGCTACCCAGGAATTTCGTGATGTGAATTTAACTCGGTCAAGTCCGTCAAATCTCCGAAGTCCATCGCACTAACAACGTTTTTTATCGCCCTCATTCAGGCGTACCAATCGCGTGCACCCGTGAATCTTCCAGATACGGAGGGGCCAAGATCGAACATGAATGAACCTATTGAAGGTCTTCGATACCCAGCCGAAGCATTGGAACGTCTCTACGACACTCTTCAGCCGAGCGATATCAACGGCCTGATTTCTCTTGCCCCTGTTTATGAGACCCATGCTGCAAATCGAGCGCGATGGGTGAAATTCGCGATCCTGTTGTACAACTATGATATCGAGACTGGGCACTGTCTACTCGATAATTACATGCCATCGGAGGCTATCCTCAATCCAGCAACCACTACCCATCCTTCAGTAGAGGATTATCTGCCCTGGGCGGATCTTGAGACCGCAAACTTCGGGTCTATCTATCTTACACATACTGGCAAGGTACTCTATCTCGGTTATTCAGGCCCATATATGTTGGTTGATGAACTAGGTCTGAAAAGCGGGCGCTTGACAATTGTCGAGTATGAGATCAACGGGACCGTGAAAGAATCTGTTGAAGTCCGCCCGTTTAATATGCGAATGCCATACTTGAGCGCTTTCGAGAATTGGTCAGGTTTTGGGGATGTCAAGCATGCTCAGGGTGCTTATAAACACCAAAATCCGCCGTGAGTATCCCTTGACCTACCAGATCAGCCCAACAAACTAACGCGTGATATCAGACTTGACATGGACCTACCGATCGTCGATATCCTCTGTCAAGCCAAGGACGCTAACCAACTTCCAAACTCAATGATCCTCTGTGACCGAGAGCAGTGGACAAGTGATGTTGAGCTTTATGCCCCGGGCTACTTGGCTCTCGAGGCCGAAGGGCGCGGGGGAGAGTACCCCCTAACCCGTCTCACTGTACCAGGCCCTGCCCAGGCGGTTAAGAAGCAGGTTATAAGCAGGGTGCAGGACCCCAATTTCATTCGCCCCAATTTTTCATTCATTTCTCCGGGCCGATTTCCATGAATCTATTAGCTTCAAGTGAAGAGAGCCGTTATGATTCCTTGCAAAGTTAGGATTAGACGAGCTTAATTGAACGCGCGGCAGATCAAGCGAGATCGAGGAGGTCTTTGTTGAATTTACCGAGTCTTTCAATATACCCACGAGGATGTCACTTATCTGAATTGTCTTTGAATCGTACGTAAGTTGAGCTAAGAACTTCCCGTAAATCAAGATAAACCCCGATAGATCGGCACCGGGACGATCTAGATCTGTTCACTCGCTAAACGCTCATTATATCCGCATGCCAATCATGAATCATGGATCCTCCGTCCTCAAAGTATGTCCATAGTCGCATGTGGCGGCGGTTGACTAGCGATATGCAGTGGTCCTTATATCTGGGTTCGTAACGAAAGGCCTTGCCAGAGAATTCAAATGCCTATATCATGAACTTGCTTTCGCATGAAAACGATCTCTACATCCCATCGGTTTCCATTCTCATCCAACACATCATAAAAGTTCGGCACAACTTTTATCGGTACGTATCCCCGCCGGCCATACCAATCCTGACTCGGAATCTGCGAAGATCTAAGTTAATTGATACAGGTCTAATAGAAATTCCAAATATATGTGCATACCTTTGGAACTGCACCGTAGCAGGATATTGCGAAATCCTCTCTGATCTGGTGTTCCTTCACAACCGTGTCTAGCATGAGCGACTTGGCCCGGAGTGGCTCTCGAGCTGCTATATCCTCTACTGCATCCATAGCTGCTCCGCCAATGCCCTGACCCTGGAATGATTTTAGGATGAAAAGGCTCTTGACCCAGAAGACGCGTTCCGACGGTATTTCAAGGCCGACCATTTCTGCGTCCTTGTTCTTCGAATCCAAGGAGATGTGGCCAACTGGGACGAAGGCTACATGTGGTGCGTCCCGTGGCACTCCATTGACGGAGTCTGCTGTGTCATGAAGCACTTCTTCACCCTCGTCATCAGGGAGTTTGATATCTTCCGACTCATTAGGCTGGGAGACCTACGGCGTCCAGTTAATGACGGCTGTTGTCACCTACGAAAATATACATGGAATGAGAGAGCTCACAATCCAGTACATGCATTTCTCACCGATGATTTGTTTCTCTGTCCATTCGCCCTCGACCTTGTCCGAGTCCCAATTACATTGCACTCTTTGCTGATAGAGCCACCTTCTGTGAGTTTCTGACTTGGCGTCCCAAGGGAACAAAGACACTTTGGATTTCGAAGTCCTCACTGGCGACATTATGTGGGTTTCAGACATCAGCAGGGGCAAATTCTATGATAAGACTTGAGAATCCTCATGTAGGCGGTATCTTCGTCATCTGGTTATAGACTAACCCTATTTAGGAAGGCAAAATACCGAATGCCCCACCTCAAGAGATAAACATGTTGCCTCGCGATCGGATCAGCTTGTCTACCGTGAAGTATGCCCCTCCGATAGTATCCGCTGTCTCTACAGAGACACCATACTAGAGTGGGAAAACTCGCCACCAGCTAGCGAGACAACAACTTGGGGATATTCCGTAAATGCAATTTCCCCGCCATCTTGAGAATGCTTTTGGAGCAGTCACTTCCTCATTTGAGCGTCGAAATGTAGCTGTCGTTCATCGTACCCATGGCATTCATACTCTCTCGAATAGACCCAGCTCAAGCTCCGTGGGGACCAGTCTCGAGGAACATATAGTCTTCAAGAAATGCTTCGATTAAGAGCTTGATAGCAGAGCTAAATGGGACGAGCTGTTCCAAATTGGCTTGCAGTCTGTAGTGTCGAGCTGAGCATATTCGATAATAGAATTTGGTGGAAACACGAGAAATCGCCTTTCACTTGGGGAACTCGTCATCGACTTGGAGTCAACATTTTTATTGGGAATAGTTCTAATCCCTAATTGATAGGCGGAAGTTGATATTTGACGTAACCATGATTGGTTCACACAAGAACTCCTCCCTTTGATTTCACGAACGAATGCACTTTATCGATCATACTCTCTTCCAGCCAGTTTACATTATCAACAAGATGCCGTTATCCTTTTTCGGCGCTCTTACCAAGCTCTTCTCGTCCGATTCTCGACCAGGGCCTGTAATCCACGCCAACGAAAAAACCAGCGAAGAACTTGCTCTCGGAAAGAACGGGAATCTAAACAGCCTCCAACGATATCGATATATAACCCACAAACAAACCACATATGAACACCCTATTCCAATAGGCGAGTTGCTCGAGGTAGAAGAAGATCTCCGACATATGGTTCAACATGAGCAAGTTTTGCTTGAAGAGAATGACCAATCAAAGGAATCTCAAGAAAAGCTCCAGGCCACAAATAAGACCATTTGGATACTAACGAGGGAATGGTGGAAGCATCGAAGTGAGTTTGGAGGAGGAGTCGTATCAAGGGCTTTCGATCTATGGCGGTCGCATCCGGGATGGTATATGCATCAAACCCTTGTCGACGATTGCGTAGGGAAGCAAGGATGCTGTTCTCGGGGCTGTGGGTGCTGCGCTAAGCGTCAGACGGATTCAACACGGCAGCTTGGAGTTGGGCATTGTACCATCAAATGCGGATGTTGTCGCAAAGCTCGTGGCTTTGAGCTCTCTAAAGAAGAACAATCCATGGTTTACGGCTATTTCGATTATCAAGAGCAGGGGAATTTCTATGATCCGATTGAATTGGCCTCCATATGGGGGGTACGTTATGACGACTACGACAATCCCTTTAATATGATTAGAGATGAAGATTATGAGGACGAGGATGACGAGAGCGATTATGATAGCGATTATGGAAGCGATTATGGAAGCGATTATGGGAGCGAGGATGGGAGCGAATATAGTGAGATATCGAGTTTCTGTAAAGGTGATGAGGGATCAATGACAACAAAAGCCTGTGAATGGTGACCTGATACTGAGGCACATATTCTATGGTTGCTATTTGCTTGCTCATCCTCTGCTGTCTTAAGTGTTTGCAGAACTTTACTTAGTAGCACTGCTTACATACAATTACTAGTTTGAGTCAATGGTGTCGTGGTAGAAATAACGAGGTTACCGGGACTACTGGGTCTCAATAGACTAGATTGGAGCACCTCGCGTATGGGGCTTTCTGCGTAAAAGGTGGCTCAATAGATGCATAATTCTCTCCGGTCACCAGGATAAATGTCACTACACGAGAAATTCATGTTCGTCTTCACCGGTCAGAGTGCACAATGGACTAGAATGGCGAAAGAGTCCATAGTGGAATATCCATTACTCAACATTGACATCAACGCTATGAGTTACCAACCCTACAAAAACTGTTCGTACGCTTTGAAAGCTGGCTGGGAGAGGTAACGCTTGAGACTTGTGTGGGAAATCTTACTCCCGAGCTAAAGTACACAGAAGACTACCAACCTCAGAAAGCAGGCACGACCGAAGTCGCGTGTAGAACCCAACCTATACATGTAAACATGTAAAGATCAGAAATAAAGGATCAGATAAGTGAAGATCTCCTAGAGGTGATGCGGTATAGATAAGACCTCTTTGTGTCTTTTCCATGCGAGACGGAATATTCTACTCGTCAAAAGGCCATTTACTCCTTCCACTCGTCTCTGCCAAGCCTGACGATATCAGCCTGTTCCGCAATCCAATACTTTGAGGGCGCTTTCCCTTCTTCAGCCATACGAGCAGCTGCTACGGCTGCTCTGCCAATAATGGTCTGGTCTTGACCTGCTCATGATGAATTAATACCCGCTGAAAAATTCGGAAGCGACCGGGTTCGCCAAACCTATCTTGTCCTGAAGACCCTGGCCCAGATTATTCAGACTCTCCACGACTTTCTCGAACAATGGAGCTTTAGAAGTCTCCCTCCCAATAATCATGCCTGGTCGCAGAATAACGGCATGCTCAAAATCAAGCTCCTTGATGGTATCTTCCACCCCGATCTTCATCTTCGAGTAGGGCACGTAGCTGGAGAGGAAACCCCTGGTTCCTGCACCGGAGATGAACACGTACGTCTTCACTCCAGCCTCCTTGGCTGCTTTGGCATTTTCAATACACAAATCGTGGTCGATCTTCCACTGGTTCTGGATTCCGCCGGCTGCCGCCCTTGTGGTGCCGACGGCGTTGAAGACCACTGATGGCTTGGGAGACAGGAAGGCGATCATGCCGCCCCATTTTGAGGTATCTTTTTCCTCGAGTGCTTGGAGCTTGGAAGATTGATCATTTGGAAGTCTCCTGGAGATAGTCTTGACGGATGAGGCTGCGTCTGTGGCGAGGAGCGTGGCGAGGATCTGAGAGCCCACTGCTCCTGTGCAGCCGAACACTACAGCGGTCGTCATGATGAATGCTCCTATGTATAGGCAACTTTTTCCTCAACTGGAGATGGAATAGACTGTAGATATTGAGGAAGTGATAAAGTAACAGAGTCGTGAAAGGCCAGGGTTGCCGTTCCTGAGATAATGTGATCCATTTCTGTGGCTGACGTTATCCACAGCCGTGGCGGACCGTGCGCGAATTAGGGGTATGTGCATAGCTAAATATTCTTATATTCTAACGCACCCTCGATATGCTCTAATTGATCTCTATAAATGACTTTACACCAAGCGAGCAAGATGCTATCCAAGTACTCATACCTCAACCTCAAAGACAAACGCTACAATAGCGCCACCAACCACAACTACTAACCCCAGTATAGGCAGTCCGATCTGACTGGCTAAACTATAAGGAACCAGAGCCTGATTCTGCGGTCTGACCATCTGCGGATAAAAGTACCAAGTCGATGTGATACCCAGCCAAGCCATGGTCCACAAGAAACCAATGGCTTTCTGCCAAAGTGGCAATGGACCTCCTTTGCTTTCCTTAACCCCATCGCTTGACCCTCCTCCAGAAAGCCTCATAAAAGCTTTGACGCCGTCTTCAACCATAAGACCCAGTGGGGCTATGGCGAAGAACAACATCGCGCCGGATTCTTCCGCTGGGATTCCCTGCACAGTGTCGAGTGCGACGTGCAGCGCCCCCGAGAACAAGAACACGACGAGGACATTCATGTAATGCTCTGCTGAAGATTTTGAGGGTATATTTAGTAGGTCCCGATTAATGAAGGTGCTGAGGGAGGTGAGAGGTTGCCGTAGTAGCTGGTGCCAAAATTTCCTGTGATGTGCTTTAGAAGAAATCCGCGCCATGTAGTGTTTCGTTGAATGAGCGAGTACGCTCAAAGTAAAGAATAAATAAATAAGTGAAGAAAACGTACCCCCAGAAACCTCGTAGCGTATGGGCATCTGCTGCTCTCCCGAACAACGGAGGGCAATTCGACGGGGAGTCGAGCCCAAGTCCCACAACAATGATGGAAAATGCACGATGGTGAAAGTCGATGAGAATCCGGCTCACTACAAATCCAGCCATCACGTTTGAGATTATTCGCTCAATCCATTGTTCGACAGACAAATCCCATTGGACTACTGGTGGCAGCGCTTCATGTTGCCCCTGCTCCAAGGCTTGCTGCAACGCAAGAGTGGCAAAGACATCGAGCGCCATATACTGCCAAGTAGCGATGGCTATTTGCCGAATCAAAAAGCGACCTCGGGGAGGTTGGTTCCACCCTCTGCGTCGGTAGTATTTTGGTTGTGACGGGGCGTTCTTTACCTGCCAGGCCGTGTTAATTCCACGAGGCTGAGTAAACAGGCCGACAGCGTAGTAAAGACGGGCCACAAGGCCCTGGCCAACCTCGGAGGGCAGATCACTGCCATCCTTTGGATCGATGAGCAATAGATTTAGGCACTGGAATATAATGGTCACGAATAGGCGAGTGAGTTCACACCAAAAGAAACCCGGGCCTAGCGCGGCAGCCACGGGTATGGCCTGATATGCGAGGATGAGCGAACATGGGATCGAGAAATACCGAAGAACAGACTGCTTTGGTGTTGCGATGAGCAGAGTAGCGGGGACCAGGCAATGTGCGGCATAGAGACAGGTAATTTTCGAAATATTTGAAGAGGCTGGCGCATCGCCCCTGTCCATGTCGGCGCTAAGCGGGTCAAAAAGGAGATATATGCGGAGTATGATATAGGCAAGTTAATTGACGTAATCAAGGTATTGGAAAGATGTGTCTGGCAACGATTCGATTCTCTGTGCTTTTCAGCCCCCGAGATTCACGCGTTGGGGCCAAACACGGCCTGGCTACCTGTCTTGGTTTAGCGTGCATGCAGCTAAAGGGGAAAATCTGTGTTTGATTCTATCGACGCGTCGCTTACCGAATTGAAACCGAATGCTCCGAGTATTGTGCAGGTCCACAGTCTCGCTGGGGAAAAATGAACTTTTCCCCTGGTGTCCAACAAAATGGGCTCTTGCACTGTTGCGTTTGGTAGACCACCATAGTCATTCCGTATGTCTCCAGTATTTCCCGAAGCGTCTGCTTTTCCTCCTCTTTGAATGGATAATAGTGGATTCCGTGTGGAATCTGTACATTTTCATTGTCCCACAGAATCATCCAGCATCGTGGAATTGCCCCATTTGTCCTAACGACCTCGTCGAAGAATAAACCCATCCGGAGTGGATTTGACCGGGCCAGCGACAGTGAATATAGATCTTTTACAGATTTCTTATCCTGGTTAGGATCCTGGGGCAGCTGCTGTATGTGCGGCCCAGTCAAGAATGTGCCGCCTCGATTGCACCTCGCCCTGAAGATGGCAAGATCAAGGATCGGAGGCTGTTGAATCAGCATGCGGCGCCAGCTGGCATCTTTGTCCATAAAAAACAAATTTCTGTCAGGCTGAGCAAGGGCCAAGCTCTCGAAGTCGTGTCTTTGCCCCAGAAAATCACTGTAAAGCATTCCATGTTCTTCGAGGGCTTGGCCTGGTTGAGGATCAGTGAGTGGAAACCAACCCGGGAAAAGCGGGGCCAATAGAGGGTTGCGATGCTTGTTCTTTCGATTCCAGTCGGGTTGGAAATAGAGATGCTTCTGGAGAGAAGGCGATGTGGAAATCAGGTCATGCCATGAGTGGCACACACTTTGGGCGGATGTCAAGATGGATTTTAGATCAAGGCTGAGAAGGATCTTCTCGAGAATCTCCACGGTCAGAAGAGCTGTATCTTGAGCATTTCCCATATTGCTAAAGAGACTTGAATATTACACGGTTCGAAAATTAAGGGTCGAGAGTAAAGTAAGTGAACGAAAGTTGGCAGGCAGCAACTGCTACTGTGGGGCCGACCCCGCCTCTCCTCAACATGACTCTTATCCATATGAATACTATGAGTTACATGTTAGATTGAATCAATACTACGTACTTGGGTCCTGATAATTTTTCAACAATCAAGCATAGTGCTAGCATAGATAGACCAAAGTAGAAGCAATTAGAGCACGTATATAACTCTAATAAAGTATTTCCACGCTGGAACGCATTTCAAATATACATAATATATCGTCAAACCATTCATTCCCACTCAGACTCTTGATCCATCAAGGACCCATTTGCATGCCCTCGCACTTGCATACCACATAGGCGGCACAAAGGTCCTTAACTCCCCCGAACGAGTTATATGTGTTCTCCGCATCAAGGGTAACACCCAGACGCGGCTCTTCAGTAAATTCGCAGACAGTAGTTTGCTGGAAAGCAGTAAGCATAGCGCTCGATGCGAAGACGAGGCCCTCTCGTGCAACTGCGCTGTGGCCCCAGAGCTCCTGAACGGGGCGTTTTACGCCATCAACTGGAACTTGGACGTTGGCGTTGGCGCCAGATTGTTCGTTGACGAGTTGGATAGAGGCAGGCTTTACCCAGAAAGGAGCGGCAAGGCCGGAGGAGGCCAAAAGGCCAAGGGTAACGGCGGCGATGTTGGTAAATTGCATCTTGGGATATTGTGTGGTAGTTGTTTTGGAAAATCTTGCGTTGACGAAGGTAGGCTCGGTGTCAAAATATTGCAGGAAGTGACTTGGTGAGAGGATCTTTCCTGTTCCGGCATGCATTTGATGCTGGGATAGATCTAATTATATAGATATTGATGTTTGATGTTTGCGGATCAATACATTCTACTGAACAGTTCATTTAGTTGGAGCATCACAATTTTCCGTATGCGTCGAATCTTCTCAAGGATGTGTGTATTGCCCTGGGCAACCTGGGTCTAGACTGGTGTTGTTGCCGCATCCGGTAGTCGCTAGAGCTGAACAAGAAACACCAAAACAACAAGCATTCGAAGGGTATCTGGCTCGGAGTACATAAAGCTTCTTAGCTCTTTGCTGTTGAGAAGACACCAAGTTTCACTTTGTGTCAGCAAGACTACCTTACGGTGAGAAGGTGATAAGTATACCCGGAGGAAATTCGCCTTGACGGGTGTCAGCTTAACTGGACAATTGTAGGTTCAGTAACGAACCTGCCGATCATCGACGATCATGAAGACCCATTGGGCCAATTGTCAATCTTCAACAACGAGGCAAGCCAAGCGTTGCATATGCAGTGGCAAATAATGTCGCCGCAGACGTTGAATGATTTCGGAAAATAATTATCTGTCGGGTTAACCAATGACAGTGCCTGTTCTGGGCTACTACGTATGCGTGTCTAGTGACTCGGATGTGGCGGGAGAAGTTGTGATATGGCATGTGGCTGGCAAGGAATGTTATGTGGATGAAATGGGTGGTACACACATTTGAGGTATGTAGGCACTTATGTAGGCATGAACGCCGATCATTTTCAGCGGTCACCAATGAACCTTATCAAGACTTCGAGAAGCGCCAATTCGTCTTTGTTTTCAATGCGACAAGGCACAGACCGAAGCAAGCTCAAGCATAACCAATCCGGATGAATTTGGTAGACGCCGCACCACCATGTTTTTAGATACTAAAGCTTAAAATTATACTGATTTCCCCCTCAGTCTTTGTAGGTAGCACTTGAGAATAGGAAGGGGAAAAGGCTCAAAATATCCATAATGGACCTTCCGTACAAAAGCACGGACAAAACACGGTGGAAAGAGAAGCCACAGGATCCAGATGTATGCAGCAGCATTGAAAGAGCGTAAAATGATTAAAGTAGAGCAAAAACAGAAAACAAAACATACAACAGCAGGGATTCGCTGGTGGTCACCCACCCAACTACTAACCTGCCGGCGTGTGGCTTAAGTACGGCTGAGCGGACGGGAAGCCCTGTTCTCCACACCCTATGGTCGTATGTACTAACCACATACCTTCTATGGTATATAATGATACATAGGTAGCAGACAATATAGTTAGACGATGTAGTCGACTGGACGGCCCAGATGATTCCAAGAACCCCTCAACTGGCCTGCCGTAAAGAGTTTCGGTCAGTGTCGTGATTGTGGCCGTCTTGTCGATGCTCGTGAACGGTGAAGGGTAGACCGCCCGCTTTGCATTGGGCCCACTTTTTACCCAACGTGGAATCGGTTTCTCGAAACTTTGAACCTCCATTCCCCACTCCCTTCCATGCCGCCTGTGTCTACTTGTACACGACACATTTCGAACTTTGGCCATACAGCATGCGCGGCGAAGTACGTGCTATCCTATAGCTGTTTAATGCTGGTCATGTAGATGGCCTGCATGCCCTCGTCCGTTCCTTTTCCCAACCTTGAACTGCAACATACGGACAGCACTGTCTCCCGGTGTGGCTCCCAAGCCAAACCCCCAAACAATGGGATTCAAATGCTGATTGATTAGATCTGTCATATTCATCTAGGTCAGGCCGGTACCCAGTTGGGCAACGCTGCCTGGGAGCTGTAAGTCTTCACTGTCTTGTGCCTCATTCGGCAATAGCTCACCGTTAATTGATGATATAGCTACCTGCTCGAGCATGGCCTGCTGCCCGATGGTCATATAGATCCCAACTATGTTCAAGAAGCCGGGCAAGACGGCTCTTATGATGCTTTTTTCACCGAGACTGACAATGGCAAATACGTCCCACGCTCCATCTTTGTCGACCTTGACCCCTCAGTGCGTAACGAGCGACCATGAAGCTAAAGTGGATTCGGGCTGATACACTGATGGTGATATAGCCTATCGACGAGATACGCACTGGAACCTACCGCCATCTGTTCCACCCCGATCAGTTAATAAGCGGAAAGGAGGATGCCGCTAACAACTGTACGAACTCCCATGGACTTGAAGCCGCGTGCTGAGATAAACTAATATATGCTAGATGCTCGTGGTCATTACACCATCGGTAAATTGCTTGTGGAGAGCGTTGTCGACCGGATTCGCCGGGTGGCAGGTGTGTATATGGAACCCTCCCACTCTTGGCTGGTGATCCGCGGACTAATCTCCTTACAGATAATTGCTCTTCTCTTCAGGGTTTCATGATCTTCCATTCCTTTGGCGGAGGAACAGGCTCTGGCTTTGGTGCGCTCTTGCTCGAGCGTCTTTCTGCTGAGTATAACAAGAAATCGAAGCTGGAGTTTGTGGTCTACCCGTCCCCTCGCGTGGCCACTGCCGTGGTGGAACCCTACAATGCCGTCCTGTCCACACACAGTACCATCGGAGACTCCGACTGCACCTTTCTCGTTGACAACGAGGCTGTTTATGATATATGCAAGCGTAACCTGGACATCCCTCGCCCTGGATTTGACCATCTCAACCGTCTTATGGCCCAGGTCGTAAGCTCTGTTACATCCAGCTTGCGATTCAATGGTGCCCTCAACGTCGACCTTAATGAGTTCCAGACAAACCTCGTGCCATTCCCACGTATTCACTACCCTCTCATCTCATATGCTCCTGTCATATCTAGCAAAAGCAGCGGCCACGAGAGCTTCAAGGTCAAGGACCTTACCTTCCAGTGTACGTGCTTTCCTTTCTTTTTCTCGAAGTATCCCTTTATATTAAATGTTTCGCAGGCTTCGAAGGCAAGAACCAGATGGTCGTCTGCGATCCTCACAATGGCAAGTATATGGCTGTTGCGCTTCTGTACCGTGGCGACGTTGTACCTCATGACTGCACGCGGGCTGTGGCCGATATCAAGGCTAAGGTCTCTTTCAACTTGGTCGATTGGTGTCCAACAGGGTTCAAACTCGGTATCAGCCACCAAAAGCCTCTTAGTGTCCCTAAAAGCGAGCTTGCTTCCGTCGACCGCTCACTCACTATGCTCTCCAACACCACTGCTATCGCCGCCGCCTGGGACCGTCTCGATCGCAAATTTGACCTTATGTACTCCAAACGTGCTTTCGTCCACTGGTACCTAGGTGAAGGAATGGAAGAGGGCGAATTCTCCGAGGCTCGCGAGGACCTGGCGGCTCTGGAGAAGGATTATGAGGAGGTCGCGGGTGACACTGTGGGCTCGGACGAGGATGTGGATCATGAGTACTGACGACTATTAAACCCCGAGTAAAATCCGAGTAATATGACGACGCCTTCATTTTAACATTCCATGGCCATTGTGTAGCAGTCCAACGGACCCAGACTTAAACTGACACTGAATATTGGCAGATAACTATATCTTAGACCATTCATCATTCTTGTCAGCGGTATACTGTGCTTTTCTGGCCTCCCAATGTAAGCTTTGTGTTATGATACGAGATGATTCATTGGGTGACTATCTAATTAACGCAGAGTAAATAGCTAGCTAGTTTACCAACCATGAAGGGTCATAGTTATATCTAGCTTAGGAAGCCAGGAGAAAACATCGCCATTCTTCCCTCAACATGAGTTTTCCCCCTCTTGTTCCCTTCCAGAGTAGGCTAGTTTCTGCCTTCCTAGCCCTCTCGACAGCTCTTAGCTGAAGCTCTTGTCTGGCCTTGAGCCAGGCATAAACTTGGATACACCCGTTAATGATCGCCGTGACCATATTGATCATAGCCACAGCCAAGTCGGCCTGCCAGTGCCTGGGGTTCGTAGGCGAATCTTAAGACATTGGATTAGCACCCCGTTTCACTCATCATCTTTCCATAGCAAGATGCAGCAAGTCCATGCCGCGGGATACGTAGCATACCGCTCCGTGCCTCCGGCTCCTATGAGCCTAGAGTGAAGGCGGGAGTCGGAAGGATGAATGCCTGGTAGACGTTGCTATGTTAGCCTCGACAAGATGAATGATCAGCCTTTACTCACGAGTAGGGCTCGGAGCCAATATCTAAAAGAAAACATATTAACTCCAAAGCCCATAGCCAGGGAGGCTATTTTCCGGTCCGGCAAAAGAGAAGAAGAACGAATTGGCGACAGAATTGCCAACGTAGAGTCCGCGTTTATCCAGTATGTGAGCGAGATGATGGTGCACGAATGTCAGAGCTGCCGAAAGCTGCAAGGCCTATGGGCAAAGTGCATTACGGTCCGTGTCTACTCTGGGAGCTATAGAAGGCGACAGCTCAAGGCAAGGTGCTAAGAAGTGTTGTCTTACAATCCTTTTAAGGCAATGACGCCGCAAAGGGAGCCTATGGCACGGAATAGCGTTTTTTGGTCGGGAAAGCGTGAAGAGGAGCAAATCAGCCACAGAATTGTGAATGTTGAGTCTGCCTATATTCAGTGTGTAGGGGACGTGATAGGTCTGGCACCTAGTTCTGTGACCTAGGTTGAAGGGGATATTTATACTGTTTTCCCTAAGAACCATCCCCTAAGCAGTTCTTTTTTTTACCGCTACCTATAATCCGCGAGAGAAGCAGAAAGAAACTTGATACGACGCTACATATGGGACTGTATTAGCTTCGGACCGTAGGGCATAACCCCAGCGGCCCTTCTAGTGCTGGCGTGCCAAAAAATGGTAATTATGGCGCTTTGCTCTCCTGTCGCCTACCCTGAATATAATTGAACCTATTATTGAATGAATCAACCAAGACCGAAACTCCTTTCGTTATACTCGGGCAATGATTCTGACGTCCCTTTACACTGTGAACCCTCAGCATCAACCGGAAAGATCTTATTCCAGTAATTCCAGATTAGAGCTGTTGCAGCAGTAGTCGGAGCAGCGATGGCCCAGTATATCCAGATCTGTTTAGAAACACCCCAACCCAAACCGTCATCGTAATGAAAGAACGACATGCTGAAAAGCGCGCAGATAAAAGTGGGAGGAAGAAAGGTAAGGGTAACAAACGCCAGAGTCTTCATAGTTGCGCTGTCCGAACGAGCGGCGCGGCTAATCTCAACTGAAATGCCTGCGTCATGCTGAGCGACCATATTGAATGCTAGCTGGATTTCGTTCTGCAGTCGTTTCTCATTTGATATTGACCGTTGTCGTATGCTGTCAATGTAGCTTTTAAAGAATGCTAACCGCCCAGAAACCTCCCGGTGAGTCGCTTCCGCCTGAAGATTCCGAGAACTGACGAAGACATTGTGCTGGCTGGCAATATGCTCGATATTCTGCACCGTTACTTCAAGAGCCTCGGTAACATGAATTGCATGTCGAGCGATATCATGCAAACTCCGATAGTCGGGCTGTGGCTTTTGGCCTAATGGGATGGAAACCGTCTCGACGTTTCGGACGTGATCGCGAATATCCCATACAGCACTTTCGTCAATACGAGCAACATCTTCTAAGATGCGCGTATAGACCCAGAAGGGATCCTCCATCCAATTAGGATCGGGACTGAAAAGAGCGTGTAACATGTCTTCAGATGTGTCAAGAAGAATAATGCCGGTCTGATTAGTTGAGGGTAGCCATCGCGTGAAAACCTTGATCGTCGACCAGTGATAACTCGTAGCACTGGTCAAATGCTTGGCTTCAAAGTATGCCCAGGTATCTAGCATTCTTAGCATGCTTCTCTAAACACATGTCCGAGTAGACTTACTGAAGCCGGTTATCCTCTTTGCATCGCGAGTTGTCTGGCAGCCAAAATATCCGTTCCCCTTATCGAGATAGTCGGACCACCATAAATGCGGCATGCAAAAGCTATTCACGAGCAAGTCCTGAAATTGCCAACATGCGTGGATTTGGGATGCACGGGTTACTCTACCGGAATTAGCCATTGCTTTGATCATTAAAGTACGAAGCTTCCACACACATGATGAAGACGTTGGTGTCTTCCGAGATCGCCCGTGGTGGGCATGAAGGATTGTCTGTGTGTAGGTCCTCAAGACGCGTTTTATGCGTTTTCCAGCCGTGGTCTACGCTATTAGCACTATGGGGGGTTTACGATGAGTTGACAACATACCTTCGTGCCATTGATGGATAGATACACTGGAATCTTCTGGACTGCCGTTTTGGACCATGGAAGCGTTGAAAATTGTTGTTCTCAGGAAATCGAAGAGAGTTGAGAATGGGGCTAAGTACTTAAGTCTTGTAATACGAGCGAGTCAGTTGCGCTAAGACAACATGGCTGTGCACAGTGCGAAGCGCACGAATTTCCACCCTAAAACGAGGCCCATCACAGACTTTGATCACCGTCGCATGAAGTGGTGGAAGTTCGATCTGGTATATCTCCAATTTCCGCAAATGAAATCACACTGGACAGAGCTGTTGACATCAGAAATTTCGTCCAGTAACCTGACATTTGTCGTGATGCGCCTCTAATCACCCTAGTTGGTTAGACTGCATAGCCACGTCAGAGCTCGAGAATGTGACGTGTCGGTCAGTATTCGTGAATCGCCTGCGATTAAATGGCATCTGCCTAGGTTGACTCGTGATCAGCACTCCACTCACCAGTTGTGAGGCTGAGCGTCGAGCCCCGCCCGAACCGTACTGTGTGCCTTTAAGAACACGATCGGGTGCGGGATCTTTTGAACTTGAACCATAGGGTTTTCCAACCTTAAGACAAGTCTTATTACACCGCTTCTTATCATTTGCGACTTTTAGGCAGATATGTCTTCTATGATCTTCCAAGGTTCTTGTTGAAACGGTTTTGATTACTCTGCCGGCTTCTTTCAACTTATTCCTTGCAATCTATTCCAGCTTCTAGTTCGGGTTTCGCGTTCACCTAGGTACTATGTTTGGCTGTAGCTGCTACATGTAAAACCACTTCATATAAGATGTAATTTCAGATATAAAGTCGAAAGACTAAGATCGAAAATTGACGCGTAGGTGTTTGACCATAGCTTCCAACCTTGGAATGGCAACATTTTGGCAAAAATGCATTTCAGGCTGTGTAGACGTGCCAACTCGCAGGTACTGCGTGGAAAGTTGATTTGCAAGCTAACTCTACGACGAAACGAAATCCTCAGGAGAAAACTTGAAGAAAGAAGAAACTAGCGAGCGCAAAAAGTTACCCAAACACTGGCAAACGGAAATGGTAGGCGGTGGGATACTGCTGGGCATCAAATCCTCACCGCCTTATCACACTAATAAGCTCATATGGGTCATGACGTCATTGCTGCCGCACATAGAGGAGCTCTCCGGATAAATGACACATCTTGTTCACTCATCTCTCCTCAAATCCATTGATCTCGCCATGTCAGACAGAGTCAAGGACGCGGTTATTGCCGAGGCCAAGAGCGCCCGCGCAGCCTCCCAAGATGTTCTCAAATCCGGCGCGTATCTGTACCCGTTCAAGGTAAGTCGACGCTCGACGAAGTGGTACCACGACTATATCTAACCTCGAGTGATTATACGCACAGGGGATAATATTTTTCGCAACGCACAAGGGCCTATGGGGTCCGTTCGTCTCCCGCGCTGGACAGGTGATTAGTCTAGGACTGGGTGTCACGACGGCCATGTTCTTCTTCACCTACGTACCACAGATGGCCATCATGGCCTTCACCAGTGGTCCACTGGCCGCGATCTCCGCAGCTGTACTCGTGCTCAGTGAAAGCTCTGCTATTACAAATCTCCTGTCTCGCTCATTCCTCGTCGAAGATGCACTTCTTGATACCTTTGATGGTACCCTTATTGCTCGCGATCAGGAGCCTCTTGTCGCGCAGGGACGCCAGGTCAAGCCCCGGTCTGGAGGAAGACATGCAGTGGCGAGGTTGGGGAAAATGCTGAGTCGGCCTTTTGCGCGGTTTAGGCCAGAGGCGATGATGCGCTCTTTGCTCTACTTGCCCTTGAATCTGATTCCCGTGGTTGGAACAGTGGTGTATGTTGCTATGCAGGGGAAGAGGGTTGGGCCGGCGCTTCATGCACGGTACTTTCAGCTCAAGGGTTGGGATTCTCAGAAACAGGATGAGTGGGTGACGAAACATCGAGGCGCGTATACGGGGTGAGTGATGCGCATACGCTTTCTGTTTGACTGATGATATGATACTGACTTATCGGTAGACTCGGTATTGCATCATTCGTCCTGGAGATGGTTCCGTTTGCATCTACTGCGTTTGCATTCACAAATGCTGTTGGGGCGGCACTATGGGCTGCTGACATAGAGAAGGCTACGGAGTAGTGAGCGGGTGAAAGGAAAGGAAATATATGATATTTAGGTCGGGAAGAGAATGAATGACATGAGCGGCAGCACTTGCTGTATCTTAATGGCCCTGGTCCAAAACAGCCTGGAAATCCGCTTTGAACGTAAGTTTCCACTCGGCCTCCCTGTGTGGTGCCCATCCCAAAGCTCTGCTGCGAACTGCCTTCGATCGAGAGCTGAGACCAGTTAGCAAGCCATTCCCCGCTGAAAAATAGTATTGAATACGGGATCCTACTTACTTAGAAGCAAACCCTAGCTCGCGTAGCTGCTTGCTCACATACGCATTCCACGATGCCGCTTCTTCCAACGAGACACTGCGGACCTCGTCGGTAGGAAGAGCTCCCAGCTCCAGACCTGCTGAGGCAACGCCCTTGGAGACGTCCATCCAGGTATGCCGTCCTGTCTCTGCAAACAGCATGCCATTTGCTCCGTAAGGCACATCTTCGTCTCCATTGAGGACCTTCCGCAAAACTAGTTCATATAGTTCTGCAAGATCTTCGACATGGACATGGTCCCATTTCCCAGTCCCGTCACCAATGACAACCGCCTGGCCAAGTTTAATCGCTGTCCTCACTAGGTCAGGAATCTGGATAGAAAGCTTGTTCCCGGGTCCAGTGCCAAAGCCGAAGATGTTAGGTGGCATGATGATAGTGGTCTTGACGTCGAGCTCGATTCCGGTGCTGAAGACGGCAAGGTCACCGGCGCGTTGTGGGTAGGGTTCCTTGGCCTGGCGGTCCTGCTCATACTTGTAAATGTCATCCGTGTCGAGGAGCTCTCGGCTCTCCGTGTAGGTCTTGGTGATGGGGTTGTCGCCAAGGTTTGAAGTTCCCGACGTCTGATTACATATAAGATAATGAGTCTCGTGAGAGGAATGGCGTATTCATCTTACATGGATGAAATGGGTCTTCTGGCCAGTCGCTTTCTCTCTGTCGTGGAGGCCTGAGATCATGGCCACTGCAGAGGCAGCGTGGGAAGCCGAGGCAGTGTTGATGATAACTTTGAAAGCAGTGTTAGTTGTCTAGGCGTTAGTTTGGAAAAAGTTGCAAGCATACCATCGTAGTTGCTTGATACCTTCCTGATGAAGTCGGTTTCATCCAGGCTTTGGAAGGTGATTGCCTTAACTCCGAGATTCTCAAACAGAGAAACTTTGTCCTCTCCTCGGATGAGGACATCTATCTGAGAAGTCTTCACCCTTTCATCCTGGCTAGATCGCAGCTTTGACAGAATGGTTCCGCCGCTGATTTGTCGATCAAATTAGTAAAGTGCTTGGTGGAGAAGCAAACCCATTGAAAATGTTCCGGTGTACTTACATGTATCCCGTGGCTCCAGTGAGCAAGATCCGTGCTGGCTGCATGCTGAGACTCGATAGGTGAACAATGTATTCCTAGTATGATTGAGATCTGAAGCAACTTGTATTTCCGGCTCGATTATTAAAGATAAAGGGAATCACGGGGAATCTCCAGCTTGATTTGTAAACATTATGCAAATCCCCACAGTTCTATACACCGCTTTGAGACACCGCTCACTTGAGAGGCCTACTTTGATACCAGCAATCCGATCAATAAAGCAAGGTAGATGGTTTAGTGACTGGGGATGCAGCGGAAAAGCCTTGATCCAATTCCTGTGGTTATATGGCTGAAACTTAGGACTTCACTACAGTAACTATCTTTTGTAAAATAAATGGCAGAATATTTATCCGCAGGGAATCAGTGGATCCATTTAAAGTTTCGTACCACATAAAAGCATCAAAGTGATGCTCGATGTGTTTAACTCGACTTTCAAGCAGGTCGGATACGGTTCTGGTCGTGGCTTGGCCATCGGGGCTTGGCAGATACCAGAATGATGAGCGCCAGCTACCCGACTTTGCGCACTATCTAATGGACCTACTGAGATGAAACTACCTAGGTATGAAAACAAACCGAGGCTGTCACCCCGCTGAATAAACAGCCTTGGGTCCCTTTGGCAGCTTTCACGGTGTGAAACGTTACCACTGTTCGAAATGGACATCCAAGTCTAGCAGATGTACATTCATCCCTCATCATTCCGGTATCATATGAAATAGTTATTGCTGATCCAATGTCTTAAGATCCACCTCCAACTGACGACACTACCACCGGTGACCATTGGTAGGTAGATCTTACCGCTGCTTAGGTCAATCTCATCTCCGCTGGCGTCAATCTCACTATACGGGCCTTTGGTTATTTCAAAGTCTATGCCGATCTTAAAAAGAAGATGAAAAAAAAAAAAAAAAAAAAAAAAAAAAACCGCCTCGATGAAGGACGCCAAGCCGCTTCAACCTCTAATGCCGACTCCTCCTCTTCAGAGGCAGATCGTGATAACTTCAAGGCAGCTGTCGACAGCCTTAAGGCTGCCATCAACAAGGTCGAGGGCACAAATACAGTTGTTCGGGCTCGCTATGACGATATTCGGAGATTGTGGGTTGCTATTGCTTCCGTGGCTGCTGGTTATACTTTCGAAAACCCGCATAAAGGAGGAGGTGAAGAATGATCATGTCCGGAGAGAGCCCTAGAGGTTATATATTGTTATACAAAGTGTCAGAGGAAACAGAAATTCATCAAACACTCATTATCCACATGACCCATAACCCACAATGACAGCTATAATGAACGGGCCTATACTCCTAACAACAAGATTTTCAACTCCGAACGAGTGCTTCAGTTTCTACGCTCCATTGAACACACATGCGTACCCGAGCAAGAGTTTTCTGAACCTGGGACACGCCAACCCGGAAGAATGTCTCCACGAAGCTGGGCCTCAACCACCTACTTCACTGTGCCCAAGTGACTACGTCACGACAGGGAAGGTAGATATCGGGGGAGTGAGAACATTGGATGACACGGGGCTGATCAATGCTTACTTGGTGGAGATCCGTTGGCAATTAACTGACTTTTCCACCGCGCTAGCAACAGGGGCCACGACAGCTTCGACTGGTTCTACAGCCATGGCTGGACCAATTGCAACATATGGTAGCGCGTCCACCGGGTCGGGCTTGTCCATGGGTGCAAAGGTGGAGTCGGAATAGGCATAGCTGCGGCAGGCATATTGGTCATGATTGCGATCGGGCTTTCCATTCTATATCGACGAAAGCCGTAGGTGACTCCTATGCACACGTCGAACTCCAATGGTATACCGTCCAGGCAGCCACCATCAAATAAGCAAGGATACAGTGAGTCGTCTGCGCTGAGGCCGAGTCGTAAATGAACAGGTACGTATTTAATGACGTGGATGAGATATCGTCACGAACCATGTATAATTTCTGGTCGTGTCAAAGGTTGGGAGCATCCCATGAGTGGGTACAACATCCTTGCACCACCTGGACAGTGCTTCAGAGGCTTAAACTAAAATGTTCAAATCCGCCTGCTCCACCTGTGGATATGTACCTCGTATAACAGCCCGGTTAAGGCTGAGACACTACGATCTGATAAAGCACACAAACCTCTCCGACCGTCTGGCCACAAGGTGCCACTATAGGGCTGGGTGTGGTGTGAAGAAAGAGCCTTCACTCACAGCACATGTGGAGTACCTGGTTGGCATTCTTGCATTGCACAGAGGACAGACGGTCCAGACCACTACAATCTCCACTTACCCACCTTTTTTCTGAGGCCAGAACATAGTCACATGACCATGAAGGAGGATGACATAACACAACGGAACCACGGGATAAAGTGGATCGTCATTTCAGACAACCAGGAACAGGTCTAGCGCGGTTTCTCGTCCGTGGTCCTGATGATGTTCCTGTATTATTGATTTTGTGACTCTTCATGTCTGGAGCTTTAGGGCTGTGCTATATATGTAGAGATATACTATGTTCGGCTGGTCAACATGACTTGAGATACTGGCCCAGTGGCGGCATTGGAACACTAATGTACAAAATTGGCATCTCCACGAAATACCCGTATTAAAAAACCTGGCACAGGCCTCTGCAGAGCTAACCACCTGCTTCCTTATCTGCTATTTTGACTTTTTCGCGTGCCCAGGTGTGTTTCGATAACATTCTATGTTACTTATGTTGCTTGCCAAGGTTCTTCTCGGGGTCCCGAGTAATAAGCCACGGTACATAAGCACCAATCTTCCAGCGCGCCCATGTTTGCTACCTAGGTATACCTAGATATACCTAGTTACACGGCAGTGAGGGAACAAAGGAATACCGAAGCGTGGGATGCAACAATAAGATATAGACATTCAGAAGCATATGCAGATACACATAGCAGATTGAGTGACACGAGATGGCGGGATCGTCACAAGGTCTCCCCACCACAATGTCAAACATGCCAGGAATGTAAAATGATGAAATGACGAGGGAGAAAGAGGGGAAAGCGTGCCAACAACCCCTTCATTCCGATCCCCAGCTGTCAGTGGACTTGCACGTGGTGATGGCAGAAAAACTCGGTAATTTTACGCTGTAGATCCGTGACAGTTTCTAGGTGGTCAATAGCGTGCGATCCGGTAATCCATATATTGAAGCAGGGTCTTAGCTCTGCCCCGTCTCCCTGTTTTTGAGACGGAAAAGGAACGCGCACAGAAATGCATTTCTCAAATGTCCATAAACGACCTTGAGAGTCAAGACGATGACGTACCGAAGCAATTAGGCAGCTGAGCGTGTTCAATACGAACACTTTGCATAGGGCACAGAGGATGGCGCAGAGGGATATGGGCAAGGCAAAACGGAGCGGCAAGCGGTCGTAAAGCTAAGCTGATGGGCTCTGTGTTGATCGCTTGCCCAAAAGAGCCCGACGAGCGAAACTGGCGCCGCAGGACAAGCCACTAATACCTTAAGAAGGTTAGCGCCCCCGAGGTCTAATGAAATCCCCGTGAAATGTTGTTGTATTGCGCAGGCTCGGGAAGGACCATGGACCATGTACCCACCTTTGCCCACGCACTTTTATCAATGAGCCACGGCCAGGAACGCACAAGTGGCCACTGCTGCTCCACTGCGACGACGCCGTTGGTCTGGGCTGGGCGACGGACTGAACCTTGTACGGCTGCACTGGGTAGCGCGACATGATCCTGCTGCTGGCTGATTATGATGTGCGCTCTCGGCGTCGGGCCCCGAGAATTGATGGTGCAGATCGACGCTCCTCTGATGTTAGAAGTGCGGACTGAAAATCCAGACCTGTCCTGTTATCTGTGTTTATCTGCGCGCATAAGAGGCCTGGTGCGTGCATTACCCACTGTCCCGAGTCGATTCGATCGATCCTTTGTCGATAGTGCGGATCAGGATGAGCTGGTCGTAGCTCGTGTTAGTTACGGAGTACAGAGTGGAATAACGGGGCAACGGTGGGAAGAGGCATCTCAATTCATTCCGGTTTCCTGCATGGCCGCTAGTAGTACCTGCATCGTGGCGGGATAGGGGGCTATCGCAGTACCTGAAAGGGTTGAGATCTATCGACTACCTTATATTAAATATAGTCTACATAAGGACATACTAGTGCTGGCGATGTACTCCGTAGCTATAGCTTGGAGCATAGCTATAGCTTAGAGTGTAGCTTCCCAATTCCATCAACTAAGAACGTAACAAAGACAAACTTGCAAAGAACCAAGTCAAAAGGACAAATGAAGGTGCGTGTGCAGACAAAAATGGAAACGAAACAAGTAGATAATTTACGGTAATTTACAACGTCCCGTTCCACACATGTTCCACCGCCCCCATTTCCCCTTGGACCCCCTCCTAACACCATTTGCATCCTCGCTCACTTCATTCACCTTATTCACTCCTTTCTTTCCCTTGTATGCTTCGTCGTTGACGACTTACGGGTTGACCTGGGCCCTTGTCAATTTTATCCCCCCCCTTACCTATCCCACGGTCACCTTTTCGTCCTTTCCTTTCATCGACTCGTTGCCCCGGCCACTTCTGCCTCAAGTCACTCGCTCCTTACAGCTTCTACACTCGCTTTTTTCCGGGTCGTTTCAGTCTCTGTCGACCCCTTCCATTCGTTTATCGTTTATCGTCGTGCTCGATTCGTCGGTTTCATCTTCGATAGCCTAGACCGCCGTCTTGGTGTGCTGTTGCGATTGCATCCCAACAGTCTGATATATTCTGGATATAATTGGATTTGCATTTGATATCGGACCATTGGAGAAATCACAGTCACAATATTGACGAGGTGTCGACAGGCGAGATTCATTGCTCTCGTTCTGTACCCTCGAAATATCCAGACACCATTTGGAGTTTCAGCACAGGCTTTACGAACAACATGCGTCCCGAATCCCTGTCCCTTTTCGCGGCCCTGGCCATCGGAGGCCTTCAGCTGGTTGCAGCTGAGGATGAAACCAACGTCCAGCGCCCGCGTTACTACTTCCCCCGCGAGGTGAAGCGGACTGTTCGCAGTTTCATCTACCCCGACCGCGACACTACCAACGACAACCCGTTAGGATCGTTGTTGAACGGCGCTGAAAACCTTCTGGGTGGTGCCTCTGAGACGACCTCATCACAGGCCCCCGCAGCGACTGCCCCTCCGTCCTCGAACAGCGGAAAAGAAGTTGTTGTCGTCGTTTCCATTGACAGCGATAACAACCGTCACACCCTGACCACAACGACCCGCTACGCCCAGCCGACTGACACGGTTACCACGTCTACCACATCTGACAACTCCGATACGAGCGCCTCAACCACCCCGCCGACTGACGGTTCCTCGACCAAGAAGGTTGTCGATACCAGTTCCGACAATGCCAACTCCGATGCGCCCAAGACGACTGCCGCCGCTTCTAGTGAATCCTCTAACGGTGGCCTCCTAGGTGGCCTCGGAAACGCTCTCGGTGGTGTTGTCAGCGGTGTTGGAAATGATGTGAACTCCCTCGGCAATGCTGTTGCTGGCAGTGGCGGCTCGGCCACTACTAGTTCCAAGGATACTTCCGACAATGCCAAATCCGGTGCGACCAAGACTACTACCGCCGCTCCTACTGAATCTACTAATGGAGGCCTCCTGGCTGGCGTCGGCAACGTTGTCGGCGGCGTTGTGAGCGGTGTTGGAAATGATGTGAACTCCCTCGGCAATGCTGTTGCTGGCAGTGGCGGCTCGGCCACTACTAGTTCCAAGGATACTTCCGACAATGCCAAATCCGGTGCGACCAAGTCTACTACCGCCGCTCCTACTGAATCTACTAACGGAGGCCTCCTGGCTGGCGTCGGCAACGTTGTCGGCGGCGTTGTGAGCGGTGTTGGAAATGATGTGAACTCCCTCGGCAATGCTGTCGCTGGCAATGGCGCAGCCACCTCCAAGGACTCCAGCCCCGTTGCGGGTGCGACTACCACGGCTGCTCCTGCGACAACCTCTGACGCTGGTCTCCTGGGTGGTCTTGGCAGTGCTCTGAACACTGTCGGCAGTGCCGTGGACTCTATCGGCGGTGGTGTCGATACCCTTTTGGGCGGTGGCTCGAGCACTGCTACCAGCAAAGACTCCACTCCTCTTATGACCAAGACGTCTCCTACTGCTTCTCCTTCTGAAACCTCTGGTTCTTCCGGCGGTCTGCTGGGCAACGTCATTAGTGACCTCGGCCTCGGTGGCTCAACCGCCGCTAGTCCCAGTGCCTCTGCCTCGACCGGCGCGCCTACTATTCCCGTTAGCGTTCCTGCGTCTGCCATCGCCTCGCCGTCTGCCTCTCCCTCCTCGGAGAACCCTCTTGGCTCTATCATCAGCGGCCTTGGACTCGGCGGTCTCCTCAACGGCACCGGGACCAGCGGCAGCGGCATCGGCCTGATCCCCACCCCTTCGGCACCCGCTAGCAGCCCGTACAAGTCAACTGCCATTACTGGCACCCCCACTTCTGGCACTGGAGCCAGTTCCCTCATCAACAGCGTCGGTACCATCCCCACTCCTCACATGCCTGCCGCTTCTGGCTCCGGCACTCCGTCTGGCTCTGGCTCTGGATCGGTCCCTACCCCTGCTAGCAGCGTCCATCAGACCTCGAAGGCCCCTACGTCTACTTCCACTCCCATTGTGGTCATCCCGGTTGAGACAACAAGCACGACCGAGCCCAAGCCTACACCGACCCATACAGAGCAGCCCACCTCAAGCAATACCGACGACTGGATGCCCTCTAGCATTCTCGTCTTGCCCACCGCTACCCCCTCTGAGACCACGAGCACTGGTACCAACACCCAGCAGACGAGTCAGCCCACTGAGCTTCCGGGCTCGATCACTCCCTCGGGCAGTACCAGTGAAGCTCCGGCGGACTCCATGCTGCTCCAGCTTGGATTTGATGGTCACCTTCCGTGGCCTTTCGTGGCGACCACTCCTCTGTCCTCATCTCAGATCTTCGAGTACGTTCCTGAGGCTCTGAGGAACGCCATGCCTGACGCCGGAGTCGCCATGTTCGCCCTTGAGCCCTACTACTCTTGGCAGAGCACTGGTTACAACGCCACGCTGGCTATCTTCTACTTCCCCCGTTCCAAGTTGCAGGCTCTCAAGGATATGAAGCTCAATCCCAACTCTGCCCTCTACCAAGCGCAGAGCGAGGCTGTTAAGACCATTATGTCCATGATTGACCCCTCCATTCCTCTCGAGTTCTCCGGCAACTACCCTACCGCCAACGGCGAGGAGAACACTGGCAACACCGGTGGTGATGACGGCAACGGCGACGATGGCAACAACACCCAAAACAGTGACGGCTCCGCCTCCAGCTCCAAGACCAAGCCCAGCTCCGTTGGCATTGGTGTGGGTGTCGTGGCCGGTGCCGCCGCCTATGGTGCGGGTATGTTCTGGGTCGCCCGCCGCTACCGGAAGAGAAAGCAGCAGCACAAGCGCTCCAGCTCGACCGCGGAGCAGATGAGCCAGGCCTCCGCCGCCGGCTCTCTCTTCGGTATCGGTGGTCGTACCTCCAGCCAGCGCTCGCAGATGATCAGTGCCCCGGTGATGGCTGAGAACTCGCTGGGCTGGAACTAGACTCGACCGTGACTTAGACGGATAGAAAACGCCATTCCCGTCTCCCTCCCCGCTCGCCAGGGTGAGCCTTGAGACCTTGCAGGTGGGCGTTCCGACGTTTCAACCGTTGAGAGTACACCTCACGGCCACCCTCCTCGCTGTTCCGGGAGAGACTGCACAAAACTTTCTTTTTCACTGTTCATCATCCCTGGAACTATGTCATATATCACGTACCCTTTTACTGTGGAATCTCCCACTGGCCATTTTTCAACTATTTTCTTCTCGACCGTCCGAGCGACGTCAAGTGGCGCTCTGTGTCTTTTCTTTTATTTCCTTGGAATATTCCCCCTTTTGTTTCATCGATACCTTTCTTGTCTTTTCTTATGGCACTGTGACTCTTCCTGTCCCTCGTGTCACTGAAAATCTTAACATTTTATTGGCCATGCTTTTTTCCACTTTTTGCACATCCCTAATGGTTTGGGTGGCCAGGATCCTTGATGAGCCGACGCTATGCCCACTGTCCGATTTATTTGTCTCCTCCCTCCTTACATATATTGTCTTTGTATCTTTGTTGGTTCTTTGGTCTTTGTACAGAAGAGTGCTCATCTCCCAAGACCGTGGCCTTGGTAGCGAGTATCTAAGATGATCGCGTGAGAATGAAAGGTGTAGATTTCCAACTTATCCGTCTCGTCTTGAAGATTTGGATGTAGATTTAATCGAAACATTGTAGTGTATGATTGTTTTCTTTTCCACGATTCGTTACCCCGAGTTTCGTGCTTTGTCCCACGGTTACCCCCGCGGTTAACCCTACGGCCCGTTCGCAACCTTGGGCGCGATATCTTGACGATGGTCGTTTGGTGGCAGTTGAGCCCACGCTAGTACCTAGGTAGTTATGAGATCATGTTTCATATAGTTTCAACAGAAATGTTTATGCTAAACTTTAGGAAATACCGTGTGGATATCTCGACTGAAACCGAGTGCTCCGTGTAGAAAGGCAAGACCGGAAAGGATATGGATATCGATGAATCAAAGAGAGGATATGGATATGTACAAAAAAGAATAGGAGAGATAAACCACATAAGAAATGAATAGAGATGAGAGAATTTCCCGATCGTGCAACCCCGGAACCGCCTCTATTCTTTCTTGTCTTTGCCAGAGCCAGAGAAGCTCCCCAACCAGCGGGACAGGGAGGATCCACCTTCCTTCTCCCGTCGAAGATCACGCACCTTTTCGCGATCCTGTTTGTGTTCTTCCCAGGACAGCTGACCCGCCGAAACAGTATTTCCATTTTCGCTAGTGCTCTTGTGGTGAGCGTGGTGGGGTAATGGACGAACGGCGTCCTCGCCACCATAGATACGCAACGCAGTACCAAAAGCCCAATCCACCGCTTCTTCAACAGGGTGGTCGAAGATATACGGCAGAGTAGGAACGACTGCAAGACCGAGCTATAATCGATTAGCATGCCACATCCATATTCTCTGAGAGGAAAGTCATACCCCAATCGGCACCCACGTGCGCACAAACGTGGTCTTCGCACCCATCACCATCCGTCCCGAGTACCTAACCACACTGTGAATAGTCAAAGCCGGTAATCCCATACTAGCAATACCCTGGAACACAGCGCGCTTCGCCATTACCATGCGGTAGTCCTCAGCAAGCGAGATTTGCGTAGTCGGCCACGGAGTCAAAGAATCATCGGATTCCTTGCCATTCAATCCCTTCAACGGGCCTGATATATTACCCGTGGCCATTCCGCGAAGGATCTGGTCCTGCGGGAGCTCGCTTGCATCCTTGTGCTTCTCGCCGGGCGGGACGAGTGCGCGCCGGTTTCGTAGGTAGGCCTTGTAGCCTTCATGGCCAACGTCGCCTAGTAGGTAGGCCCATGAGATACCGTATGCGGTACGTACGAGCCAGGGGTGTGCGACTGGGCGGAATGACTCGCCGATGTCAGAGGTGTAGGCGACGTAGCGGTGGGCGGAGAGGAGGATTGTGCGGATGCGGTTGGCGTATGCGGCATAGCGGTATGGGGTGTCGGTTGAGTCGACGGAGCTGGGGTCGGAAGAGTCCATTGTTAGTTGCGTTATGATCTGGGTTGCGTTGACTTGGGTTGACGGTGGTGGTTGTATTCAAGGTGTACGTCATTGGCAGATGATGCGCCGGGAAGTGGAGACAAACTGTGCGGGAACCTGGAGTTGCCCTTTGCCCGTTCCGACTCGGAGCTTCTTGCACTGCACATGCGACTGTTTCGAGCAGGACTTTGAATGGGAATGAATTGTGCTCACGTACTAGGAAGAGTACAGGTCATCGTAAAAGTCTTCTTGGTCAACTAGCTTCTGCAGCTTTTCAGGGAGCTTCTCCCGTGTCACAGGCTGGTCCACGTCGGGCGGGGGAGCTGGAGTGTCGGTTTTCTGGCGGCCCCAGACCATCGTGGGAGCTGGGAAATGTATACTAAAAAGATACTGAGGAGACGAGGACTCAGTAGTCGCTGAAATGTAAAACAAGGGAGGGAAATGGAGAAATGCAGAAATGCAGAAATGCAAAAGGTCAGAAGGTCAAAGGGTCAAAATGTCAAAGATCAGAATCATAAGACCAGGCTAAGGACAGTAGCTAATTTATACGGGCCTCGAACAGGCGTGGCAGCCGAAAAGACAAGCCGAAAGACACAGAGATAGCCGGATATACAGTTTGACCATGGAATAGTTTACTTCCCCCCGAGGTTCAATTGCGGGCTTCCATGCAGCCGGGTTCGGTTCCAGTCATATCTAAGGTACTCTTACATTGGTGTGAGATTTGTCTTTACTTTGACTCTACCAATTTTAATCCATAACACTCAACTTTAAATGACTATACGGCATTTCACTTCGCCGAAGCTCGTGACATCTTTCCCGAAAGGGTCACATGATTCGGGTTTTTTCGGAGACCACATGACTAGCGTCGTTTCACAGCTGAGTCATTCTTACTATACACGCTAACCCCATCAGGAAAGGTGGTCTTTGAGCCGACTTCGTCCTCATTTCGAGCCTGAGGATTCCGCTTCTACATCGCTTTTGACCTCCAGCTCCTCTCCCATCCCATTCACTCACGATGGTCGTCTACTACCAGATCGCCGGCAAGAAGGTCGGCTCTCACGTCGTAAGTGCCCGATCTACCCCGGAACCGCCGGCTGCGCCTCCAGCCATCCCTTTTTGCGTCCCGTGCTGCTACACATGGACCCGACATGAAACTGACCGGACGTTTTCCCCAATGCTATAGCTTTCCATGGCTGTTCTCGGCTCCCTTTTCGCCGGTTCCTACCTCGCCTTGAGCGGTGGCTCCAAGTCCAAGACCGCCGCCGGTCCCCCGATCAACGCCTCCTCCAAGGAAGAGGGTGACTTCATCCAGTACGTGCCACAGCTGTCTTGACAACTCGGTCAACCGGGATGGATGAAGCGAGCTATATATACGGGGATGTGCATTGCTAATTAGACACGAACAGAAATTTCCTGAAGGAAGTCGACGGCGGCGACAAGAAGTCGGAGAAGCATTAAACACCCTGGATGGATTACATCGATGGGCCGATCGAAACAGCGTGATGCGTCGAGTTGCCTATTTCATTCGTCTGTCACTTCCACGAATGGGCTACGATTATGTCGGATTCCGTGAGCGATGAAGCTGGATGGACCGATTTCGGAAGTCGGGGATGGATTTCGTGGATCTGTACATAAGAGGCATGTACACTGCATAGAAGAATTGGTTTCTTCTGACTTTGGTCTGATGTCTTGGTTGGGTTGTTCTCGGACATACGCACATCCGAGTGGGAAGTGGAGAGGACACTTCATTGCTGGAAGTGGTACTTGACCACGTTACGTAGTCTGGTGACTCGGGATCGTCTGGATGCGATCTGGTTTAAACTAGTATCAGTCGCAATCAGGGAAGCTGATGGGTCTCTGTAGCTTGTAGGAGCTCCGCGAGAGCATCGTAGTACGGGCCGGAGTCCCATATTCCAGCTCCGACATATGTAGGAGCGTCAATTGAGCACTGTGTCTTTTTGGCAAGCATTTATCGCATCTTGTAGAGAATCCAAGCTATATCCATTCCCGGCAGTAAGTAGTCGGTTCATACGATATCGTGCGACGTGACCGCCGACCTCAATCCTAACCCCGAAAATTAAGCTTCCATCTCAACCATCTCCCACCACCAACCACCCTCCAAAACCCAGTTACCAAATATGAAACCATTACCTTTCCCCTTCCCCTTACGCATCGGCACCGACATCGTCCACCTACCACGCATATCCCGCCTAATCAACCGCCGCGACTACCTCCGCCGCTTCACCCGACGACTCCTCGACGAACAAGAAAACAACGATTTCCAAACCCGCTTCAAAGAGACCCTCCAGCTACACAGAGGGAAGCCCACAAATGCGCCAATCACGGCGGAGATGACGAGGTGGCTGGCCGGCCGGTTCGCCGCGAAAGAGGCTGCGCGCAAAGCTGCGCCCGGCGGCGCGGCTTCGATTGGGTGGAAGGATGTTGTTGTTAGGGCTCAGGGTGATATTGGTAATCAGGAGGATGCGAGTTCTATACCGCAGATTGTGTTTTGGCCTAATGGCAAGGACGGGAAGCCGGGGAATATTGGGCGGCTTTCTATTTCGCATGATGGGGAGTATGCTACTGCTACGGTGCTAGCGTGGAGTCCGTGGGAGAGTGGGATGATACAGAGCCAGGTCAGGGAAGGCCAAGAGGAGGGGTGTAAGAGGATACTGTATTCGAAAGAGCGGGATATATCAGAAGGGTAGCTTTCCGATGGAGATGCTAGAGACTCTATTCACATCCGGAGCATGTCCGATACCTAATTTTGTATATATAGCCAGTCCGATTGAACATATCACCACTTGAATCAACCCCATTATGGTAGAATTGAGACGTATCATCTGCAAGGTCGAGGATTTGAGAGGCCTGGCAGTGAGACCCCCGGTGTACCTAGGTAGTGGGGAGGCTAGAAGAGAGAATAAGATGCGAGCAATTGAACTATACTTTCACCTGCCTTTCTCAATTACCTAGGTACACGAGTGTTGGTAGAGTAGATATGGACCTAGATGAATCGCACACGATAGAAACTGATAAGGATTTCCGTTCCGCTCGCGTCGCGAAACTTGGAAGCTGGCCGACTCAAACCACAAAATGCCGTTCTCCCATCACAGTCATTCAGGCCAGTTCTGTCCAGGCCATGCAAAAGACTCACTCGAAGATGTGATCCAAACCGCCATCGCCAAGAAGATGCGCGTCTTCTGCCTAACAGAGCACATGCCCCGCCACAAAGAAGACTTCTACCCCGAAGAGGTGCGCAATCCCACCAAGCAACCTCTCGCCATCTAACCAACACATCCAACCCAGACCGAAGCAGGCCAAACCGAAGAATGGCATTCCACCAACGAAGCCGCCTACTGGGCCGAAGCACAGCGCCTCCGAACGAAATACGCATCCCAAATCCAGCTCATAATCGGCTTCGAATGCGACTGGATCCGTCCCGAATCCAAGTCCCTAATCGACCGCTCACTGTCTCGTTTCCCGTTTGAGTTCTTCGTCGGCTCAATCCATCACATGCACACCGTGCCTATTGACTATGATCGGGAGATGTACGAGCAAGCAAGGGATATCGCGGGTGGCTCGGACGAGCGATTGTTCGAGGACTACTTTGACGCGCAGCTTGATATGTTGAAGCAACTGAAGCCGCTGGTTGTGGGTCATTTTGATCTGATTCGGCTGAAGAGTGATGATATGGAGCGCAGCGTTAAGACCTGGCCTGGGGTTTGGAGTCGGATTCTTAGGAATTTGGATTTCGTTGCGGGGTATGGGGGTATGTTGGAGATTAATGGGGCTGCGTTGAGGAAGGGGATGAGTGAGCCTTATCCTAAAGCTGAGATTTGCAAGGTATGTGGTTGGATATTGGTGTTGGATCTACGAGCTGGGACTGATATGGGTTTTCTTTTTAGGAATTTGTGGCTCGCGGTGGCCGGTTTTGTCTGTCGGATGATAGCCACGGCGTTGATCAGGTCGGTCTTAACTTCCACAAAGTGCTCGAGTTCCTGGACAAAACGGGCATCTCGACGCTGCACTATCTCCAGGTAGGGGAGCCATTGGCGCAGTCAACTGTACCGGACGCTCGGTTCCCGCGCACGCAGATAGCCGCTATCTCTGTGGAGGATGTAAAGCAGGTGGCTTTCTGGAAGGCTGAATAGTACATACCAGGAAGTATCATAGTATATAGTTCAGCATAGTTCAGCAGTTCAACATAGATCAACGTAGTAGAGGTGGGACTTCAAAACTAAATCTACCTGGACCACCTAGGAAGTTTCCTCTACATAACCTACGAAAAGTAACAACTAACAATTCGGAGGTCACTCCTCCGTTAGGGCGGAAATACATAGAGGACCGTCAAATGAGGGTCCAGCGAGTCCAAGATCCTCGGAATTTGATAGGTGCCCATGTGATTCTGGAACACGTTGTAACGTCGATCTACGTATGAGCTACAGAATGCGGGTATTCCAACCAGATGGCTACACGAAGCCACGACAACACCCCGGATCAGACCATTGACTCGCCTAGGAAGCTTTCCGGTGAGCTGTCCCCAACATAGATAGTGTTCAGCTAGCCGCATTCGTGTAGCATCCCGGGATTTTCCACCAAGTGGGACGAATAGAGTACCCAGTGCTAGCTACATTCCCACTCACACGCAATCCTCGCCCAACTAGCAACAAGCGTCAGAAATGATCGGCCGAGCGGAGAAGAGAAAAGTGCAATGAATGTAAGATACCAAAGGTAAAGCTGGGGCGGATGAAGTGCATTACGTCGCGAGGCGAGAACCCCACTTGGAGAAAAAGCGGATAAAATCGTAGCTGCCCCTCATTTTCATCTAAACAACCACCTTCAACCCTCACATCTCATATCATCCATCATCTATAACAATGGGCGTCGAGAAGAAGACTCTTTCCAACGGTGACGGTGTCACCTTCCCCAAGAAGGGTGACAATGTCGCTATCCACTACACTGGCTGTCTGTATGACCCCAGCAAGGCCGACAACCACTTCATGGGCAACAAGTAAGTGCCACATTCTTATACTAAACTATCGCATCACTGACCGCTTCTCAACTGAATAGGTTCGACAGCTCCCGTGACCGTGGTTCCCCTCTGGCTACCCCCATTGGCGTCGGCCGTCTCATCAGGGGTACGTATCGAATGGATATGAGGATATTGGGAGGGCTGGACTTGGAATGTGGCTGACGTGCCGATGAACAGGTTGGGACGAGGGTGTTCCCCAAATGAGCCTGGGCGAGCGTGCCATCCTGACTATCAGCAGGTGAGTCAACCGTCTACGAAGCAGCTCATTATCAATGCTAACGTACTCATTTCTAGCGACTACGGCTACGGCAACCGGTATGTGACAGTTACCCGAGCTATCCTGAACCTCCCAAGCTCCAACTCCGACCCGGAGACATAGAGAACAAGTGCCAGTACTGAACATGGATGAAATGCTAATCGCTTTGTAGCGGCTTCCCCGGTCTGATCCCCGCCAACTCCAACCTGGTCTTGTAAGTGCTATCCCAGACACCAACAGAGCCGACTGAGAACATGGCTAATTCCTCCCACAGCGACGTTGAGCTCGTCAGCATCAACGGCAAGCAGGCCAACTAAATTGCTACTCTGCCAATACCCGCTTTACTTTGCGTCGATACGGAGATCGAACATTCTCTCGTATGATCGAACTGGTGGAATAGTCCTAAAAATAAAAGTTGAGTGCTGTGCTCCATGTCTTCGACTCGGTTCCGAGGAGAGTTGTGTGAGATGCATGCCGCACCGGTCTTTTATCTCTATTGTAGGCCCTTTGGGTGATTGTAGTTGTCATATATTTTTTTACTCCAAGAGCTCGTTGAGCTGAATGCTAATCTGCTGTACAACAGCTTCAACTCCCTATCTGAATCTACCGAGCAATACTATTAATAACCTTCATCCCCTCCACACGATACGTATCAGCCTCGACATAGCTTTCATTCCTCAGACGAAAAGCAAAGTTCGTCTTGGACGAATTTTCCAACCATTTCGGGATATGTGATACTGCACAAGTCAAAATCCGATAAGCATGAAACAACGCAAACTCACCTCCATGTCCATGGCTATAGTAGTATGACGGCGCGCTAATAGGGGGAAGACAAAACCGGGGTCCTGGAATTCCTGGGGCAAATTACGGGAAAGGTGCATCTGCAGGCCAGTTGGATCATTTGCGTTGAGACCTGGCGGTTATGGGACGGGGCTTTTGCTGCAATTATAGCTAAGAGCTTTCCCAGTCTATTGTTGTTGGAATGAGCTTAGATTAAGCCTTCTGAAGCCACTGGACATTGAACAAGTTGGTCCACAAATGACAAATGATACTCGATCTGATCAAGGTTCAGTGAAAGTAGAAACAATGAATGCACCTTGGTATATGAGATCTGTTGAATCTTCCAAATTATAACACCCAGGGAAATTGCCAGCGACCACTATTTCCGAGGGATATAAAGAAAGGCTGATGCAAAAAGGGCAGCGACCACAGCAACGCAGATAATTGTACATCCGATATGTCAAAGTGCAGCAATGGGGAGGAATGCTGCTTGTACTGATTATTGATCAAGAACTGGGCCTGTATCAGTATGACCTTATCTATACCATCGGATTAACCGAGAGCCCAAGCCTCGATCGCAGAAGTTAGATGCAGAAACTCAAGATCACCCTCCAAGACAGCCCTGTCCGACAAGACCAAGCAACGATGTCTGCCGGGGAAAGAAAAGAAACACCAAGCCGCTCATGATAAGAAAAAGGAGAATCTAGATAAAAGGAAAGAAGATGCAGAATCCGTGGATCCTCAAAAGGAGGCACAGCACAGGGGAAAGCTCCATTATGTACGCTCACAGAATCAAACACATCAGTCGTCTTTCAGGCGCTCATTCGACCCCGAGCCTGTCCCAAGACCATTCGCGCGAGACCTGCTCGTTGAGGACGCGGAGGCCCCGGCCTGGAACGCCGAGGAAGAGGACCCGCCTTTCAGTCCGGGTCGTCGAGGGCTCCCAAATGCGCTGGGCGACCTACGGCCTTCGGATGTATCATCCATCTCGATGAGGTCTCCCATCCCCCATAGCCCGGTGTTACGGCCTTGGTGGTTGACCTGCTGGCCCGGAGTGCCTTGCTGTAGGTCGTTGATGCCGGTCTTTGCGCGTGTCGCAACCTTCCGGAACCAGCCCTCGAGGGCACCGCCGATGTTTTCGAGTCCCGACGGGTTGGACGTTCCGGTCGACTCGGATCCAAAGGACAATCTTCGGGTACTTTGTTGGGGCTCAGGTGGTGCCAGATAGGTCATATGCTTTGAAAACCACTGGGTAAGACCGTCCATTGCAGGTCCCGGTGCGGTCGAACTGCGGTCAAGAGTACCAACACCGGTACCAGACAGATTGATGCTGCTGCGTTGTCGGCGATGCTGCGGACGGATGGCTCCGCCACGTGGTTTTGGTTGATCGCCGCGAGTTCGGACCCGGGGAAGGACGCTCTGAGATGAAGCGGGGTGGGGTGATCCGGCTGGAGACGGGCTTCTAGTCAAATCCTGAGAAGAGCTGAGAGAAGGCTCGGCATCGGTATAAGACGTAGATTTCCGCCGGGTGCGAGGAAAGAATCCTAGCGCTCTTCGGGGAACACGGCCAATCTCTATCCTTTCGGGAAGCCCATCTATCTGCACCCAATACTCATGCTTCCAGATGCGATTCGCCTCTGATTCGAAAGAGCCAGGATTCGCACGGTCCAGGGTCGAGTCGTCTGTAGAGACTGCGGGTGGTGCAATACAGCTGTCGCTCGGGTCTTCAATATCACTGCCCAAAAGATCAGGTTGCTCCTCATGGATCCGCTTCCCTTTCACCGTGCACGCTTCAACTGGTAAGAGGACCGTTTTCCTGCTCTGGATAGTGTCATTGGGCCAGAAACCGTTGGCTTTTCGGAAGACTGCAGCTTGACAGCCATATTTAATGGTCACGCCAGCGATGCTGTCCGTTGCCTGCACGTGGTGGATATAAGCCAGTGCCTCTTCATCATGGTCAGGATTCAGCGGCTGATCGAAATAATCCCCCGAATCGCGTCGTTTATGTCGAAAGGCGCGGCTCGTAATCGAGTCAGAATCTGCGAGAAGAAGTGCCTCGCGCTTCTTCGCCTGTACTAGCGCCTGTCGTTCCTCCTTGGTCCCAGCTCCGATTTCCGGGGTGGAGGGCCCCGACGGACCCCATGCTGAGGGCGTCGACCTCGGGATACTCCGAATATATGCGTCTGATCGTGATGGCTTCCTCCGTGTATGTGTCTTAGTCACGCTATTTGGTGTGTTTCGTCCGGAGTCACTGCCTAATACCGAGGATGCCAGGTTCTGGAGCGACGACCAGGATGAGTCCAGAAAGTCGGCCGCCCCTCGTGACGATGAAGCTTTCGATGACCCGTTCCGCCCCAGCAATGTAGTTTCGTTGCGGCCGCGGTAATTAGATTCGGTAACACGGGAGAGATGCGTCATTGGCAGCGGTGATGTGCCTCGAGAAGACAGAGGCGAGGGTGTTGCACCACGGGAACGAACCGACCCGATCTCCGTGGACAGCGTTGTGCCGGAGGCGAGCGGCTGTGCGCCATTGTAAGAGTAGCTGTTGGTCTTAACGAGCTTATCGTCGGATTCATCGTCCATGAAGGAGACTAAGCGGCGAGGGCGCGATCGGACCGCGGAGGCGGCGCTTGTGCTAACACCGTCGCAGCTCACAGAAGCATCGGCAAAGCTATTTTTGGAACTCATTCCTGTCAGTGAGGCTCATAGGCGTCTTCCTTCAAGGACGCGAGTCGTAGGCTCCTCTAGGAACGTGTGGTGTTGCCAAGGCACTGGTTGCCATTAGGATAGACCCATTCGTCACCAGCCGCGTTGCGTGGCCTCAAAGCTGGGGTCGGACAATGCGGCAGACCATGTACACCCAGCGACCCAAGTTATTATAGAGAGGCCTCGGTCGGATTGAAACAGGCGGGGAGGAAATACGAAGTGGAAAGGTGACGAATGATGCGATAGGAGAGTGCAACAGGAGGCGTAAGTGGTCGGTGACGATAACGACCCACAAGGCCGGCACCGCGAGTCTGGAGAGATGACAAGGGAAATCCCACAACACTTCGCGATGGAAACTTTCCCGGTGGGTTCGTGTGCAAGAAGTCAAAAAAGTAGGATGAAAAGCCTGAGAGACGAAGGAGTTTCGAGGGGGCGCTGTGATCGGCAGCCGACTTCGCCGCTCTTTGTCGCAGGTACATAAAGTTGGCCCACGAACTCCACTCGTTTCCAGGTACAAGTACGTACAAGTACCTCGTCTAGGGCTTACGAAGATAAGAAAGAGGCTAAGATTGTATTATATTGCAGGGCGAACTGAAGGATTGTACAGGAAGAAGCTCATCATATCACTCTATAGACATAACCACACCGGCCCTGCCAGAATAGCGTCACTTGCCGCAGTCCCGATCAGATAATGCAGCCATCGAGATCCTAAGTCTCCGACAGATAACGCCTTTCCTTCGCACTGTGTCCAGAACAGTAGGGAAATAAAAGCAAATAGTCGTCTAGATTAAACATAGAAGAAATTCAGACATTACTCTGGGGGCTCAGCCACCAAAGACGGGCGGGCATCTGCTTCCGATACATCATCCTCGGTGCTCCATTCTCCTTCATCCTTCTCGGATACAACATGACCAGTTGGCACTGACTGTTGGGTAGGCGTAGGCTGCGGGACGATCTTGATACCTCCGGCACGAGAGAAGAAGTCTTCCGTGCGAATGCCACGAACCTCCTGAGGGTCTACGGCGGTCATCTGCGTACCATCGGCCTTCTTCTGTCGGATCAATTCTCGTACGGGGACCATGGCTGCATCGCGGCATGCTTCCTTGATATCACTGCCAGACATGCCGGCCATGTTCTTGACCAGATAATGTAGATCAAAGTTGTCCCGATCGACCTTTGTATCCTTGAGAATCAGGCTGAGAATACGGAGACGCTGGGGAGCGGGAGGAAGTGTGACGGGGAACTTCTTGGGCATGCGCCGAAGAATGGCCTCGTCGATATCCTGAATGCGGTTGGTCGCGCCGAGTACGACGACCCGCTGTGGCTCGCCTAGGGAGTTGGCCGACGTGAGGCCATCCCAGTGGGTCATGAACTCAGCCTTTACCATGCCGCTTGCTTCGTGCTCTCCACTTCTCCGAGTTCCAAGAACAGCGTCAATTTCGTCGATGAATACGATGGAGGGCTGGAGCTTGCGCGCGAGGGAGAAGACCGCATTCACCAGCTTGTTCGAGTCACCGTACCACTTCTCCGTCAATGTAGAAATGTGCAGGTTGATAAAGCAGGCGCCACTCTCAGATGCCAGCGCTTTCGCAAGCATGGTCTTTCCGCAGCCAGGCGGACCATACAGGAGGACACCGGAGGGTGCAGTCAGGAGAGACGAGGTGGAGGCGTAGAGGTGAGGCATGGTCAACGGATAGATCACGGACTCTTTCAATTCATCGATAATGTGGTCGAGACCGCCAATATCCTCAAATGAAACCCGAATATCTTCTGGCGCAACAACATCCATGGCGATGGCTTGTTCGTATTGGGTCAATGTTAGTTCGCCTCGCCGTTGCCGGCGTCCCCGTTTACTATCCGCTCGCCGAGACGATTCATCATCTGAATCATCTCCGCCGTCTAATCTGCGCAGAATGGCCGCAGACTTTTTGCGTTGTTCCTCTTTCTTCTGGCTCTCTGGGTCGAAGTCAAGGCGCGATAGGAGGTAGCGGATGAGGAAGTATGCGGAGGCGGACTAGGAAAGGCGTTAGAATTGGATCATAATGTGATCCTTGGTGAAACATACGGTGCCAGCGACCATGATCATCTCCTGGAAGAACTGCTGCCATCGGCGGCCGCCTGCTGAAGCCATGACGACAGCGGTGTGGGAAGGTCAAAGGAAGAAGAGGGGAGTATAAGAGAGATAATTCGTTCAAATAATCTGGAAGTGACGAGGGATAAGCAGAAGACCTGAAAGAACTGAAGCCCACGACCGAGTCCGACAGAGTTCCAGGCCGAATCCTAATCCAAGTGCCGTCGATGGTTCGGGCAGCTGTGGCGGGTGTGGCTCCCGGAATGTCACATGTTCCCCGGTTGTTGATAGTCGCGTCTTCTTTAACTCATGTCGGACGAAAAATAACCCCCCAATTGCGCAATGCCGAAACGGAAAGCTCCCACCAAGATCTCTGGCCTTTTAGGCTCAGACGATGAAGATTTAATACAATACACTGAGAACGAAAGCGCCCCTTTCCCCGATACGCGCAATGAGCCTCCCGTCAAGCGGCGACGAGGCCGACCGCGCAGTTCGAACGAAACTGCGACCGAGCCTAAACCCACGCAAGGAAAGAACCAGCAGTTGGATTTAGCATCTCAAGATGAGGCTACAGCCAAAAAGCCTACCCGCCGAGGGAGACCTCGAGGCAGTGGTCGCACATCCGACAACACCGCGGGGCAGGCGCAAGCGTCGGTGATACAGGAGCCGATCGAAGAGGAAGGTATAAATGACCAGGAGAATGAGGATCCGACGGCTACAAAGAATACAAAGACCTCGCGCGCTGCGAAGGCCAAGCAAGCCGCGCCTGCGGCGCGTCGCGGACGAGGCAGAGCACCCAGCGCGCCAAAACAGACGGACGGCGAATTCGAGTACACTCCGACCCGCCCCACACAAGCACAGCGACCGCAGCCAGAACTCGAGGTGATGGACTCACAGATGAATGACGAGGCCGAGCCCGAAGTAGAGGAGTCAATTCTCCCAAACCCCTCATCTACTCGCTTTGTGCCATCATCTCCCGCGAAACATGCGCGGGCTCGAATGGCCGCAGTACGGAGTAAACAGGATGCCTCACCGCACAAGCGCAAGTCTGGTGTTGAGGTGGACCAGGGTGGCGATCCTGAGTTGAGGCGTAGGATTGGAGATCTTACCAAGAAGCACGATGGGTTGGAAACCAAGTACCGCAATCTTCGCGAGATTGGAATTGTAGAGGCCAACACAAACATGGAAAAATTGCGCAAGCAATGTGAGAGTATTACCACTGGTATGTTTCTTATCCCGAACAATATCATTCTCTGGTGTCAGTTTGATTAATTCCCCACTAGCATCGAACGAATTGGTCGCTTCGCTTCGCGCTGAATTGGAGGCACAGCGAGCACTTGGACAACAGAGCCGTGGGCTTCAGAAACAACTCAAGGATCGGGATGCTGAGATGGCACGCCTCAAGGCTGAGGCAGACGAAGCTCGCTCTCAGCTTTCCGCGACACAGACCGAGGCTAAGGCGCTGCAGGCCAAGCTTGCTGCTGCACGCAACGCAACCGCAAGCCTCGAGAGCGTAGCCAAGGTTCCTGGAAGCGCTATCAAGGGGGATGTTAAACGCGCAACCGCTGCCGTGACTGCTGAGGCAGCCCAGGCAGCCCAGCTCGCATCGCTGAAGGAAGAGCTATATACCGATTTGACCGGATTGATTATTCGGGATGTCAAGAACAGAGAAACTGATGATTTATACGATTGTATTCAAACTGGCGTCAATGGAAGTGAGTATCTCGTTCCCCCGGAAACGTTTCGATGATTCTAACCAAATCGCAGCACTGCACTTCAAGCTGGTCGTCCCCAAGGTAACTTCAGCGAATTATGAGTTGGCAGAATTCCAGTACTTGCCCTTGCTGGATGCCAACCGGGACCGTGACCTAGTCGAGATCCTTCCCGGTTTCTTGAGAGTGGAGATCACCTTCAGTCGGCAGCAGGCATCCAAGTTCTATTCGCGGGTGATTGATACCCTGACGAAGCGGCGGTTAAGCTCAGCGCAGCAATAGTTAATTTGCATTTGGACTATATAGGACTTGAATATATTGACCATTTAATAAACAACTACATATGTAACTAGGACTAGTTAACTACAACCCACCAATGCACACCTCTTAAAGCTATGAAGTAAACACGGGGTTCTGCCGTGCACCGTTCGAGGCCGGTGATTGGTGCTCACCGCCCGCAAGTTCCCCGATCGTGTCAATCATGTCGACTTGGTAAAAATGATGACCTCCTTTTAAGCCTCCCTTCTTTTTTTCCCTCTACAGGGGCCCAATTCCACTCCTTCAATCTCAGGCCGGTTCCCCCTGAAAGAAAGAGGATTCCAAGGTCATGGCGCGTCTCGGCCGCGTCGGGTTCCTCGCCCTTGCGGTGATCTTCCACCTGATCTATACATATTCGATCTTCGACATCTACTTCGTGAGCCCTATCGTGAGTGGCATGCGCTCATATGGTGTCGACCGCCCCGCCGATACCCCAGCTCCTGCTCAACGCCTCGTCCTCTTCGTCGCCGACGGTCTACGCGCCGACAAGGCCTTCCAGAAATTCCCCGACCCGGCCCCCGCCGCGGAGTCCGATGAATTGATTCGCCTGACACCGTTTATTCGCGACAAGGTCCTTTCGCATGGCACATTCGGCGTCTCCCATACTAGGGTCCCCACCGAGTCACGACCGGGCCATGTTGCCCTCATTGCGGGCTTGTATGAGGATGTCTCGTCGGTGACGACGGGCTGGAAGCTGAACCCTGTCAACTTTGACAGCGTGTTCAATCGCAGTAGGCATACATGGAGTTGGGGCAGTCCGGATATTCTACCAATGTTCAAGGAGGGTGCGGTTCCGGGCCGTGTGGATGCGGAGATGTATGCGGAGGAGGCCGAGGATTTCAGTCAGGATGCGACACATCTGGATACCTGGGTATTTGACAGAGTTCATGAGCTTTTTGAGTCTGCCAAGAGTGACCCGGAGCTGGACCACAAACTGCGCCAGGACAAGCTTGTTTTCTTCCTGCATTTGCTGGGCTTGGATACCACGGGCCATGCTTACCGACCCTATTCCAGGGAGTACCTTAACAACATCAAGATTGTGGACCGGGGTGTCCAGGCGGTTACAGAGTTGGTGGAGGAGTTTTATGCTGATGACAAAACAGCCTTTATCTTCACCGCAGACCACGGCATGAGCGATTTAGGCAGTCACGGCGACGGGCATCCTGACAACACGCGCACTCCTCTGGTGGCTTGGGGCTCGGGCGTGGCGCAGCCGCAGAAGATCACGGAAGGCGTTGCACCCGGACACGAGGATGGCTTTTCATCCGATTGGGGATTTGACGAGGTTCAACGCCACGACGTCGCACAGGCTGACATAGCCGCGCTGATGGCGTATCTGGTTGGCGTTGACTATCCCGTCAACTCTGTCGGCCAATTGCCGCTAGCATATCTCAATGCCGGTTCTGAGGAGAAGGCACTGGCTGCGCTGGCGAATACGCGTGGTGTGCTGGAGATGTACCGGGTGAAGGAGGAGCAGAAGAGGACAGCGGTGCTCCGCTACGTGCCCTTTGAGCCATTGTCGGGTGATGGCGAAACCTCCATTGAAGGCCGTTTTGCTAACTTGGACGCGCTCATCTCCAATGGCGCATATGAAGAGTCTATTGTCCTCTCGTCTGAGTTGCTGGCTTTGGGCCTTGAAGGTTTGCGCTATCTGCAGACGTATGACTGGTTGTTCCTGCGCACTATTGTCTCGTTGGGGTACCTGGGTTGGATTGCGTATGCATTGACCACGGTGATTGATCTGCATGTCCTGCATGGGACTTCCGACTCCCATCGGACGACGGCAAGTATGTCCTTCTTTTCTTCCATCTTGGTGGCCCTATTCTCTGTTTTCCTGTACCAAGGCTCATCGTGGCGGTACTATTTCTACGGATTCTTCCCCGTCTACTTTTGGGAAGAGGTCTTCGCTCGACGCAAGGCGCTCATTGCCGGCCGCCAGATTGTTCTTGGTCACGTCCACACTTTTTCGGGGTATCTAGGCTTTGCACTGCAGGTACTGGCATTCCTCGGTGTGCTGGAGGCACTTGTAAGTTGAAGGTTTGTCCCGGAGGCAAGTAGTGGTACTGACATGTCCATCAGGTGCAATCCTATTTCCACCGGCAGATCCTCACCGTCTGCTTTGCTCTGGGCGCTTTGTGGCCTGGAGCCTACGGCCTGAGCTTCGTTCGCAACCACGCTTTCTTGACGGCGACATGGGCCCTTGGCTGTTGTCTGATGAGTACTTTTACTCTGCTACCGGTTGTTAAGATTGAGGATGTCACCACCATGTGAGTTCACTCATCAAAAGAGTCTAAGTATGTGAATTACTGACATTTTGCTCTAGTACTTACGGCGGTCTCCTCATGTTCCTGACTGGCATCTTATACTTGCTCTTTGAGGATGCCATCATTGGCCACAGCTCGACCAAGAGCGCCGGTAACATTAATACCCTTGGATCACGCGTCATCATGGGCATGCAGGTATGCCACCCGTGAAGTTCCCAGATCGTAAAGTATACTAACAGTCCATAGGTTGGTATGGTGCTCCTCGCTTTGATCGTCACCCGATCGAGCGTGAACTCTCTACAAGCCCGTGAGGGTCTGCCATTCGGCAACCAAGTGGTTGGCTGGTTTGTTCTGAGTAAGTGATGGGTCAACCCACTCAGAGTATGCGCCCGGTACTGACTTCCTACAGCGGCCTCACTCTCGCTGCCGTTCTTCCACCGACTGTACCCCAACAGCCATTACCTGCACCGGCTCATGGTCATTTTCCTGACCTTTTCACCAACATTCATCATCCTCACTATCGCATGGGAAGGGTTATTCTACTTCGTGTTCTGCATGACCCTCGTAACATGGGTCCGACTCGAACACGCCATCTACGTTCACACATCCAGCTCGACAGCAGCCAAGTCTAATGGCTCTGCAACATCGAAGCCCGCCCCAACCAGCACAACAACCGTCGGGGGCCGGACATACCACTACCGAGCCCTCACACTATCCGACACTCGTGTAGCACTATTCTTCTTCTTTCTGCTACAATCAGCATTCTTCAGCACCGGCAACGTTGCCTCCATCTCCACCTTCTCCCTCGACAGCGTCCGTCGGCTCATCCCCGTCTTCAGCCCCTTCAGCCAAGGGGCGCTCCTCATCCTGCAAATCCTGATCCCCTTCGCCATCATCAGCGCTAACCTGGGTATCCTCAACCGCCGCCTCGAAGTCCCGCCCAGCGCGCTCTTCATGGTGGTCATGTCCATCTCCGACGTGATGACGCTGAACTTCTTCTATATGGTGCGCGACGAGGGCTCCTGGCTCGATATTGGCATGACTATTAGTCACTTCTGTATCGCTAGTGCCCTGTGCATCTTCGTGGCGGGGTTGGAGTTCCTGAGCGAGCAGTTTGTTAGCGGTGTGGAGTTTGGACCGGCGCTGGAGTCTGTGGCGCAGGCTGTTAGCGAGTCCGTTGAATGCGGGCATGAGGAGGAGAAAAAGGGCATCGACACCGCGTTGTCTGCTAATAGCAGTCAAAAGAACCCTAGTGCAAATGGCAAGCAATAAGCTCTTTGTTATACTAAGAGATGTTCTGTTCCATGTACTTTAGGTCTTGGCCAACTTGTTAATATAGAACTCGCTATTGAAGATCGCATCGACCAAAGACCATATTCCAAGCTGGCCAGATTTCTGTTGCGACCAAGGGAGATTTTGCTTTCATCTCCGTAGTCTAAGATGTCGTTCCTTAGCTGGAGGATGTACTAGCAGACAGTCATGTATTATCCGTCCTTTTGAGCTTCTGAGTTGCGCCGGTTCTCCTTGAGTCCCGACCGGGCGACATTTCTTATAGGATAGAGGAATTTATACGAGGTTGAATAAAGGCTAAGATACTACCTAGGTATAAGTGAGGTATAGACTAGTCGGCATCGCTTTGCACTCGAATGGTCTACGAAGTTTAGAGTTATCCTATCTAATAGCAGAGCCAGTAAATTTAGAACAGCAATGCAAAACATCTCGGAAACCAAAGTGAAAGTAGACCGAGGGTCATATAACAAATCAAAGACAAAAGCAAGGGAAAAGTCATCAAAAAGTCATCAAAATACCGACTTAAATACTCCCTAGCAAACTCTATGTTAGCACTCCGTTCTGCGCGTGGGATCTCGAGGTAGTTCCCGTAGCGCCTTCCCTAAGTACTCTTTCTCCGAGTAGACTGCTGCCGTAGACTCGCAATTTGAATACTTCAAGCCTTGCACTGAGAACTCGGAGACCGCAAAAGATACTTTGACTATGGGTTCTTTCAAAAAGGTACTCCTACTGTGCTTTCTTTTCGAGCCTATGTGGCTCAGTTCCTTGGGAGTGAAGTATTGGAAAAGGTGTTTTATTCTAAGGCTAACCTGGGTACATCTACTAGGGGGGCTCCCGCTCGGTCTGGTTGTGGGAGCAGCGCCCACAGCACAAGATGATACCCCTTCTCCCCTGCACGGCTTGCCCCAAAGGTGTGCTATGTACCCTACGATCCTATGTTGCTCTGGGATGTACACAATACCTACTGGTCAGCGATATGAATACGCTACGCCTCGCCGTGGAAAATCCAAGCTTCCACACCTATGCCATCAGCGATTGGGCCATGAGTGACCCGCCAGTGTAAGTGGCGGCGCCGGGCAGTTGATTCCTAAATGGGAAAAGTGCTAGATTAGAGCCTTTGATGATATCAAGATTTTTCTCCTTCATCTTGCTTTTGGTATAGTAGGGACGTGTGGCTCCCTCGCTTCTGCGCACGCCTACCAAGCATTGAGGTCAGCTACACGCGACCAACGCCTACCTGTGCCGTAGTATCGACGAAATAGTACGGGCTATACAGCTATAGCCCGCACTGGGCCTTTCGATCTCGCAAGTCTACTACACCTACGAGGTTACGAAGCAAGCGACGCCTAAACATAGAGAAGGCCGTAACCCGAAGCGATCAGATAATTAGCTTAATGAAATCATTGCTTATATTATCGGTTTTCAATATTCGAACTTCATCAACCCAACCTAATTATCCGTGAACTCTGATTTTACCTCTGTGCAAAGGTTCTATAAAAGATCTGAAACTTTGCCTAACCCCGGATCGCCTGTTCATCCCGTTGCCGCGTTTATTGGCGACATCTTTAGCCCGCCGAAAACTTCCAATGGAATGGTTGCACCAGTAGGGGCAGAATCTGAACGTGATGGCCGGACGCAGAGGCAACGTCCGAGCAGCTTGGGTATCAAATGCATATGCGAGGCGGTCGTTGAGGAGTTTCTTGACCGACTCCGGAGACTCCCTGCGGAAGTCTTGCTTCCTAGTAATGTATCCATCGGGTTTAGATTCGCATTTCTCTGCAAAATCAAAAAAGGCATTCAGTCTCCTCTCGTCGGATACATGGACAAGCTGAAAATAGGCATGCCACCGAGAAGTCCAAACAATCCCGTCTTCGCCGCATTCTCGAATATAGTACGTACTACGATGACACGCATCACAATGACTCCGTGTTGTAATTTCCCTAAGCGCCCCAATCCTTTCTTCAATGCTGACATCACTATCGCGCAAATTATCAAGATAATCAAACATAAAAGAGCCCCCGCGAGCCTTAGCCGCACTCCAAGCTAAATAGTCGAGAGCACTTCCGTCACCCCAGTACCCAGCACTATAGGCCGGTGTCCAATTCAAGTGTATCGTATCACGAGAGGGGTCGATCCATGTTTTGTCGACGCGGATATTGGACTTCCACGGTACCTCTTCTGGTTCTAGGGTCGAACCCTCCTCGCGAAAATGCCCAGCTTCAAAGGCGACAAGGCGCGACTCACGGCATACACGACTGATTATTGGTGCGCGTCGGTTTAGACCGGTCTTTTGCTGTAGCTTGCATGGCGGTGGATCAGGACCAAAGACGCCGCCACTATCCCATGGATAGTCTATTTCAACGACTCGGTTTGGGAGACATTCACGCCATATGGCAAGTCCTAGTTCCATGGGCAGCCGAGAGAAGCAATGAAAGTTTTGAGTGTCGTTTTCCATTGAGCCAAGGTGGTTGGATATTGGAGGGCAAGTTTGAGAAACTCAATATTTTTAGAGCGCACCCTTTTTTAGCGCCGAATCTCGCCACACGCGAAACCTATCATCTAGGGGAGCGGCATAGGTTCGACCCGTTAACTTAGCGCCCTAGTAGGCAGTAGTACGTCCTTGTTTGTTTTGTTGTGTAATAGAACTATTATGTGGTTAGTTATGTACTTGCCGCATAAAATAGGAACAGCCAATCGGACACAGTGAGTGGCACCATTTACCCATTTCAGAGTTACCCGAGGCATCACAAGCTTCACCGCCAACGTTGGGCTTACTCTGGCTTTTGCTATTCGATTCTCCCCTTTGGTTCTCTGAAAGATTTGATCCCCGCAATCTCTCCCCGACTTTAGTCCCCGCAATTGTCAGGTTACGCAGTATACTCTACCTGGGTAGGTTTGAACGCGTAGTGGTATACGACAGTGCTCAGCTGTCGCATGTATAGAGAGTTGAGGGATGATCTGCACAAATCTAATGCATAAAGCCTGAACGAGGCACGAGCTGCCTGCATATAGTCAAGTACATCTCTGTACGGGCATCTGCCTAACTATATGTATGTATACTACCACGCAGTATCTAAACTGCTGATGCTTGATCTCGCGTGGCACCGCATACTTCCGTAGATTGACCCGTATAATTCCCGACGAGGTAAATAGTTTGCCCATCCGCGACGTCCCATGTGGCAGACTTGGGTCCTGCGTTGACCTTGAAGTGACAGGGCTTCCAATGATCATCTTAAGCCTGAGACTCACCGTAAACAGAAAATCAGTCACCTGGGACATGGTATTTCCACGGCTGGTGGAGATGTCCTAGAGCCTGAAAAGGCATGTCCATGTGTCCACCATGTCTGGATGTTTCCTTGTTTAGATGTGGTTTCTGGCTATGTTAGTACTCCTGGTTAGTTCATCGCCCCGTAGACTCGACCGTTTAGAGATGAAACCTTCGCTGCACGGAGCCTCTTTACCGATTCCACCGTTTCCTGGTTTTGAGCCCCTCCGTTTCCTTTCCCCTCTGTCGATCATTATAGGACCCAGGACCCAGGAACCCGAGTGGGCCGGATAGTCGGCCGTGGATGGGAATTTGGTCAGGATTGGTTGTCTTGGTGTGGAAAGATGCTTCAGGGCTGGAGTCGGAGAGAATCAGATTAAGGATTAAGTAGCAGAGTAGAGACATACATAGCATAAAACTACATAGTATAATATCCAACGCTAGAACCCAAGCGCAGCCAGTCAGAGCCATCGTGATTCCTGACGTGAAGGACTCTCCACAAGTTGACTTAACCTCCACCGTTCCACTATTTCCACATCCCAAGGTTCCTCCCCAGATCTTCACCTTGACTCCGTACACACCTTCGATATTCTCCTCCCCTCCTGTTCCGGTACTTTTTCTTTTCCCTTACCTGATCGTGTGGCATTTCGGTGACAGTGCCCTGCCCGCTTTTCCCGACTATAATACACACCTCCGTCGCACACCGCATATCGCACATCGCACGGCACATCGCACCTCGACCCCATATCGCCCGGGATCGCGTATATCCCACCATCTCCCACTTCAAGAGCTACGCATGGGGATTGCGCGGCCATGAGCACTACTATCGAACACAAAACCGAATCCCAGCCGGCCAACCATCCCAGTCCTGCTCCCAGCGCCGCTGGCTCAACTGGAACCTCCGGAATCACGGTGCGCACCGGCCCTGGTGGCCAGCCCTTGAGCTTTAGAAGGTGAGTTTCTATCTCCTTGTCTATCTTTGTGGGGTGGGGTGGTGTGGTGCATATCACTGGGATTTTGTGGGCGCGACACACACTGCCTGAGACAGACGAAAAGGAGGGGGAAATGCAAGGAGCTGTGATCGCGCACAGGATTTTCAGCCTCCTTCCGAGTCTCATCTGTTTGCGAAAGATACCTGGCATTTATAGATGCTAATTTCTTTTTCTTTTATCTAGACAACGCGCATCACGCGCGTGCGAGGTACGTTCTTTTTATCCTGCGCAGACGCGGTCTGGACGTGGTGCTGGAGAGCCGAGGTACTCGGTCCCTCCTTATCGCGATGCTCCCCAGCTCCAGAGGCCGAGACGGGCGAGCTGTCGTGTTTCCATCAACGCCCAATTGAACCGACTAGATTACTAACGTGAATTTCCTGGTGTATAGACATGCCACTCTCGCAAGGTCAGTCTCTTTTCTCGGTCGGTCGCACCTCGTCGACGCTAACCCTCTGCCAGGTCCGCTGTGATGCCGCCAGCCTAGGAGTCCCCTGCACCAACTGCGTCGCCTTTTCCATCGAATGCAAGATTCCTTCCCCAAAGCGCAAGAAGAACCAGACAAAGAGCAAGGACGATCGGTATGTCGACAGTCCGTCGCACACTGCCTCCTCGCTTGGCGACGCTGCCGTGGCTCGCTTTCCACGCGACACCGAGGGTCCCCAACCATCGTCTACCAACCAGCATAGCCAATCCTCCGAATCCGAAGATAAGGATGATGCCTTTGGATACCGGAAAAACAGCCTGGCTGTCGATGGCATGCCCGTCACCTCCCTCACAGAATCGGAGGCTGCCCAGCAGGCCTCGGGGGATAATGCTTACGCTCAGTTCATGAAGCCCAAGTTTGCTCGTGCTCCCATCAAGGAAGCCGGTCGAGTGGCGTATCTGGGAGAGTCGTCGAACCTGTCTCTCCTGGTCCAGGATCGGCATGGGACCACAGACGTGGTGCACTATCCACTGCCACCGAATATCAGAGGGTCCCGGGCACGGTTGACGGATCTGGATAATCTGGAAATTGACATCCTCCACCAGCGAGGTGCATTCCTGCTTCCTCCCAAGCCGCTGTGTGATGAACTGGTGGATTCCTACTTCAGGTGGGTGGCCCCCGTGGTACCCATTGTCAACCGTAGCCGCTTCATGCGTCACTACCGGGATCCCAAGAATCCGCCCTCGCTGCTTTTGTTGCAGGCTATTCTGCTAGCCGGCTCACGCGTCTGCACAAATCCACAGCTCATGGATGCCAACGGCTCGACTACCCCGGCTGCGATGACATTTTACAAACGGGCTAAGGCGCTGTATGACGCCAACTACGAGGACGACCGTGTCACCATCGTGCAGGCACTGGTGCTTCTGGGTTGGTATTGGGAAGGACCTGAGGGTGAGTAGTGGAGTGCAGAACGCAAGGCAGAGCCTATACTGACGCTCTATAGATGTGACCAAGAACGTGTTCTACTGGACTCGGGTCGCGATGGTTGTTGCCCAAGGGTCTGGAATGCACCGCAGGTACGTCTTGTTTCTGTCTTCAGACTTGGAATATGTTCTAACACCCTCCAGTGTGGAAACATCGCAGCTCAACAAACCCGACAAGAGACTTTGGAAGCGAATATGGTGGACACTCTTCACTCGGGACCGCTCTGTAGCTGTCGCGCTTGGACGGCCGATTGGGATCAACACTGATGATTCGGACGTGGAAATGGTGACTGAAGATGACTTCATCGAGGATGAGCTTGATATGGTGGCCGAGTACCCGCCGGACCCGGTGCATGTCCAGTTCTTCCTGCAATACGTCAAGCTGTGTGAGATCATGGGTCTGGTCCTTTCACAACAGTACTCTGTCGCGGCAAAATCACGACGAATGAACGCCATGGATCTTACGCACTCCGATATGGCGCTGGCCGATTGGCTTCAAAACTGCCCCAAGGAGGTCTGCTGGCAGCGATCGCGGCATCACTTCTGGGCTGCTCTTCTCCACTCAAACTACTATACTACTCTGTGTCTCTTGCATAGAGCTCACATGCCACCGGCTTCTTCCGCTCCCAATAGCTACCGGGTCGAGGAAATGGCCTATCCATCGCGCACAATTGCTTTCCAGGCGGCCGGAATGATGACTTCCATTATTGAGAACCTGCAGGCCCACAATGAAATCCGCTACATGCCTGCATTTATTGTCTATAGCTTGTTCTCGGCCCTGATCATGCACGTCTACCAGATGCGTTCATCGATCCCCTCGATCGTGGCGACTTGCCAGGAACGAATCAATGTGTGCATGGCGGCTCTGAAGGATGTGTCCAAGGTCTGGCTAGTGGCCAAGATGGTTCTCACCTTGTTCGATTCTATTCTTGGAAATAAGGTGCTGGAGGAGCGACTCCAGAAGGCTGCCGGTAGGAGGCATCAACGGCGGCCACAAGAGCCCACTGCTCCCTCGAAGAAGCCAGATCCGCCGAAACGCAAGTTCGACGACATGGATCTCGGTGGCCTGCCCAACGGAGGTCCCACACCTCCTGTGTCGTATGAACGTTCTCGCCCGCAGACACCAGCTGTCACTCCTTCTCGGGAATTGAACCCCCCGCCTCTGGGCAACGCATCCCCCAGTACCCATCGCGGACCGCACGACTCTATACCCGGCCCTTCCATCTCCCGAGGGAATACTCGACCCACGACGCCATTCAACGCCCAGTTCTCTCTGCCCGCCACCCCTCCCGATTTCTTCCTCGTGACCCGTACCTCGCCCAATCTCTCTCCGTCGCTCTGGGAGAACTTCCAACCCGACCAGCTGTTCCCCGATGGCACAGCCATCTTTCCCGAGCTGACCTCCCCACCCCCACCCCCGGGAACCGTGGACCCGTCACTGCCAATGCCCGCACAGCCAAACCCCAACATGGCCCAGCGACCCATGATGGGTGGAATGCCTTCTCACGTACCAGGGCGAAGCATGTCTGTTTCCCAGGGCAGCCCTCCGATAATGCCAGCCATGCCAGCCGGCATTGGGATGCAGCCAGGCCAGGGACCGCAGGTATTTGGCATGGAGGGCCAGACATGGCCGATGCAGGGAATGGACGGAAATATGAGCGGAGCGGCGCTAGACGACAACGACAACTGGAGCAGCAGCTCTCGCAGTGGCCCGACTGCGCCCACAACTCTGAATGTGGAAGACTGGTACGTATTACCCGGTTCTTTTTCGAGCTTTACTGATTGTCATAGGTTCCAATTCTTCGGTATCAATGGTGGCTTTGGCGACCTGGGGGCGTAAGCTCCACATATTCTAATGTAATCGCGTGTATAGTTTCTTTTTTCTTCCCTGGCTACTCAAAATGGAAGGGAATCTGGAATTGCCTTGGGAGTTTGGGTCATGGCTAGGATTGGTGTGCTGGAGGAGCTTGTGGATTTCTCGATCAATTTCGATTGTATGATGCCAAAAAAAAAAAAAGAGGGCTCTTAAGCTGTTTTACTTTACCGGCATAAACTAGTTATGCTGCATAAAACTACTAACCACTTTGGGACTAGCGCATGCCAAATCACATCATCGTGGCTTCGTCCAATCAGCGGCCTGCGAAGGCGGAGTCATAGCATTGGCCGTCCGGGGATACTTCAAGTCCGCCATTTTTTTGATCCCTACTCATTCTCATCCGATCTGTCCATTTTTCTTCTCTTTCTTTGCATTGTTTGTTGTTCATCTGATATCCAACAATCCTTGCATTTCCTCGATCCACGGACCCTTTTCCGTCATCTTCACACAGTATCTCTGCCCCGCACTACAGCGATGTCGGCGTCAGGATCTGGAGTCCCCAATGCTGGGATTTCCTCGAGCTTGAAGAAGCAATTCCCTCAAGTTGACCTCCAGGGCAATGACCTTCCGCCATCGCCAGCTCCATCTAGCCCCCATGCTGGCCGCCGGTACAACATCGCCACCGAGCTGGTCTTTACCGAGGGGAACGACCAGTACAATGCGAGCAGTGTGCCAATCTACCAGGTACGGTTTGCAGCCAAACAAGCCCCGATTAAGAAGCTGATACATGCAATTATAGAGTGCCACCTTCAAGCAGACCTCCGGCGGCGGCGGTGGAGAGTATGACTACACCCGGTCTGGTAACCCAACCCGCACCCACCTCGAGCGACACCTAGCCAAGATCATGTCCGCCCAGCGGGCCCTAGTCGTATCTTCTGGAATGGCTGCCCTGGACGTGATCACCCGGCTACTTCGCCCCGGCGACGAGGTCGTGACCGGCGACGACCTGTACGGCGGAACCAACCGCCTGTTGAAGTACCTCTCAACCAATGGCGGGATCGTCGTGCACCACGTCGACACAACCCAGGTAGAGAAGGTGGCGGAAGTTCTATCCTCAAAGACTACCATGGTCCTCCTGGAAACGCCCACGAACCCCCTCATCAAAATTGTTGACATCGCCCGCATCGCCGCCGCCGCACACGAAGCCAACCCTGCCTGCCTCGTCTCCGTCGACAACACCATGATGTCCCCCCTCCTCCTCAGCCCCCTCGAACTAGGTGCTGACATCGTCTACGAGTCCGGCACAAAGTACCTCTCCGGCCACCACGACCTAATGGCCGGTGTAATCGCCGTCAACGACCTCGCCCTTGGTGAACGCCTGTACTTCCCCATCAACGCCTCTGGCTGCGGTCTTTCCCCCTTCGATTCATGGCTCTTGCTGCGCGGTGTGAAAACACTGAAAGTCCGCATGGATCAGCAGCAGAGCAACGCACAGCGAATCGCCGAGTTTCTCGAATCGCACGGCTTCAAGGTGCGGTATCCAGGCCTGCGCTCGCACCCGCAGTATGAGCTTCATCACGCGATGGCGCGCGGTGCTGGCGCCGTGCTGTCCTTTGAGACTGGCGACGTCAATATCTCCGAGCGCATTGTCGAGAGTGCTAAGATTTGGGCTATTTCGGTTAGCTTTGGCTGTGTCAATAGTTTGATTAGCATGCCGTGCCGGATGAGCCATGCTAGCATTGATGCGAAGACGCGGGCAGAGCGTGCGCTACCGGAGGATTTGATTCGGTTGTGCGTTGGTATTGAGGATGCGGATGATCTTATTGATGACTTGCGGCGTGCGCTCGTTCAGGCCGGCGCGGTTAATGTGACGTTGGATGGGTTTGAGGCTAACTCGGCTTCAACTGCGTAATTGTTCTTTTTGGGTATATGTGAAAGGCGTTTTGGGTTCTAAAATATCATATCACGATTCATATTTTCAATTGCTTTTTGTACTAGTAGAAAGCGCTGTAGTAGTTATATAGATCCGAGTTGAGAACAAATGCTAGCGAGAAAGATAATGGCAATGTCCTAGGATAACAAATCCAAGGTGAAGAGCGACTTAAGAGGGATTTACGTGGACCAAACATAAGAAACATAGGAACCCGTGGACCTGAAAGTAACGTTTAGCCGGGCCGGCATCGGAGATCCGGGTGAACTGTTCGGGGTAACAAGATAGCGCGTTGGTAATCACTTTTGCTTCACTCGAACCTCGGATTTAGCCTGTCCTGCATTTCCCTGTTTCCTATACTCTGTGCTATACCATCCTGAATGACATTCCAGTGATTCCATTCCATTCCTCCCATTTCCATTTCCATTTCCTTCATATGAGCATGACTCGCGATGCAGTCGCGCAGAATGCGTCATTTACCATGACCACGGGCGATCACCCAGTCGCGCCCCAGCCACCTCCAGTAGCTTCGCCAACTCCAAAACCTACATCAGCATGGAATACCAAAGACCTAGGTCTCCGTCTCGGCGTGGACATCGCCAGCGCCGCGAGCGCCGGCGCGCTAACATGTCCACTTATAACAATCATTGACCGGTTCGCGCTATCCCATTCCCTCCAACAAAACAATCCCAAGCTAACACAAAGCTAACACATCTCCAGCGCGATCATTGAAAAAGCATCCAAAGGCTTCCCAATCCGCCAAACCATAACCTCATGCCTCAAATCCATGATAACCCGACCAGCCGCCTTTCTAACAAGCACGCCCTTCCTCCTCATCTACACCCTCTACACCTCAACCTACCTAACCGCAAACACAATCGACACAATGACCTCCACGCTCCGCAACCAATCCTACTCGACCGTCACACCAGGCCCGGCCAAATTCATCTCAACAACAACCGTCAACATGGCAATCTGCGTATACAAAGACGCCCGCTTCGCTAAAATCTTCGGCGCCCAATCTCCTTCGAAATCAACATGTCACCCCAATCCCTCTGCAACGGGACCCCAAATTCCCAAAATCTCATACACGCTTTTCTGTCTCCGTGATAGCATTACAATCTTCGCGTCGTTTAATGTCCCCCCTCTCGTCGCGCCTTTCATTCCTGATGTGATCGCGTCTACATCGAGCATGAAATCTGCCATGGCGCAGTTTGCTTGTCCGGCGCTTATGCAATTTGCTAGTACGCCTATGCATCTGCTGGGTTTGGATCTGTTTAATAGACAGCCTAAGGGCGGGTTACCCTGGACGGAGCGTGCAGCGCGGATTAGGAGGGATTATGTACCGAGTTGTTTTGCTAGGATGGGGAAGATCGTGCCGGCTTATGGTATTGGGGGTGTGGTTAATGTTAGGATGAGGGCTATGTTGATGGAGAGGCTTCAGGGTTGAGGGTTGGGGGGATGTATTTTTCTCTTTCCTTGATTTGGATTCCATAAATCTCTACTCTAGACTTGGGATGGGTTACGGAGTTGCTGGGTTTTGTCTGTTCTTTCGGGTTGGGATTGTTGGCATCGTGCGCGCACGTAGGACATGACATGGACGATCCGAATCTTGTGTGGGGTTGTTGACAACCCCAACGGGAGTCACGTGACCCCAACGTGACCTACCACTGGATTGGCGTTTTCTCTGTCTTATGATTCATTTTCGGGCTTGTGTTATACGTTAGATTGTGAGATATGTGAGATGTGAGATACAGCATTCTGGCGTATAGACTAGAGTCGGGCGGTTTATAGCTGTTAATTATATTTTTGCTATATTTGTAGTGTTTTTGCTTGATTGAAGGGAATGATCGAGCTGAAGATACTATGTCTCTGCGACTGTTATGGATCTTCTCTAAACTTGACCTCTTCCTGCGGTCCTTGCTTGTATCAATTCGTGCCCATCAGGGTCGTCTCCTCTGCTACGACTCCTAGGCCATCATGTCCAAGCGAGATCACCTGGAGTATTTATTACCTTTTCTTTTTGGTTTCCTTTAACAAATCAAGGGCAAAGTAAAAAAGCGAGACAATCACCTAGAACGCAGGGGATTGAAACGGAGGTATCAAGAGAAATGGAATTACGCCATAGCAAAGAAGTCGAAAAAAGAGTATAGAAACAATGACGCTACGGTGTGAGCTGAGGTGGGTAGGAGGACACTCTAAGCCAACCAGATGAAGCAAAGCACTACCTCGCCGCCTGTTAGCTTTTATGCAAATTGGACTTTCAAGGTTCCTTCTCTCTTACTCATCTTCCATCTTTTCCAGTCTCATTGCTACTGCTTTATTGCTGGCAAATCTTGTGCTGTCGATTATGAGCTTCGGTTGCAGCATTGTTGACTTTATTACCGTCATTGAGCACGCCAATAAGATCCGAAAAGAGTCTGTGGAAGCTCCCTCAGTTTGCGGCTATTTCTAGCGAGTATGATACTTTGTAGCCTTTCTATTTTATATCCTAGAGTGGATCGCGCTGATTCTGGGTTTCATTAGAGTCAGAAATCCCATTCGTTGTCCAGGCCCCTGGAGTGCCGGGACAGAACAATGTCTGTTATGGCTTGACAATCCAAGCCTGGAGTTCAGGGGAATCTAGAAGCCACTGTCCAGTGCCTGGCTGGCGTCGACTTATGTAGTCACTCTGCATTGTTGCGTAGGACATCGGGGACAGCCAGTCAAGAATCACCTCACGTTCTTTTATCTTGGTGCCGTACTAAGCTCATGAGGTTCTTCTGGGTAATGCGCCCGTTGAAAGCCAATGTTACTGCTGAGACGATTTCGGAGATCATGGATATCAGCTGGCTCCCATTTAAGACGCTTCCATGCCCGCTTCATTGTACTCCTTTTCTTTTCATATCGGGGTTCAGCTCCCTATAGTTGACAATTGTCTTCTCTGTGCCCGTAAGAACATTACCGCAGTCTTTTGCTATCTGGAGCAGTTCGGACTTTTGTCGGCTATTCAGGTCTTTGCTAGACAAGGGGACCTGGAAAGACGATCTTTACATCCGTTCTAATTGAAGAACTCTATTCGCTTCATGGACATAGAAGCGATATTGGCATTGATTCATTTATTGCAGCTTCCAGCGCCATCGGGAACAAAGTTCAGAACATTTACTATCAAGTCTTCTCAAGCAGCTGGCCCATTCAAAGCCATCTTTGCCGGAAAATGCGAGGCTCTTATACGATCATTATAGGACCAAAGAATCTCGACCGACAATTGATGAAATATGCAAACTCACAAGGGGTTTAGGTGATGACTTTGACCTTTTGGCATCGATGATGATACGTTTGAAGACGGGAATAGCGACGGTGTTAGTAGGGTTGGAGGATGGACTCCTGATCTGAGTAACTCGATATTAGAGTTTTTGGTAGAAGCGAGGCATGCTTTCGGTGTGCCTTTGTATCGGGCCATATTCGTGAAGACATGATACATTATTCAATTATTTAAATGATTCGGGGAAAAGGAAAGAGGCTGTAGAAGATTCAAACGATTCTTTTCGCCTATCCTTAGAAGCGCCCATGGGTCTGGAGCACTTTGGGTGGCCTTGGGAACGGTGCAAACGACCAAGTACATAGGAACTATACGCTTACCTTGAGCAAACTAGCAGAAATCCTACAAGCACAAAAGCATCCAGCAACACACAGCAAGCCTTTAACATAATATTATACACTAAAAGGGGGGTATGCATATGAGTTAGAGCAAATATCAAGCCAGCCGACATGCTCAGAAGAGAAAATCAAGAATCACCACCTAAATCCGTTAGTAAAAAATACCCCAAAGACGAGGGTACGACTTACACAAAAGGCTCCGAGTGCAAATAAAGCTCCTCAATCTCACCCCCAAGCGTCCTAGTCTGCGCCAGAGCCGCCGCATTACGGGTATCATGTAACATCGAAGCAGGCCCACAAACCAAAACTCCAATACGCTGCTTTTTCCCAGCATGGGTTCCTTGGGTATGCGCCATAGCCACGCTGCGCGCGATCAGACCGGGGATATCTGGTCGGATATTGCGGTGGACGTTTAGGCTGAATGAACCCGTAGTGGTGATATCGGGAGTGGGCATTTCTTTCTGACCTTTCTCTGGGTCTGGGATTGTGAAGGATACGGCGGAGTCGTTTATTGGGTGGGTTGGGTTTGGGTTTGCTGTGACGTGTACGGAGACGGAGGTTTCGAAGCCACTGTCGTTGGTTTCGGACTCTAGCATTGTTGATTTGGAAAGTCGGGATTCGATTTCGTCGGTGTACCAGTCTGCCATTGCGATGTCGCGTGTTGAAAACACTACTTGTAGGTTACGGCGTCCTTGGCCGCGTTTGGGTTTTTCGGTTAGGCGTAGGGCCTCGTCGACCATTGCAAGTGAGAATCCGCCTCCAGAGCCACCGGCGATAACGAGTAGAGTATCGAATTGGGACATGTGGTGTGGTCTGACGCCTCCGTATGGTCCTTCGATTAGGATCTTCTTTGAGAGGCCGGGTTGTTTGGCGGCCATTGCAGCTAGACGGGCGGTTACACCGCGGCGTGGCTTGATGTAGAAGATTAGCTCGGAGGCTTTTCCGGTCTTGTCGGGTTTGAGGCAGGCGGAGGATATTGTGAATGGATGCGCGGTTAGTAGATGCAGGTCTGATGTCAGGAAGCGCACAAAGACGTGCTGGCCGGGTGTCCAGCTTATGACTGTTGGGACGGCGACGCGGATCAGACCACAGGGGAGTAGCTCGAGGGTGGCGGTGTGGAGGCCATGCATTAGGTAGGTTCGAATGTGTGCTGCAGCGAGAGAGGAAAGGTAGATTGCCCCAGTAGCGATGAAGTAGTCCCTGGGTGATGTTAGTGGCTGGCAACCGGTCCGAGTCGAATCACGTACCATGAGGAAAGACGGAAGTCGCAGTGGAGGAAGAAAAAGACCACAAAGATAATGGCCGCCCCGATGTGTGTAGCTTTGAAGAATTCGTAGAAACGGTTGCGAATAACAGGCAGGGACATGACAGTTAGATAGGTCTGGGCGAGCATAGCAATGATACCCGTCCAGTACACAACGCTGGTCTTCCACTGTTTGACCATGTCGCCTTTCCAGATATGATAAATGATAAAGGGAAAGGTGTGGACCAAGGCCAAGATGAACATGGCGTAGCTGGTCCAGTGGTGGAATACCTGGAGCTTCTCATGAGGGATCCCAGTCAATGCCGATATCATATTTGCTTTGACGCTCAGGGCACTTTAGAGAACATGGTCAGTACTACTGCATATTAGACAGACGGAGGAACTCACAGTACGAAAGGCAGTAGACCCAGTGCCATCCATCCAGTCCTCGTTGCAATGGGTGGACTGCTTCCATAATTCGCATCCGTGGGCCAGTAATAAGGCTTCGGTCCAAGTGACATTGCTATATTTCCCCATTAGCTTCGTGTTCTGCGCTTCCATCCCTTGCCAGTCATACCAAATAGGAACACTGCGCCGACGAGACCCAGAACAATCACACCCAACGATGGAGACCAGTATCGCACGACTGGAAACTGGTAACCCCGATAGGCCATATACCGCGAGACCGAGGTTGTAGCCCGCCATACCCTCGTCCGCTTGACCCAGTCCGGACTGAATCGAGCCAGTAGATTCGAGATAGTGAAGACACCGATAACGGCACACAAGAAATAGACCGTATTGAGGGCGTAGACATTATCAGCCTGGTACCTAAATACATCGTAAGCATGTAAACAGCCACATCATTGGAATGTCCGATTCGTACCAGTATCGCCAGTGGTTATTCCGATAAGCACACTGCGCCTCGGTCAACTTGCACTTGTCAGCTCTGGACGAGTGAAGCATCACCGGCTGATCGAGCCAGGGGGTACCACCCCTGTGCATGTCCATTCCCATCATGGTGACTCTGCCTCCAAGGATATGTGAATCAACCTTGAAATGGCGAGTCCCGCATGGGTTGTTATGGGAAGGAGAAGGAGATCAGCAGGTTGAGATGGGATCTTGCAGAACCGAAAACGGGAATTGAATTTCTGACCGGGGGCGTTACCAAGGGAATGAGCTTGTTTCCGATGACATTCCACAGTTCAATGTTGGGGATCTGCTCGGAATTGAGCAGTTTTTGGGGTTTCTGTCAAAATATTAGCGGGTCCACCGTCATTGAGTTTTGTTTTAAGTACGGGACACTCGGCTTGGGCTTGGGGCTTTTAGTTTTCTAGGATCCTATTTGATACTGAGCACATTTGCGCACACTGCGGGTGCCTGGCATCTCGGTGGGTCCTGACATCTCCGCCATGTATGTACTCCGTTCATATTCGCATATAGATCTCTATTTCTAGTCATAGATACTCCCTACTATAGCAAACATCTAGTGTGTATAATGAAACTACATCATCTCAGAAGTGGGACACTGACATAGTTTACGACGATGCGACGTACTGAGTAATCGAGTCCAAATCCTTGGTCGGATTTGGTATAAACTTTGTAGGGTTTCATGCACCAGAAAACAAACGTCAATGAGACAATAGACTAAGAAAACCAGAAAAAGATCGAATAAAATCTCCAGTAAAAAAAGAAAAAGAAAAGACCAAAGAGCACTATATACAGTCCGCATCCAGCCTACTCAGGCACATCTACATTCCGTTCATCTTTCCGCATTCCTTCAATCAAGGGGCACCGCCGAGACAGACACCGTCGCAATAGGAAACTTGGTAGAAGACATCGACTCTCTCGACTCTTCTCTTCCAATGCCATACATTCTCATGGCATTGTGTCCTCCCCGCACACTGTCCGCTTCAAGTCCCTTGGCCCGCAGCACGCTGGTAGCCACGCGTGCCGTGTCTCCATCGTAGCATACCACCAGAACGTGATGCGATCCAAGATCGCTCACCGGTCTGTCGTCATTGAAGATCTTCTCCAGTTCCACCCACTGCGCCTCCAGCACCGCCGGATCCGAAAACGGTGATGGCGTATGTGGCCCCAGACTGCTGAGCGGCAAGTTGATTGACTCAGGGAGGTTCCATGCCCGGAAATCCCCTGCTCGCCGCAGGTCGATGACTCGATGCTGCGGCTTGAGACTGATTTCGCTGAGCAGGCTTTGCTCCAGGGATCGTGGCGATCCGTACACTTGCGGAAGAACTTCCAGCGCGTCTCGCTCCCACGCCTCGTCGTATCGGTGCAGGTCCACTTTGGTCAACCGCTGAACAATAGTATAGTTAGTTACGACTTTGTTGCACGACGCGTCATGGATGAACTCACCTCATTGTGGATCGGGGGAAATTGTTCAGTCCCCAACTTCTGGAAATACTCCCCGATGTACTGGTACGGCAGGTCGCAGCACAGGAAAACGCAGTGCGTCAGTCCATCCGGGCCTGCCAAATCACCAAGCCTGTTGGCATTTTTGCGCTTCTCCAGCATCTGCAACAGACCTTGAAGGTTGAATCCGGAAGATGGGCCACATACCAACCCCTCCCGACACAATTTCAGGGACAAGCTGTACGAGTGCTGGGAGCCCACTTCTTCAATGGTATCCACTGCTTCTTTCCATGGAAATTCAACCGGCCGCATGAGTGCATATGACCTAGGCCCAGGCACGCGGTCTCCAGGGGCAGTGCAAACCCCGAGCCTCATCACCGACGGCTTGACGCTCTTGAAGTACGTTCCCAGCCCGGTCATGGTGCCAGAGGTGCCCATGCCAGCGCAGAGGACATTGATCTCCGGCAACTGTTTGAAAATCTGCGGACCTGTCCACCGGATATGCGACTGCCAGTTGTTGTTATTCTCGTATTGATTGGGGTTGACGATATCGTCAGACTCCGCGGCCATTCTGCGCGCATTTTGAATTCCGCCGCGGTTATCAAGCGGCTCAGGCTGTGAGGGACCGCCAAAGAGGGTGATGTCCAGACCGAAGAACTGCATCAACTTCAACTTGGCATCGCTGGTCTTGTTGCTCAAGAATGCCCGCGTATCCTGCACACCGTGCATGACCCTGGCAACCATGGACATTGAGATCACCGTTGAGCCCGAGCTGTACTCGATAATTGTATTTGTGTTGGGTTTCACGCTTGACTCGAGCATGTTCATTGCTGTGCTCACGTCAGCTTAGTCCTCTCTTGATCTCCCTTACTGCTTCGTCCTACCTGGCATAGCTTTAACATTATTTGCCGGATGCATAGTCATCATCTTAGCGTATATGCGAACGCCATCATGATAATACGGATTCAGATGCTCCGGCAACTCAACAAGAGGCAGTGGCGGTTGACTATCCGGATCGAAGTACTTCTTCAGTGAATCCGGACCAAAGTACACATTGCCCTCATTGCAGTTCGACATCGTAGATGAATTCGATGACATATTACCGTCCAGCATTCAGACTTGGGAAGGGAAAAGAAAGCAAAGAGTGAACTTCAGAAAAGCAAAACAGCGGGACATGCTAGACAGATATACTCCTCCTCATCCAGCCCTGGCAGGAAGCCACTCGCTCAAGGCAAAATAAGCCCTCAGAGGGATCTCCACCGTGGGAAATTTATGCTACACGGACCTTTGAGGGGCACGCCGGGAACCAGTCATACCAAGGACGCTGCAAGCGCCAGAAATTCTGGAGATGAATTGGGTAAGTTGAATCAGCGATCAGGAATATTTCGGGAAGAGCAACTGAGATCGATTTCCAATCGAATGTACCTTGTTTGTCAAGGCAACTGGATTGCGGAGTGTCATGTTTGAAAACGGTAGGATCAGCGTCATGGGTTATCTCTGGTATTCGGGATGCAATTGTTCTAGAAACTCGGGTATGCGTTTTGGGTGATTTAGATCTGCGATTTCTGCGATTCTAGGCATTCTCCAGTGTTCTCTAGGGCTGAGTGTGCTCATCAACCTTGGAAGACACCAAGAATACAACGGTTGAGGACCCTCGTGGATGCGAAGAATTGCGGTATATCCCGAGGTCTACAAGTACAAGGATAACTATATTCTAAGAGAATATGAGTACCTTTGAGGGTAATTGAGCACGTTTTATGGGTTTTATCCACTCGATCAAAACTCTTTCGACTTAGTTCTGCCGATCAACGGCTGTCAAGGTTCCGCTTTGGACGTGTCGATCCATGTCGAATTCAGCGATGTCTTCAAAATCAAAGATATCCGGAATCATCTTCCTAGCCCTCTCTGAACTTCATCTCCCACAACTAACTATACACGATGGCTGGAGTTTTGGAGAAGTCGAGCGCCGACAGCTCGGTAGCTGATTTGGCAGGCGCAGACAAAAAAGCAGACGTGATAGTTTTCAACGAACAGACTAATTATGTACCTACGCGCACCATCATCACGGTACGTACCTGGTCAAATGGAAAAGCAATGCTCTAATTCCGAGTTTTTCAGATTTTTCTAGCTTGTTCTAGTGTTGATCTCCTAGCTTTGATGGACCAGACGACTTTGGCGTCCAGTTTGTCCATTATTGGAAATTCATTGGGTGCAAGTGACCAGACTTCGTGGATTTCCGGCGGTTACTTCGTGTAAGTCTTGTCTTGTCTTGGAAACCAGTGTGTCCGGCTAATGGCGCAGCACGTCGACTTGTTTCCAGCTCATCTATGGAAAACTGTCAGATATCTGGTCACGCAAGATTGTACTTTTTGTCGGTCTGGGAATCTTCTTTATCGGGTCATTGGCTGCATCTCTCGCACAGAATGTCACCCAGCTCATCGTTTTTCGAGCCTTGACTGGTGTCGGCGGTGGCGGGCTGTTAACCGTCGCACAAATGATCGTTAGCGACGTTGTTCCTCTTCGCGAACGAGGGAAATATCAAGGTATTCTCGGTGCCGTGGTGGCTATTGCTAATGGCATTGGGCCTATCGTTGGCGGAGCATTGGCGTCCATTTCGCATGACTCGTGGCGGTGGATCTTCCGATTGAACCTGCCCTTGACTGCGATCACGACGCTGGCGTGCTTTTTCTTTATGCCGCTGAGGAAGGTGGAAGGTGATTGGAAGCTCAAAGTCAAGGCTATTGATTTCATCGGTGCATTGCTTGCACTGGGAGGAACCTCGGTTTTCTTACTTGGTTTGAACTGGGGTGGTGGTCAGTATCAGTGGAACTCGGCGCATGTCATTGCGACTCTCGTGGTTGGGTTTGCTATTTCGGTGGGTTTTGTTGCGTGGGAGTGGAAAGGTGCTCGCGTGCCACTGGTGCCGATGCATATCTTCAAAGGCCGAATCGTCAATGGTGCTTGTCTCACCATGTTTATCAATGGATGGAATTTCCTGGTTCAGGTTTATTATATTCCTACCTTCTATCAGCTGGTATTTGGCTATTCGACGGTGAAAGCGGGTGCCATGTTGCTTCCCATTACGTTGATGCAAAGTATGGTCGATTTCCATTTGATGAATAGATTAATGCTTGCTAACCGTCTTTCACAGCCATCAGCAGTACCGGCTCGGGTCTTATCGTTCACTGGGTCGGCCGCTATCGCGAATGCATTCTATTCGGCTGGGCCATTTGGGCCGTTGGACTCGGCCTCATCTCGACACTGGATAAATCGTCCGGACTTGGAAAGCAGATCGGTTATGGGATCTTGACTGGCGTGGGTGTTGGAAACACACTGCAGCCATCCCTGATCGCTATCCAAGCTGGCGTCGAGCGACGAGATATGGCGGTAGTCACTTCATTCCGCAAGTACGTTATTTTGCTTCATTCAATCACAGCTTCTAATAGTTTGTCAGCTTTGCTCGGAATCTCGGCGGTACACTCGGCCTTGCGATTGCCGGAACAATCATGTAAGTACTTCATATCATACAGTGGATACTATGCTCACACTGCCAGTAACAACATCGTCTCGTCATCCATCTCAACACTCGACCTCTCGGAATCCGAATCCCGGTCTCTACTCTCCAGTCCCCAGAGCTATCTATCCAAACAGTCTGCGCAAAATGCCGACCATATCCGCAGCGTCCTGACACCAGCTTATCAGAAAGGGTTCCGCATTGTCTTCATTATCGGCGCAGCGTTAGCAGCTCTCGCTTTCTTCTTGGCATGCGGATTGATGCCTCAGCTCGGTTTAAAGCGGGCCGATGATGATGCTCTGAAGAAGGAAGGAGAGCAGCGAGTGAAGGGTAAAGTGGATGAGGAAAAACGCGGTTAATTAGCTCCTCTCGCTTTCTGTGAATATTAAATGGAGTCGTGGCAGGGGTAAAAGTACATATGATTTTAGTTTCGGGCTTTCTACATAAAACTTGGTTGATACCCCCAAAGCACATAATCAAGAGTCCTCTTTCAGTTGTCAATTTCATGATTTGACTGCAACAGTGTTGAGTGTACGCATGATTGGTTGCACCAGTCGGTGGTACTCTGCTCTTCGAGCTCCAGACCAGAAACTGAGATCCAATAGCCCTATCAGATGGTTAGCCGAAGAATCGTTTCTTAGATTTGCTATTCTAGTGCTATGCATGCCGCAGAGTCTTTGAAGGTAGACCTCATTGGATATGTCGTTGGTTCTGTTCCTAACTCTTGCATCTATTGGGGTTGGGCCTTCCGAGCCGCAGCTTCGATATTTGTAGATAGAGAAAAAGATATCTAGAACGCAATTGAGGCTTGTATTGAAGAGAAATTGAGGAATTAAAAAGACCTAGCACTGAAAGTCATGCAATAACAAACCAAGAATCGTCAAGTCATCAAGTCGTCGCAGTTGAAGCAAAGAGAATTATAAACCCCGAGAAAGAAGGGAGACAGGCAGAAACCGAAGTGCCGAACCCAATTCCAAGCACAAAGCAAAACCAGAAATGCATGCAAAAAAGACGAAGAACAAGGCTAGACGTTTTCAATCACGACGACCTGCTCGACGATCCAATTGGCCAAAACCTGGCCTTCCAATTTCCAGCGTCCATTCATCCACACCTCGCCAAACCAATAAGCCCACGGTTTACCAGAGACAGGGAAGTTCAGGTCCCACAATGCAGCGGAGACGCGGCGGGAAATAGGGCCCTCGGCGTCGGCGGAGAGATCTCGATTGACATTGCGAAGTCCGATGGCAGAGGCCTCGCTACTGGAGCTAACATCGCCGTGCCGAAGATGCCATTCACGCTCGGCCTTTTCGCCTGCGCGCCGAGCAACGGCTTCTTCATCTTCGGCTTGGTAGAGGTCGCATTTGCTGCATTCGGTGCAGCGGGAGCCTGGGTTTATGCGGAAGTGTTCACAGAAGTGCTGGTAGCCTTGGGGTGCTTCAAATTCGTCGTCGGACATGTCGTTCATTACCACACCGTCCATATCGTCGGCTGCACCGTCGTACATGTCTAGGTCTCGGTGACGTCGTCTATCGCGGCCTTGGGCGGGCTGGAGGGGTGGACCGAGTCCTTTGCGGCAGAGGTAGCACATGGAGTATCCGCAGACGCAGGTTAGCTTGTTACAGCCGGAGGATTTGACAAAGGAGAGACTGCAGCGTGGACATGTTCGTTTCACGGCTGCGGTACGTGCTGCCTCGACGGCGGCACGTAGGTCAGTCAGTAGTGGTTCATGGCAGACGTGTGGGTCGCGCCAGGACTTCTGGCAGGTCATGCAGCTGACGCGTTGGCAAGATGGATTGGCGCATCTGAATCGCTTGGGTCGGACCTTGAGGCAGAGGTTTCGAATAGCAGTGCCAAAGATGGCTGTGAGGGAGGATGGGTCCAGGATGAGGAGGATGAAAAAGGGGATGACGAGGATCGGGACGAGGTCAAGGATGAACAGTATCATCAGGATTGTTTGAAGGGTCCCTCCATCTCGACGGATACGCCAGCCAATTCCGCGCACCGAAGGATGATAAACCGGGTCTGCTTCGGCGTAGGAACAGAACGGGCACCGGACCAGCTTGAGTTGCGACTTGAGAAGTGACTCCGATGCCAAACGGTCATCAAATTTGCGCAACGTCTCAATGCCAGCAGTTTCCTGCAAGATGGCCTGCCGGACAGACTGTGGATGGAGACGACCATCGCAAGAGCCAATAGACAACGGAGCCAGACATTTCAACGTGGAATGTTCCAAGTCCACGGACTTACCCCAGCCCTGTCCAAACAAGGCTTCGTGAGTAGTCCGTTGGATGCAGTGATAACAAATGATATGGGCATCTGCCGAACAAGGCGCGATTTCCTCAAAGGTCACGTCACCAAAGCAGCACTCGCATTCATACAGCGCATCGGCGGCTCGAGCCTCTTTCTCATTGAGGGAGGCGGCAAATTGAAAGTCTCCGAGTTCTTGCTCCGCACGTCGTTGGCGTAACAAAGGAGCCACGAGTGCGGCATGTAGTTCAGTATCCAGCTCCGCACATCCCGTTTCTTTCAACCGAGGCAAGCTCTCGCCATCGACATTGCGTTGAAACACCACAAGCGGGTGCTCCTCTTTATCCTTCTTGCGTCGAAAAGACGGAAGAATACTGTTGAAGGTAGCTCGCCAGGTCCGGCGTGATAGATCTCGTAGTATCGGTCGGGCCCGCGAGTAACTGAAATTCACCTCAGCCAGAACAGCATCGACAACACTCTTGCTCAAGCTGCTATATTCCTTGCTTAGAGTCGCCCGCACCGCCGCCTTGTACTCCTCTGATCGGAATCGTTCCTCGGGAGGGACCACACAATCCTCACCAGCCGGATCATCCGCGGCCTGTCGTCCAGAATCATATATATCCCCTTCCTGACATCTGCCTTGTCCAGCAGAAACATTCCATCTGCCCGAAACCCACTTGTCCTTGTGTCGGAGAAGCTGATCGACACAGACCTGTAGCCTGCTCTGGCCATCGAATCGAACCAGCAGCTCCCGAAAGACCTCGATCTTGACGTCCGGGAACACGCGGGTAAGAGTCTCCAGCGCAGCATTAAGCTCATCTTGTTCTCTTTTTTTCTCCTCCGCTTCCTGGCCAGACACCTGAGCCGGGCGGGACAGCAATGTGTTACCGAAAGGGTTGTTGCGTAGAGCTTCGCTCAAGGTGATAGAGTGACTGATCGGGGATGAGGAGGCTCCCCCTCCAAGGCCGGATGGTGTCCAGACATTCCGGCTGGACGAGGAACTGGTAGAGGAAGTGGAAGCCGAGCCGCGATGTCGGCGGGACTGTGATTGTGATGGGGGTGCGGGCGCGTTTCCGTCGGCGGGGTGTGACGGAGACGCGGAGGATCTGGAGAAGCTCAGCGAGAGCACCATTTTATCGGTGAGACGCTGCTACATCCTCGTAGTCAAAAGTAGAGGTCAGTATTTGATAGGAACAGGTTGTTGAGAAGACGACCAGGAAAGAATGAAGGATCACGGTATCGCGGTTACATAAGGCATCAGCACAGTTAACTAAGTTGTTGCCTGCGCTCACTTTGTTGGACTTTTGTAACTATTTACGACTCGCCCGGGGTCTGCTTGTCTGCTGTCTGCTAATTTTGATGGTCTACGAAGTTATATTTTCGTTGTTCTTCATATTCTATCTTTATTTTTAGCTCGATTCGAAAGCCAGTCATGCAGCCTAGACCGTACCAGATCTAGAATTCATGCCGCCCCCAGCCGAGAGACATCCGAAGCACATCCTGTACGGGCGGATGCAGGATGCGAGGTCAATGCAGCTGTCTATGCTTAGTCTCCTAAACCCTTGAAAGGCGCACGGAGACAACGCTACCTAGGTAACCTTCAGTCCAAGTTCAATGTCATTGGGATAATCACATAAGAAAAGTGCAAGTCAAAAATAAGAAGCTACGTATATACAAATAAGAAGTCACAAATGACCGAAGAATCTCAGCTCGCACGCCAGAATCGCTTCAATCGGAGTCCGCGGATATCCATATTTTACAGCTTGGCCTTCGGGCTCTCAAGGAGCTCGGCACCGGCGCCAGTGATGGCGGGCTTACCGGTCTCGACCACAGTAGCCTGGAAGAGGACGGTGTTGCCCTCCTTCCACATCTCGGTCTTGAGAGTCTGGCCGGGGAGCACGACACCGGCGAAGCGGACCTTGAGGTTCTTGTACGGACCGTACTTGGTGAACACAGCCTTGGAAGCGATACCCAGCGAGCACAGACCATGCAGGATGGGAGTCTTGAAGCCCCCGACCTTGCTGAACTCGGGGTCGATGTGCAGGGGGTTACGGTCGCCGTTCAGGCGGTACAGGGCAGCCTGGTCCTCTGAAGTCTTCTCCTCGACCACGGCGTCGGCCTGGCGCTGTGGGGGCTTGTACGCAGCGGTGGCATTCTTGGGACGTTGGGCGGTGGGCTTGGGGGAGCCGCCGAAGCCGCCGCTGCCACGGATGAAGACAGTGGACTCGTTGTAGAACAGGTCCTCGCCAGTCTTGGCATCCTTGGTGGTGTAGCCGGCTACGACGAGGGCGGCGTTGCCCTTGTCGATGACATCGATGAGCTTGGGGTAGGTCAAGGTCTTGGCGGCGGTGGGGATGGGGTACTTCCGGACCTCCATGTACTGCTCACCGTGCAGCAACATCATAGGCGAGAAGTCCTTGACAATCTCGTCCATGTTCCAGGGGGTCTGGGTGTTGAACCAGGGGACCACACCGTACGAGGGGAGAGCCTGGAAGTGCTCGTTGTTCTCGTAAACCAGGGGCAGGTCGGTGCGCTTAGCGCCCAAGCTGAGGTTATAAAGGATGATATCACGGTCCTCATAGTCGAAGGCAGTACCCTCGGTCGACAGTCCCTTGGCCTTCTCGATGTTCTGGAGGTACTCGTTCTCACCACTAGACTCGCCGCCACGACGGTTGGCCATATTGGCCATGATGCGCTCGGCGCCGGCTTGGGCATCCTCAGGGTGATCGGCACGACCGTCATCAAAGTCGACGATCTGCTTCCACTTGGCAACGACTTCCTCGGGGGTCAGCTTGACATCCACAGGGAAGCCGTGGCCACCAGAGCGCTGCCAGCGGGTGCGACCGAACCAGCCACTGCCACACTCAAAGAGACCCTTGGTGGAGGGCTCAGGGGCGGCGTCAGAGCACAGTAGAACAACCAGGGGAGCGACATAGTCGGGCTTGAAAGCCTGGACCATCTCCTCGGGCATGATAGTACGGGTCATGTTGGTACCAGCGTTGGGGGCAATGGTGTTGACCTTGATGTTGTACTTGGCACCCTCCATTGCGAGAGTGCGGGAGAGACCTAGGATACCCAGTTTGGCAACAGCGTAGTTGGCCTGGCCAAAGTTACCGTAGATACCGCTGGTACTAGCGGTGTTGACCACACGACCGTACTTCTGCTTGAGGAAGTAGGGCCAAGCAGCCTTGGTGACCTTGTAGGTACCACGCAGGTGCACGTTGATAACCGAGTTCCACAGGTTGTCGTCCATGTTGGTGAAGGCCTTGTCACGAAGAATACCAGCGTTGTTAACCAGTACATCGATACGGCCAAAGGCATCAATGGCAGATTTGACAACGGCATCACCATCCTCGCAAGAGGCCTTGTTGCCAACGGCCTTGCCGCCCATCTGCTTGATCTCGTTCACCACATCGTCAGGGTTCACGAGGTCATTAACGACGACAGAAGCACCGAGCTTGGCGAAGAGCAAGCAGTATGCGCGACCAAGACCGGCGCCACCACCAGTGACAAGGGCGACACGACCCTTGAAATCAGGCTCCTCTCCCTTGGGAGCACTGGGCATCTTCAGGCCATTCTCAAGGAAGCCCATGAAGTCAGCAGGGCCCGTGGGATACTCGGGCTGGGAGAAGTCATTGACATCGTTCCACTTGCGCGCGATAGCGCCAGGGGTCAGAGAGTCATCGGTCTTGAGGAGAGCACCCTTAGCGCGCTCCCAGCGGAGCTTGGCGACGTGGCCACCGCCGACTTCGTAGATACCACCGGTCTCGGTGGTGTTGGAGGAGTGAACAAGAGCTGCAACCAGGGGAACGACCCAGTCGGGTTTCAGGTTCTCCAGGACGTCCGGGGGCATCACAGTGGCTGTCATGCGGCTAGCAGCGATGGGAGCAATAACGTTGGCAATGATGTTGTACTTTGCACCCTCCTTGGCCAGGGTCTCGGTGAAACCGACCTGGCCAAGCTTGGCAGCCGAGTAGTTGGCCTGGCCGAAGCTACCAAAGAGACCGGCCGCGGAAGCGGTGTTGATGATGCGACCATACTTTTGTTTCCGGAAGTGAGGCCATGCGGCTCGGGCGCACTAGAGACAAGTCGAGTCAGTGTTGCGCGCATGGGATAATCGTCGTGTGGGGTATCATACGTTGTATGCACCGTAGGTGTGAACACGGTTGATCAAGTCCCAGTCCTCATCCTTCATGTTCTTGAAGCTGATATCCCGCAGGATACCGGCGTTGTTAAGGAGCACATCGATGCGGCCAAAGTTCTTGACGGCGGTATCGATGATGCCCTCGCCGTTCTCGACGCTGTCGTAGTTGGCGACCGCCTTACCGCCGGCGGCGCGGATCTCGTCGACGACCACATCTGCGGCCTTGAAAATATTAGCAGATGAGCAAGTCAATTTAAAGAAGAGAGGAATACCTTTGATGATTTGCCTTCACCCTTGTGAGAAACGCCGAGGTCGTTGACGACAACGCTAGCACCCCTCGAAGCGAAGAAGAGAGCGTATGCCTTCCCCAGACCACCGCCGGCGCCGGTGACGACAACGACTTGATTATCAAAACGCAGTTCGGACATGGTGTGTGTAGAGTCCGACCAGTTCAGAATTGGGGGAAGAACTAGAAGGAGGAGAAATGACGGAGAAAGCGTCGTTTAAAGACGGGGAGCTCGGCACAGCTGGGGGACCTCGGCACGTTCTGTAAGCAATCGGGCGTATTGTTACGCTGGCACTTCAACCGCTTCACATGCCGACAACTATATCGTGCGTGTACTTTGCATCCAGTTTACATGGTACAAGTGATTGATTCACTTTGATTATTATGTCCCGGTACTCCATACTCGTGTGCCTACTACTTCCCCCATATATTAATATGTACCGAGTACCGTGCTGACTCGGGCATGTGACAACCACGTCATAGCCATGTGTCAGTCTACTGTAAGTCGTTGCAAATGTGTACAGTTATGTATTGATCTTGTTTATGTTGTGCATTCATTTCTGCTTCATAGAGTCATGGAGAAGGTTGTTGCTTTTCTCGTCCGAGAAGGGACAAATGTTTACTGTGTAGGACTGAAGTATCCCCCGCGGGGGCAACAAAACCCCAGATTCCGCCGGGGAACATACCGGCTATCGTAACCGACCAAGTCCCTTCACTGTAAATCCATATTCCTGGACTAAAGATGCCGGAAATAGTCGACGACAAGTCCCAGCACTGCATCCCGTTCCTTCTGGAGCGTCTGCACGCTCACAGCGAGCGGCATCGCAAAGCAGACGGCTTGGCTGATACCCCACCGTTCTTCCTTGGTCTCAATGGCGTACAAGGAGCCGGCAAGACGGTTCTGGTAAGCTGAGTACTCGTCCAACCTCGGGAACTGAGCTAACCATACTGTCCATGCTGTACTGTGCAGGTGTCAACATTGCAGAATACCCTCCGCTCCGCTCCGTATTCGCTTTCCGTCGTGACTCTCTCGCTCGACGATATCTACCTCACCCACGACGATCAAGTGGCCCTTGCCCAAGCGCACCCTAAAAACCCCCTTCTTCAACACCGCGGCCAGCCTTCGACACACGATTTAGTGCTGGGTGAGCAGGTGTTTGATTCTCTTGCAGCGGAGCGCCCCACTGCGATCCCGCAGTATGACAAGTCTGCTTTTGCGGGGCAGGGTGATCGCGTGCCCCAGTCACAATGGCAAGTTGTGAATGCCGAGGGGCAGGAGAAAGTGAAAGTGGTCATTTTTGAGGGCTGGTGCGTCGGCTTTCGCGCCTTGGATGAAAAGACCCTGCGTGAGAAGTGGGAAGCTGCTGTGCGGCAGAAGGATAGCGGCAACTACCAGGGTCGATTGGGTCACGTCAAGTTCGAGGATGTTCAGACTGTGAACGATGCATTGAAGCGATACGACGTGTTGACTGAGTGCGTAGTCCCTTTGGTTGGAAATTATGGGACACAAATTGGCTAACAGAACCTTACAGCAAACTTGACGCCTTGATTCATATGTGAGTATTCCTATAAGTCTTGATGTCGTGAACTTCCAAGACTGACGATTCCTCCAGCGATGCGCAGGACCTCCGCTTTGTTTATGAATGGCGCCAGGAGCAAGAGCGCGGCCTGCGTGCCACCAAGGGCACGGGAATGACCGAGGAGCAGGTTAATCACTTTGTGGACGGCTGTTTGTGCTCCTTCGCTGAGTATTCATCCGGTCAAAGAAGCTAGCTAATTGTGTTTATCCCAGATTTTCCCTCCTACGAGCTTTTCACAGATACTCTTCGCGAAGGAGTTTTCAAGCCTACTGCGCACCAGGCATCCACGGCATCTGACTGGGAGGGCAGACAGCTTCGTCTTGTCGTGGATCGTAACAGGAGAGTACAGGATGTGATCCGGATCTAATATATACAGCCTATAATTGATCAGAGGGGAAATGGCCCACTCAATAGTCTTTGTACAGTTGCTAGATCTCAAGTGCTACGAACTCGAAGATATATATCGGCCGAATCAAAGTTAAACGGGTAGCTGTGGGGTATATATGTGAACAAAAGACCAAAACTAAACGCTCAGTAAACACAAATCTATAAAATGGCGCGTTCAAGGTTATGAATCTTAATGTCCTGGCCGGCGCGAGACCTAGCGGAGTTCCACATCCGTGCCCCATCTTGACCACCTGCCCGACCGCCTTGAGAACCGACGATGACACCTGGTTATGTAGTAGTGTTTGGGAATTTCCAGGTGGCGCGACACCTTTCAAGATGCGAGGATCCAGTCCTCACGAGGGGATTTCCTTCATGCATGCGGTGTGATGGCCCACATTTGCGACGCTGCCCTAGGGTACCACTTTTTTACTATGTTGATGCTCCTTAAACTCTCACCCGCTATCATCAAGCAGGTTTTGAGGCGACCAATATTCATTCTCTGGCCCCTGCGCATCCAACCAAACTAGGCCGTCAGCCAGCAGGTCATCGATCACCGTTTGGGCTCGGGCCTTTTCCCAATTGAGATTGAGCCGCAACATCGAGACGCTGACAAACCCCAGAACCTGGATCGCTTCAAGGACAGTAGCTTGGTCGGTATTAAGCTCCTTGGGGATAGAACGGATGTATTGCTTGGTGCCGACACGAACGATGGAGAAACCGGAGGCGAGGGGTTCTAGGGAGCGAACGGCGCGCAGAATGTCATCCCTGTCCGAGCAAATAGCAGTGTTAGCCAAATTCAAATCTAGCGTAAACCGGATAGAAGGTGTAAGCCATACTCCGAAACCTCCAGGCCACTTCCAATTGCCTTTCCCTTGCCGACACGCGTTCGGCACTCTTCAACACCAAGCAAGCCTCCATTTTCACTCCTCGTTTCCCGGCACAGTTCCACCACTCGGACAGCAACTTCAAAGTAAAAGTCATTCATATCACCGCCCAGAATCTGTGTCCAGAAACTGCCTCCCTCGCCGAGTCCGCGGCGGCCATTCTTGCCTTTGATGTTACTCGCGGCAAGGGGATCCACGCCGATCGTGTTGCACATGCGCGCAAATTCTGCTCGGAAGGTAGGATTCGACTTGATGGTGGAACCGTGTTCCAGAGCGAAGGTGTGTAGCAACGACTGGAAGACGGAGAGCTGGGTCTGGAGGGATGCGAGATGCGTGGATCGTAGGTTAGCGCCATGAGTAGCATATGATTGGGTCGCCTGGTTGCGGTTCACAAAGGCCCCGAGGCCAACACCGCGACGAGACATGACTGCAGGTCTAATGAGAGTTCGGATTGGGGAGTCGCGGGGCTGATTGGGGAACCTCGGAATGAAGTCATCTGATCCATCTGATAAGCCGGAAGCCCTAGTCACGGGCGATAAGGGCAATGAAGTTCCCCATATGGTTTAGTGCGGTCACAACATAGACTAACCCTTAATTGGCTAGATCGGACCCAGCACCCGCACAAGCGAATTCTCTTTTCTTCGTCCTTTCGCTCGAACTTTTTCCTCGATCATCCCTCGCCGACCATCCCGCGACAACTCCAGCACAATGGCCGCCACTACGTATGCTTACCCTTTCCCTTCTGACTGATTCAATCTCCATGAGATTGTGAGGTTCCAGGTATAGTCGTCCTTCTCGCTGGAGATGCCACGGTCGTCGTCGCCGGCGGCCGCTGTGCACCAGCTCGATCTTTCCCGCGTCCTCTGCCTGCTCGAATGGCCTTCACACATGCACGTACATGTCGCGTGTCAATGGAGACTGCCGAAAAAGCGAGGACCATGGGAGTCTTGAGGTGGAAAGCCGTTGTGGCCTTCTCCTCTAAAACCATTGTTGTTAGCTATCGCCGTCCAGTGCTTTCGATGCGGTAAAAGCAGTCACTGCGCTTGGGGTGAAAGGCAACAACAGATACTTCCTGAACATTTGTTCGGGGTGTTGTCGGATGAAGGCAAAAATGGCAGAAATTTTCAGAAATTTTTGGGTGGTCAGATTTTTGCGAACCTTGTGTTGAAACACGCACAAGTAGTACCAAGTGTAATCGACCGTAGAGCCCCTGCCATGGCCCTCACTGATTAAAGACATTTCGTCGAGTTTATTTTATTATGCCTTCCAGTTGAGAATGTGGCGCTATGCTGCAATTCTTACACTCGGCGGATTGTTTCATGTCTCGGTACTTCCGGACGGACTATACTAACCTCCCACAGCTCCGTCCCCACCCAGAACCAGGTCCTGGTCCCTGAGACCCTCCTGAAGAAGCGCAAGTCCCAGGAGGCTGCTCGCGCTGAGCGCCGCGCTGAGGCCGAGGAGAAGAAGAAGGTCGGTTTCTTTGCCCTTCCCGCATTACCACACCCTTCCCAACTATCTGATGATAACTACCAACCACGCGACTAGACCTTCGGGTCGATGCTGTCGGATTGTTAACCATCTTTCGGGGCTGACACCGTTGGACCCACCTGCATTTAATACACACCAACATAGTTTGGAATCTCCTGCTGACTCGAGATCCAACAGGCCAACAAGGAGAAGCGTGGCGTCATCTTCAAGCGCGCCGAGTCCTACGTTAAGGAGTACCGCGATGCTGAGCGTGAGAAGATCCGCCTGGCCCGCGCTGCCCGCCAGGAGGGCAACTTCTACGTTGACGATGAGCCCAAGCTGGTCTTCGTTGTCCGTATCAAGGGGTACGTCTCGACGATCACTCACATATCTTCGAATTGAAGACTGACTTTTCCCCTCAGTATCAACAAGATTGCCCCCAAGCCCCGCAAGATCCTCCAGCTGCTCCGTCTGCTCCAGATCAACAGCGGTTGCTTCATCCGCCTGACCAAGGCCACCCAGGAGATGTTGACCATCGTCAACCCCTACATCGCCTACGGTTACCCCAACCTGAAGACCGTCCGTGAGCTTCTGTACAAGCGCGGTTACGGCAAGGTCAACAAGCAGCGTACTCCCCTGACCGACAACCAGATCATCGAGGAGCACCTCGGCAAGTACGGCATTGTCTGCATGGAGGATCTGATCCACGAGATCTACACCGTTGGCCCCAACTTCAAGCAGGCCAACAACTTCCTGTGGCCCTTCAAGCTGTCCAACCCCAACGGCGGTTTCCACCAGCGCAAGTTCAAGCACTTCATCGAGGGCGGTGACACTGGTAACCGTGAGGATAACATCAACGGCCTCATCCGCCAGATGAACTAGATTAACTTCTAGTGTGATCTGAAGTGGGTAGCCATCAAAATGGAGTCTTGAAAAAAATTATCACGACGTTCTGTCACGGGTTGTTTGTTTAGCACACGGGCTGTGTATTTGGAGTCAATTAGCGATACCATGGTCTGGGATTTCCGGAATTTAATGCTTCAGGCAACCCGCAATCGCATGTTCACCACTGTAGACATTCATACACGCCGTAGAATTTCGGAATGAGGGATCCTAGAATTTGTTGTAGCGGATCTGCTTGGGATCACGGCTTAGGCTCTAGCTTACGATAGTTGGCCCAAGAAGTAACTACGTGGCCGTCTAATTTTGCTAAAACTTCAACGGATTCTGGGATTCTAATTCACGGTTTATTGTGACAGAGCCATGACTGCTTACGTAGAATCAAACCATTCGTCATCCAGAAGCTGTTTGGCCGAAGGTCTATCCCTAGGGTCAAGCTTCATGATTCTCAAAATAAACTTTTTGTCCTCCTTCGAGACTTCCCTCTCTCAGATACGCGCGAATGGCATCTGCTTTCCACGCAGACTTCCCATAACCTGCATAAGTGCATTTAGAGTGACCGGGGGTGCGATATCCTGGTAAGAGACCGGGAAAGGCCCAAAGAATTGGCACTGTCTTGTAAGAGTTCTCAGGTGGTATTTCCTCATGATCAGGCGAAACATCCGGCTTGAACATGAAGAAATTGTCACCATATATCAAAGTGATGAGCTGAGAAAAGCAATTAGCACGGAAATATTCCCGATATTCGCAAGCCTTGTACGAACCGTGGCTCCAAACGACCATATGTCCGTCGAGGTAGTCCAGCCAATTCGAAGCTGAGCTTCAGGACTCCTCCAAATTGGCCCTCCTATCAAATCACCATCTTTTGCATAACTAGAAGTCGCGGGGACAGTATTTCCACAGTCTGCGAGTTGCACATCGGTGAAACGTATCCCAGCCTCAACACTGTAGTTCACAAGAATGTTGTCTGGTTTGATATTTGTCATGATGTAGTCGTATTATAGTTTAGTTATATTCGACGTTGCGGATCTAAATATACTATACTGACCGGTGTGCACGAACCCTTCTTTATGTAGGACATTCAATGCTCGAAGGACCCGATTTGCAACATACTTGATTTCATCTTTGCTGAGGCTTTTGGATACCGCAGCATTCAGGAGGTGGTCATCGAGGTATCTCAAAACGATAGCTGGTGGATCTTTTGGTTCGATGATCTCGTCAAGCATTGGACGCAAGAATGGGCTAAGACTCTGAAATTTTTCGAGAACGTCTCGCTCGTTTTGTAAACGAAAGTGGCGAACACTTTTGATGATTACTGTTTGGTTGTTTTGAGATCTCTCACTATTAGCCTTTGGCAGGCATGGGGTTGGTCAGCCACGGTTTGCTACGTACCTTGCCAGCCAAATACAATCCTGAAGATGTTTTGTGACGGTATAACAGCCTTTTTTCCCCTTCAGAAGCTGCCCAAGATGAATAATGCCAGACATTTTAAATGGAACGGGATCTTGGAGGCAATAATGAGAAGGCTGGCTAATGAAGGGATCTCGGGATTTAGATTCTTCCGCGGGCCACTCATGACTACGGGCATTTTTCTAGTTCTGGTTCCCCTTTCTTCTTCTTCCCTCAGGCTTAGTTACTCTCGTTATTGCTACTACGAATGAACCTCATCGAGTCTTCGTTATGATTGGCTACGTATATTGTACTCCTATAGAAGCTCGACCCTTTAATATGCCTAGCTTTCCGATTTCAAAACTATATACTAAGAAATACGAGACTTAAGGGGTTCGTAGAATACAATAGGAATGAATACAGGGGTGAAAGTATAGAGCGGCAAGGGCGCTAGACCTAGCAAATAAAAAAGAGCAAATGTCAAAAATGAATAGAAAATAAAAACATACAACAGCAGGGATTCGCTGGTGGTCACCCACCCAACTACTAACCTGCCGGCGTGTGGCTTAAGTACGGCTGAGCGGACGGGAAGCCCTGTTCTCCACACCCTATGGTCGTATGTACTATTCATATTCTTTCTAGGATTTATAATGCAAACAGACGATATAGTTTAGAGATCGACGGAATGACAACCACATCTTCCAAGGTTCACAATAACCACACCTTCTGCTACCACGAAAGATTTATAAATCGGAGGATTCGACGATGAGCACGTGCTAAGTTTTTGAAGTTTTCGAATAATTTTCGAATAAAGACATTAACTATTAACTAGTTAGTTAACTTGGTTGAAGTTATCCTTCCGGTGCTGTTTAGCATTCGCCCGAGCCCATCGCAACGCCGACGCCCGGAGCTGGACTCGCGCCCAAGGCGGGGCATTAACCTCGCTGTTTACTTCTGTCGCTTTGCGTGCAAGGGTATGTGCCCGTGTAGTATTCTCAAAGTCTTCGTCAGTTGGTGGCTTCAGGCTGACCTTAGCCCCCATCTCCAACAGCTGGTTAAGTGCTTCCGTGATCTAAGTGATCAGAGCCTGTCCGCCTTGGAGACGTGGCTTTGCAAGCGACAGCAGGACGGCAGGGTTGTTCACAACGATCGTAACCTGGACTTTCCACGGTGACATCTGAATACGAGGGAGCATCGTTTCAACATACGCGACAGCCTCTGACCCCACCCCCAGCTGCGCAAAGTAGGCGTTGAGTGCGTCTCCAGTGCCGACCGTCCGATTTGACAATGTCCACTTGATTGACACGAACTGCTAGCCCCGTTCCGACCAGACCATTGCGGACGCTGACACTGGTGAACAACCAGAGACGGGCACGGCCGGCTTCGTGCAACCCTTTCATATCGGATCCGACGGCAATCAACTCCCCCAGGGGCCGTTGCCGCGGATCTAGAGGGAAGGGTCGAATGACCTCCATGTCAGACAAGCATTGGGGTCAGTACTTCGCCAGTATTTTGAACGGTGACGGGTACCTCCCATCTTGCCGCCGCTCGACAGGACCAGAAGGGGTGATCCTTGGGTAAGGTGTGGCAGACAATCCAATGCTTCAAGATACGTGCTCGAAGGCGTACGACAGTTGGTTCAATCCCCGCCTCGGCCTCAGCGATGGCGAGGGCTGTGCTTTGGAACACGCCTACGATCGCCTGAGATGCGACTCGCTGGATGGCTTCGAACGGCCGTACGGTTGGAACAAGAAGAGAATAGGAGAGAGCGGCGAGCCTTGCGGCAGGCCCGCGTGCTTGATAGCCATTTCCTCGGACTGGTACATGCTCACGACGATCGACGCCCGTCGGGAGGAGTAGAAACTGTCGACCCATCGGATTAGGAGCTCCGGGATTCTTCGTTCTCGCAACCTCCGCAATAGGACACCCCGTCATAGGCACCTTTGACATCGAAGCTCACTAGACTGAGGACTTTGCCCTCGCGCCACGCATCGTGTATCTTTTATATTAATATGTTGAGCGCTTTGTTCGCATGATCGCCTTCGACGAGCCCCAAAATGATTCAGGGGCAGTAGCTGGTGTTTTTCAACTAGGGCTGAGATTCTGTTGGGGACGACTGCTTCTAGTGCCTTTCCAAGTGTGGCCAACAGCGAGATAGGGCGGTATGATTTCGGCAACGATGGGTCACGCCCACCCTTGCGTATCACCACGATTTTGCAGGACGATCGCGAAGTGAGAAACAGCCGAAGTGAGACCAGCAAGGGCTAGCCAAGCGGTGGTAAGGAAGAGAGCAGTCAGGCGCGTTCTGATCATGGCACCTTGTCGTGTTCAACGCCATTTAACCAAGTGCAGGGGGTGAAGTGGCAATTTCGCCGCCAGACAGACCACTTTCAGCGCTCGGTGATCAACGTAGGTAGTACTGACTTCGACACCGACACAATAACAGGAACCTTCGATTACTGGTAGCGTGAAGCCATGGCCCATTGATATTTGCAGCAGAAACAGTACAATTGGCCCAGGTGGCGAAGAGTACAAACCCAGCGCGACGGGACCATTCCATCTTGAAGTGAATGCGTATCGACGTATCCATCATTGGTAGCTCTCTATACCTCATCCGCTTGGCTATCGCCAATCGACACACTAATCACGGATGGCAACTGAGATAAAAAAGATGCGATACTATTCGGCGACTCGTGCCCGGAAACTAGTAGTTCCGCATCAAAGATCTGAGTATGTCCCTGAGCCATCATAGGCGGCGGAAGAGGCGACTCGGGAGGAACAGATCTCCTCGTCGATTGCCGCTCTACGCCGCCTGCGACTGGACTATTCAAGCCAAATGCTGGACTGTGCAGTGAGGATAGCACAATCTCTTCAATTCGCCGCACTGCAACTGCTACCGCTCCAGCCTTGATAATCCCCTCTAGGATTGGCTCGAGCCCTGTATTAAGCACTCGATAGCGGACTATAATAAGTGACTCCAGAGACTTATTTCTGGTACATATTTTCTGCACACTGATCCAAACAAATGGGAGGACAACAACCGTAACGAAGTAAAGCGCAGTCGCAATACACGCTAGAATAGGCAGGCCTGCTGCACAAGCGGATCCAACAGCAGACGTTAGCCAGACAGCAGCGGCAGTTGTAAGGCCTCGGACCTCGCTTTGCTGTTTGAAAATGATGCCACCGCCAATGAAGCCAATTCCAGAGACGATCTGTGCTGCAATTCGGGAGGGGTCCACAACCACGCGATACTGGGACAGAATATCCATGAAACCGTACTTGGATACTAACATGAAGAGGGCTGATCCCATTCCGACCAACGTGTTGGTGCGCAGTCCAGCGCTTTTCTGACGGAGCTGGCGCTCAATCCCGATAAGGGCAGAAAGGCCGACTGCGAGAAGCAGTTGGCATATTTGAGGCCAACCTTGGCCGTCGGGTTCGTTAAACAAGGCCATTACCAAGCAGGTCGATTGACTAGCTGTTCAACAAAATCCAGTGACTCGATGTAAAACGCGGGTGGTTAATAGGATAGTAAAAGGGCGGTTAGCTGAAAAGAATTCATTTGCCGGCTCGGAATTTATTTTTGCCGGCCGAGCCATCACTATGACGTAGGGGTGTGGGCCTGTTGACTAAGGGGCCATGCCAGAACAATGGCGGTGTGGGGAAAGTGGCATTGACCCTTACACGCGAAAAAAAATATTTCCTAAGATATATCCGACCCTTACACTGATAATAAATTTACTGGCCATGTATATTTCGCATCCCTTATCTCAAGGCAAAAACCCTATTAGCACTGGTCCTTATAACTGAATACAGTTATGTTTCTGAAATACATGTTTTGGTGCTTTGTCTGCTCGGCTCGAGTCACGCGCTTTATACAGTAGTTCCTGAAAACGGTGTCACCACCTAAACTCTTTCACTGTTTCTCGAACCCTAGTGCTAAGAAACGCTAACCTACCTTTGGAGTAGCGTAGTAATCATCTATGGTACTGGACATGTACCGTAAATTACCGGGCTATTATAATACCGGTAATCTGTTTATTATCTGTCACAGCGAAAAGCTACCACCTCAGTGCCCCACGTCAACTTTCCTAAGCCACACCCGAGTCTCCTCGTGGGCGTTTACACCTGCGGTGTGACGAACAATGGCTCCCAACCTAGCCAAATCCACGCTCGTATTTATTCATGATATGATAAGCAGTGGTGAACTAACTACGTCCCAGATGGCGGAAGCCGCTGGCTGCAGCAAGCGTGCAATCATCAGGATTCGGTCTAACTTGCGACTATTCGGTAGCATCAAAGCTCCTCCTATCAAAGGTGGACGACCACGAAGCATCACTCCGATTATGCTGGAAGCCCTGTGCGACCATCTACTCGAAAAGCCGGACTTATACCTTCATGAGATGGAGCTTTTCTTTCGCGATGAATTTGATGTATCCGTCCCAAAGTCCACGATCAGCGATGCCTTGCATCGCGAAGGCTGGTCCAAGAAGACAGCTCGACAAAAAGCAAAAGAGCGTAACCCAGATTTACGCGATGATTACTGTCATCTCATCTCGGAATTTAGCTCATACCATCTCGTGTACGTGGATGAATCTGGGTGTGATAAGCGGATAGGGTTCAGAAGAACTGGGTGGTCTCCCCTTGGTACGACACCCGTCCAAGTGTCAAAATTCCATCGTGATCAACGTTATCAGATTCTGCCTGCATATACACAAGATGGGATCCTACTCTCTCGTGTCTTCCAAGGCTCGACCGATGCTTTATTTTTTGAAGATTTTATTGAGGAACTTCTACATCACTGTGGGAAATATCCCGCGCCTAAGTCAGTTCTCGTCATGGATAATGCATCCTTTCATCATTCTGAGAGGATTGAGCAACTGTGCTTTGACAAGGGAGTCAAGCTAGTGTATTTACCTCCGTACTCTCCCGACCTAAACCCGATTGAAGAGTTCTTTGCGGAGCTAAAAGCCTTCATTCGGCGTCATTGGCAGTCTTATGCCGATAATCCGGATCAAGGATTTGATAAGTTCCTCGACTGGTGTATTGATAAGGTCGGAACAAGGGGACAGAGTGCAAGAGGTCATTTCCAAAATGCAGGTCTCGATATTGAAAAGCTCTAAGGGGAAAAATTCACATATGTGGCCTAATGTAGGAAGGAAAAGGAATGGGTTTATGCACACGTAGGTACGTCCATTCGGACACACTGGGCCGAATGTGGCTTCAAGTTTCGTAATCTCTCTCCGCAATCAAGGGGTTGACCATTTTCCGAAGACTAACGCGAGTTCTATATCTGGCAAAGCTTTTAGGGCCAAAACAAAAGGAAAGGAAAGAAGACGATGGGGCTTTACTCCATATTTGGGAACCAGAAGAAGAAGTTGCCGTATGATACTAAAATTACATCATGTTGATCCGGCCTCCAGCTTCCAGACTTGTTTCCAGGCTTTGAAAGCGCTCTTTCAAAATCCAGCCTCCCGTAAAAAGTAAGACTGGTAATGACGATACACCGGCCAACAGCCCCAGTGCCCAGCCCATGGTTCCCCAACCACTGTGTACACGAATGAACCCCGCAAAGAAAGGCCCGACAATACTACCGGTCGCAAACCCGATATTAGTTAGACCGAGTGCCAGCGCCACAGCTCCACCCTTACCGAACACTTCTGGCGTCTGGCGCTCCTTTTCTCCGACAAATCTAATGACATCTGCGTATAGAGCCGGCATCGCTATGGAAATACAGACTCCTATAATTGTGAGGAGTGCGCAAAGGAGAATTTTGTGTCGTATGGAATCATTCGTCACGAATCGCAGAAGGATCATGACAGGCATAAGCGACAGGGATGCACCGGCGGTTACGTAGCGGCAAGATCGGGGAAATTTATCCACGATGGACCCGGCGATTGGGCTTAAGGCGTGTGGTATGATGAGCGGGAGGAAAATCAATCCCTGGCCGCCTTGCTTCCACCTAAAGTTTTCCTGCACAAAAAGCGGAAGAACACTGTCGAATGAGCTCATGGTTATGGAGACGACTAGGCTTCCCCAGACGGCAACGATAACACGAGGTGAGCTCAACAGGATTCCAAGTCGACCGAGCACACCTCGTGGAGTTGCTTCCTGTAGCGGGCCTTGGCTAGGAGATTAGTTACTAGTGTCAGCACTTTTAGGCTTTTTGGGGCGGCTTTCATTGCAACTTACTGTTCCATAGCATGATGCTGTTCTATAGCGGGTAGCCCCTCCTCCGGTTTAAGCCACTTGATAGCATGTCTTCTTTCGATCAACGCTAGCCGGAGAACAATATCGAGGCCAATCAGGCCAAACGCAATACCGAAAACGGCGTAGTATCCGGCATGTTGGTACACAACACCACCGACAAGGGGCCCAGCCAATATTCCGACACAACAGGCCATTGTAGTGTATCCGATGGCTTTACCGACACCATCTTTGCCCACAGTGTCGGCCACCAGCGCATTCCCAACAACCCAAACCACCGCGGATGCTGCCCCTTGGAATAAACGACCGGAGATCCAAAATCCAATATGGTCCCCAGCGCAGAGCAGAGCAGTCGCTGCGCCTAGGCCTACCAGGGCAAAGAGATACGGATTTCGACGCGATTCGAATCGATCGGCAATGTACCCGGCGATAGGGGAGGAAGCCAACAGACCAACCCCGAACAATGCTAAAAGAATTGAGTTCCAGGTTTGGAGACTTCCTTTAGGGATTCCAACTCTGGATTGTAGTGCAGTGGGGGTCACGGGCACAATCAGCCCATACAAGAAGATATCTGTCGCGCCAGCGTACGAGACGACTGTGGTGACGAACCATCCCGAAGATCTCAGCTCCAGAAACCTGGGTCGTATGGCAACATGCTCTCTATTCTGGGAGCCGTTCCGTTTCCAAAAACCCATGCCAGTGAGCGGATAGTTGAATTGATAATCAGGGCAAGACGTCGAGTCGGATCAGTGGCGGCGTCGTACAAGCTAGGAATAGATGCCTTTCTCTCAAGTGACGTGTAGGGAAGCGATGTAAGCATTAGTTTACACATAACTGCTGATGAGCATCTAAAGAGAACGATACGGCGGGGTCTATTTAAAAGCGAGTTGTTCAAAATGGTTGAGGCAAGAGTTTCTTCGCGCTCGCGTAGCCCTCTAGGACCCGCTTTCGGGCGGTTGAAGTCCCCACATACCCAGCTGAAACTGCCATGACCAAGGATGACTCATTTAGGCTCATGCCGATCGCTCGACAAAGAACCTCTTGGAGTAATGTAACTTTACTGTAGAGCTAGTTACATGAGCGCTAAATCCGGAAAGGAATGGAGAAACCTTAACACGGACTTGGCCTGAGCCGCTGTTCAGATTTTAATGCTAAGCGGATTCGAGACTCCGCTACCCTTCTCGTGGATCGGTACTTCAAAGTTTTCGGTGCGAACCCAGTCGGTCCAGTTTTCTAAATCGATCGATCGTTTTCATACGTCAGAGCTATAGGACAGCTGTGGGGCTAATAGAAGATGACAGGTGGTCGGATCTGCAAGATCCACCGCTGCCGGAGCTGTTTGGATTGTTTGCATATCTCTGGAAGGTTCCAGCAAGACACGTAACCTTCATACACAGATAAGCATGCGGTTCGTAGCTTGGTTCTGTAAGTATTTGTACTTGTAAAAAACCGGAGAATTAATATTTCCATTCCTTTCTAAATATGGCTTAGCGTGACTTGGCATTAGGGTTCGGGAAACAATAAAAGAGAGTAGGTGGTGACACCGTTTCTCGGAACTACTGTAATTGAGTCATGTGTCCTTGCTTCTAGGACAACTTATAATTCAAGCGCGCATGAAATTTGTCAATTTTATCTACCTAGGTAATTATGGATACCTTGATGTGTCCCTTTGCTATACAGTATTTCGGAAATCGCTGTCATCTACACTCTTCAATTGTTTCTCGTACCCTAATGTCAAGTGATTCTAATCAGGCCTTTCACCGCACTGCAAGACGCGCGGCGTGCAGCAGAAACTCGGGAATCTCGGACAGCAGTACACGAGATGAACTATTTCCACGGTTTTTGATGGATCATTGTATAACTATACTAGTTGACGTCATATCGACGCCGTGATAGTCCCCTCTTTGGTTCATAAAACAGCGAGCACCAACCGCAACTGCTTCCAATCATTCATCAAGACTAGCACTACAATCGGTACTTCAAATCCTATCATCAGGATATCACCAACACCATGCCGCGTATTTTGATAAACCCAGAAAACCATCAGCCTGCAACGCGTGACCTTCCGAGCAAAGCCACGATGCCAGATAACCTACCACCTCCAAAGGAAGTCAAGCTCCATCCGTCTGACCCCGGCGATGAGAATGCATCACTGTATTTTGTCGGAACGGCGACAACCATCATGTTGGTACTTTGTCTTTGTTAAAATAACGGTGACCAGAATCTAAAGTATACAGAGAATGGGCTGGCATCCGAATAATGACAGATGTCAGTGTTTACATTCCTACTAAAAGATGGTCTTAGCTAAACTTCCAATCTTAGCCCAATTTCCTCCACGCAGGCGACCACGTTCATCTTGGACCCGGCGTATCAAGCACACGGCGAACGAATCCAGCAGTCGATCTCCACAACCTACCTCGCATTGACTTGGTTCTGTTATCTCATTACCACGGGTAAGCATGATCCTTCATGAACAAGAAGCGCATAGTCCTTCTATATACGACAGTCTTAATAAGTAGTATAGGGACCACTTTGACCAGAAAGTGGAAGCCTCTCTCCGACGCGACCTACCCATGATCACCACGCCCCATGCCCGATCACATCTCACGGACAAAGGCGCCGACTCCTTCACCAATGTCTTTGCACTGGAGCCCTTTGAGTCGAGCATGGTCGAGGTCGCGAGCACTGCTTCGCGGAAACGCCGTCGACTGCGTGTAACAGCCATGCCAGGGAAGCATGTACCATCCAATCCCATCGTGGAAAGTCTAAACGCAGTAGCCCATGCCGTCAGTAGTACTACCAAACTCGATATAGAGGTTCCCAAAGCTGATGACTCCCAGATTCCTCCCACAAATGGCTGGATGCTTGAACTCGGTGCAGGCGAAACTGACGAGGTGACGGACTTTGTCAGCGGCTATAGAATCTACATCACGGGTGACACCCTCATGGTTGACGAACTCAAAGCGATCCCAAAACACTACGCTGACAAGCGCATCGATCTTATGCTGGCTCATTTGGGCGGCACAACGGTCCCATCGCCGAAGCTACCGCTCGCGCTGATGGTCACTATGGATGCCAAGCAAGGGGTGGAGATGATTCGGCTGATACAGCCGGATCTCGCGATTCCGATTCATTATGATGATTACGAGGTGTTTGCGAGTCCGTTGGATGATTTTAAGATGGAGATACAGAAGGCTGGGTTGGAGGGGAAGGTTGTGTATTTGGATCGGGGGGAGAAGTTTGAATTTGCGGTTAGAGAGGCCCGGCTATAGGAGTAGTCAGGGCTCGGCATTTGGGGATCAGACTAATAACTAATGATGATTGAATATTACTGGCGCGGACGTCTCAATCGGGACAAATTTGGTCTGTATCATGCATGCTGCCTAAAAACTCAACATAATGCATAGACGACTCAAACCTGAGCACGATCAGGGTGCACTGTCCCCTTAACCTTTGAACTCTCAGTCTCCCCTTCACCTTTCTGCGATTTGCCTGGCTCGTTGACAAATGGGTTCGATGTATCCTGGTTATCGAGACCTTCCTGCTTGAATGACATACTGCCAACGCCATTTGGGTCTCCCCTCGAACGAGGCTATACACGCTTAGTCGGGTCAGGCCATTGTGAGATGACGAGCCTCAAGATGTAGTGACTAACCTTGTCGTAATCACTCGGACGATTGCCCTCTGCGCCTTCTTTGTATTCCTGATTGGCCCCATGGTGCTGACCAGAGATATCACCCGATTTCGGTCGAAGCATTCGCCAAAGGAAATAAGACGCCGGGATTCCAACGAGAGATACCTTTAGCCTGTACGAAACCGAGATTAGCTTCTGATGACCGGGAAGAAAGGATGTTTGCCTGACCAGTATGAAGAATCAGCGCTTCCCCCAGCGGGACCAGTCGCGTAGCCCATCCGATGAGGTATCCGCGACGATGACTTGACTCCAGCAGCTCCAGTCAAGGAAGGCTTCATTGAAGCTGCTCGAGCTGCCGTAAAGCGAGTATGGTTCATGGTGTCTGGTATCCGTATCAGATGCAGGTTGATAAGATTGGAAGCTAAAGCATTTAATGTTCGGACAAGGGCCAAATAAATGAGTCATGATGGTGTCTAGCTTTTTCTTACATCATTTTGCCGTATGCACTTTCACAACTTTAACCTGGCATGGAGATCCTCCAGTCCCCACATTTCCGACGTCACATAGCCGGAACTTCACCCATCAATCATCTTCTTGTATGGAATACCTGTTTAGCGACTTGACCAGTGCTAAAAATGTTGGAAAGGATGTGTTCATCTCCGGCGTGAATGGCGGCTACTAGTCACCATAGATATTTGCACCCGAGGCATTAATTCATGCCTGCATACTAAGGCACCAATGCGTCAATGAGTGCATATCTTCCCTCACACACTCTCTTTCCTTTTCAATGGTACACCATACATCTCTACGTTTCTGTTTCTGACCTCTGTAACTGAACTGGTGACAGCAAGGTCGATATGTTTTATAGAGAGAATACTAAAAGAGCTGCGATTGTAAAGTGGAAAACTGTTTGGAAGGAACTCTTGGAGTCCGAGGAAGGATTAGGCATTGCAGCAAAAGACGAACTAGTCGATCAAGGATGGGTCCATTAAGGACGCGCTATCCGAGCTGAATATACACTAACTAGTTAACTAGCTAATAGCGCAGAAAGTTTAGTAAATGTTGAGGCTATGTCTAAGAAGATCCTGCATGTAGGCTTTTTTACTCCTACATGAAAATTACTCTTTCTACCAGGTGGGAGAGCTGTCTAAATGGGTTGAAATCAGGTAAGGTCAATGTCACTACTTCTCTTTCAGTCTCTTCTGGGTTCAGATTGTCCAATATCAAATCCCAGATGCAGCCCGAGAAGCTACAATACACCGCGAGCAATGATCTGAACAAATATTGCTCGTTCGATGGTTTACCACTACCCTACCTACGTACTTGAAGTTACAAGGGACAAGGTATCTTCTAACCATTTATATTCATTCATTTTGAGTCATCGACTGACACGAGGGATTTCCTTCGCGATCGGAAACGGCATGAGAAAAAAACAAAGCCATGACAAGGAAAAGGTGCAAGGGAAAAGGAAGACATGCCATTATATCAGATCAAACAAGAAAAAAAACCTTTAAGCCTTGATTGCACCGCCCAATGCACCACCGCCGAACTGCTGGCCACCGGGTCTCCGACCTTGCTGACCACCAGGCAGACGGGCACCACCGCGGCCACCCCCTCGGCCACCACCACCACGACCGCGGGCACCAGGGCCTGACTCGCGTTGGAAGGCGTTGGCCATACCCTGGGTGCGCTGCTCCAGGGTCTTCTCGTTGGACTCGAGGAGAGACATGGACTTGTCGGCCAGGGTGACGATCTGGGACTGGAGGCGGGAGAGCTCGACGCCCTTGCGGAAGACGATGGAGTCGTTGACTTGGTCGAGGGCGGCGCCCAGTTCCTCGTGAGAGATCATGCGGCTGATGATGGCGCCGATCTTCTTGGCGGGCAGCTCGAACATGTCGGCCAGCGAGGAGATGGAGAGGCTGTCGTAGAAGGGGGCGTAGGTGAAGAGATAGGTGCGCAGACCCTCCTCCTGGGTCTGGGCTGAAAGCATCTGCTTGATATTCTCGGGCTGCGGCATCAGGTCCCAGATCTTGATCGAGGCCAGCGACGACGCGGCCTTCTTCCAGTCTCCGGCGGCCAGGAACTTGGCGGACATGATCACACCGTCACGTGTGTTCTCGGGAGGACCGGTGAACACCTGGCGCTCGTTGTAGTCGAGCATGCGGCGGAATGTCTTGGAAATCATGCGGCGGCGCATCTCAGGAGAGGAGGAAGTCTGTGCCATGAGGGGAACCTCGAGGAACATGCTCGAGGTCAGGTAGATGCACTCAAGCAGCTCCAGGTTGATGTGCATGTGGAAGGGCAGCTGGCGCTGGCGCTCCAGACGCTCCTGCTCGGGGGAGACGGTCGAGTACCGTTGCAGGATGATACCCTGGGCGAGCAGCTCCTTTTGGCGGCCAGAGCCACAGATCTCACCGAGGGTGGTCTGGGCCTCATAGATGAGACCGGCGCGGAAAGCGCACAGGCCGATCTGGACAAGGGTACGGTTGAAGAGAATCTGGGTGCTGACGTCGAAGTTGGAGATGTTCTCGGACAAGTGCGACATGAGCATCAGGTCACGAGCGCGGTAGTATTGGTCGTGCAGGGCAAGGAAGTAGATTTGGCACAGCATGGAGCGGGCACGGATGATGCCGTCGCTGTGCTCGAACAGGTAGTTGGTGAGAGTCTGGAGGAGGTTGGCCACATCGCCAGCGTTCTTGCGCGGAGTGACAGCGGAGTCGAGGTGCTGGGGCAGAGCCTTCCATGTGGCAACTTCCAGAATGGAAACAACCTGGGAGGGCTTGAAGTAGACGTGCTCCAACCGACGGATGACAATGCGGTTGACACTGTCCTGGCGAGTGTCGTTCTTGTCACCAGCGTTCAGACTCTCCGCGTAGAGCTGGGTGCGAACAATGTTGTTGTACAGCTGTTGCTCATCGCTCAGGCGCTCAATGTACTCGGCAGTGTGGGGGTCGATTTGCTGCAAAGAGCGGGTGAGCTCGTCGTCCAGACGCTCAATGTATGAGACAATGCTGCCAGGAATGTAGAAAGTCTCGCCCTCGGCAACGGTGGGCTGCTTTTCATCATCCTCCCACTCGTCCGCACTCTCAGAGACGACGTAGTTGCGATGCTCCTCCAACACTGACAGGAGAGTGCCGAATTCCCGATCGGCGTGCTTCCACTGCTCAGGACTCATGTAGTTGGTTGAAGCGGAAGTGAGGTCGAAGCGGGTAGAGATAAGGGTCAGGTAGACACGGATGCGCTGGTAAGGAGTGGTGGCAACCTCCAGGAGCTTCTCCATCGTGCGAATCTGGTCCAGGCGGTCGGTGTTCTTCTTTCCGCGGGACTCGACAATGACACGCAGGTGCTTGAGGATACTCTCAGGGGTATACTGCAGGGTCTTGCCACCACGGCCGACGGTAGCGAAACCGTCATCTTCGCCGGCGGCAGCCGCAGCAGCGGCGAAGTTCTGGATCTTCTCGACCTTGGTGGGCTTGGGCACCGGGGCGGGAGCGGGCTTCTCGGCCTCCTCCTCGCTGGCCATGAAGTCGTCCTTGGCGGCACGGTACTTGTCGATCAGAACGGCATAGTCCTTGTTGTTCTTCTTGAGACGCTGCTTGACGGCATTGAGACTCTTCTGGCTGCTAGCGTTCATCTTCTTGTTGGAGGATTTCTGCTTGCTGACGGTCTCGTTGACGAAGTCTTCGAGGTCGGCGACGGCCTTGACGTAGACCTTGGGGGTCGGACCGGACTGGGTAATCTTGACGATCTGGCGGTTGAGGTTGTCGAACTCTGCAAAATCCTATTGTCAGCCTTCATGTCCATGAAATGTCACCCGCAATTCGACCTCGCGAGTAAACGCCATGTCCGCAAGCAAATGGGCAAACTCACCGGTCGAGATAACAGACCAGTCACCGATCTTTTGGGCGTTGTCGATCAACTTGATCGTGTTCTCCAGAGCCTCCAATCGCTTGTCCTTGGCACTCTTGACGATCGTGACCTTCTCCTCATCCTCGCTTTCTTCGCTGTCCGAAACATCCCTCAAGAACTTGTTGACACCGACCTTGCCTTCGTCGTCGCCGGACTCATCGGATTCAGATTCGGTGGAAGCATCGCTGGACTCCTCAGCATCGCTGTCCTCCTCCTCGGAGTGGTCGTAAACATCCTCCTCCTCACCGGAGGAGCTGGACTCGCTGTCGCTGCCGTAGAAGAAACGCGACGCCATGCTGGATATGGTGGTGCACGAAGGCCTTTGTCAAAAGGTGGATGGAGTTGAATGGCGGGTTGAGCCACACACGAAATTTAAGCGAGGGGCTGACTATACCTGATCGGGGCTAGCGCCCATCGGAGCGACTCGCCGTTCGACTTCATTTTGTCTACTTCTGTATACTTCAACCGCAATTCACAAGGGTTTTACAATTGAATATTCATGAGTTTGTCATATGACCCTGTTATGCTACTCCCCAGATATTTCGAGGTCAGAAATTCACATGCATCCAAGTACTTGAACCCGGGGAAAAAAAAGAGAAAAGGAAAACCCCTTTAAGCAAATCACACATCGACGCGCAAGGGGGGTTTACTACTCAGACAAGCAACGGTGGTGAGATCATTCTTTGATACTCCAGGCTATGCCGAAAGAAATGAAGACAAAGACCAAAAAAAAAGTACACTAACAATCATCGCAGCCAATCATACTGAAGCGGTTGCTGCATACAACCATTTGTTGGATAAAGGAGGAAAACAGGAGCAAGAAGCAAAGACAAAGAAAGTGGCGATGATGCCTCACATGGAGAACCGACCACTCTCGGTCTGCTGCTCGACTATTCGTGAGCGACCGTGGAATGTCTCGACACAGAGCTAGAAAGAGCCACGTATCGAATTTTGCTCTCCCCCGGGGCAGCCGAATGACAAGGCCCATGCTAGCTCGGACATGAGGCCACACTGCTAATCAATGACTCCAATCCGAGTGATTCATGCCGAGGAAACATCACTTAGCAAGGATCATCGGCGGGGACCGGGTGGGCCGAGAGGGCACTGGGCAAGTCGAGCGAAAGCTCCAGATATCAATGAGAGAGTACAGACGTGGGACAGTGCCCATCAGGAAAGAAGACGCACGCGCCAGCTGCATGATGCTCGACTGCAAGACACAAGAAGCGAGAATGAAACTAAAGTTCGAGGCACCGTGCAAGGGCACCCAGAACAGTGAGAGCCCCGAATGCCTTAGATATCCTTTAGTGCCACTGGTTCTGGCCCATGTATCCTTCGCTCAGGACACCGTCCTCAAGCGTTCGGATGAAATCTCGGTTGCGCTGGTTGCCATTCCCATTCCCATCAGCCCGACTGCCGCGGCGACGTTGGTTGCCACTTGCATCCGCGTAACCGTCTGCGGGAGGCGGGTAGTAAGCGGGACTGGGTTGCAAGCGAATGGGGGCGCTGGGGTCGAGGTGACTCGCCACGCGCTGAATCGTCGGTGGAATCCCTCCTCCGTCATGCATGGTAGAGGCACGCTGGCGGCCTGCCCTTGTTGCTGCTTGGGCATAGAGGCTCTGTGATGGGGCGTATTGAGGCTGAGAAGGGATCTGGCCTGGAACCATATTCATCTGGTGGCCATAGCCGGGTGGTTGGGTGGGGTACGGGGGTGGTGGTGCGCCTTGCTGGTACATGCCGTTGTACATGGGTGGCGGTTGAGCATGAGCCGGGGTGTGGTACTGATTCATCTGCATGTTGTACGCCGACTGCGCATGCGCCGCCTGGGCAGCGCGCTGCTTGCTAGCAGCCTCAGCCTGCTGTTGCTGCTGAACGCCGGGCGCGACAGTCTTGTTGATTGACGGGTACTTCAGATTCATTGGCGGCACGAATGGACCAGTGAACTTCTGCTGAGTGATGAACGGGTGAAGCTTCGCCTGCTGAGGAGACCACCGCTCAAGGGGATTGATTGACAGCAGACCACGCACAAAGTCGATAAACGCGACTCGGTTATTCAGCTCTGTTGAGTTTTGATTAGACGACATTTCTCGACAATCAGAATCTGGAAAGACCCACCTCGTTCCATCTCAGCTTGCTTCATGTTCTTTCTCGGCATGGGATAGCTTCGAATGATCTCCTCCAGGGTCGAGGCCGAGAAATACTTCTTGCTCGGCTGTTCCTTGGTGTTATGCTCTCGTGAATATTGCTCCAGGCTCTTCAGACGGTAGGTCTTCCGTCCATACTCGTCCTGAGTCTTCTCGAAGAACTCGCCCGATTGCTTGCCCATCTCCAGCATCCATGTCGGGGGCAGTCCCAGCATTTCGACAATCCGACAGACCTGGTTATATTCGGAGGAGCCGGGAAATAAGGGCAGACCAAGGAAAAGCTCGACGACGATGCAGCCGAGGGACCACATGTCAATTGCCGAAGAGTACCTATTTACTCGTCAGACCAAGATCTAGCAAGAGCGAAGAGCTATAGAGGGAACAACATACGGCAAGCCAAGCAGAACTTCCGGCGAACGGTAGAAGCGCGATTGTATATATGTGTAGACGGTCTGCCGCTCATCGCACGCAGAACCGAAATCGATGACCTTGATGATTGGGCTCTCGAGACTGTTATCCTCGAGTATTAGCGAAGGTCCCTAGGAGTTAAGGCATCGAACTCACTTTTTCAGCAGAATATTCTCAGGTTTCAGATCGCAATGGATCAGGTGCGCCTTGTTCAGAAGGCTCAGTGCATTCAATAGCTGCTGTGCAAAGACGCGTACGAGAGTGGTGCTCAATCCTCGGAACTGGTTCTGCTTGATCAGTTCGTATAGGTTGACACTGAGTAGTTCAAAGGCGAGACAGAGATGCTGCCGGTGAATGAAGGTATCCTTCAGACGCAGAAGGTGGTGATCGTCGTTCTTGTCGTATTTGCTGTTCAGCTGTAGAGGGCAGAGTAAGCACGGCGGTCGCAATAGCATGCAGTCGAGAGAGCAGCTTACCAGATCCAGCACGGAGACTTCCATCATACTCTGGTTGAAATAGGCAGTCTTGTTCTTGATGACCTTGACAGCCACGACCTCTTGCGTCTTCAGGTTTTGGCACTTGACTACCTGACCAAAAGTACCCTGGCCCAAAACATCGAGGATAAGGTAACGGTTCCTGCAAATAGGTTAGAAATAAGAAAAGACTCGACCAGCGCGCCAGAGCCCTACTTGTGACCAGCCTCCTCGCTACCCAGAATGTCATTGACGTATAAGATGTAATCGCTGTCTTCGTTATCGTAACCATCGTTCTTCACGCCCTTGCTGGGTTTCGTCAAGACCCGTCGAGGGTTTCTCGAGGACTCGTAGTTGAAGTTCGGATTGCAGATTCGATACGTTGAGGGGAGGTGCGTCGTCAAGGCTTGAAGAGGCTGTGAGGAGCAGCAGTTTAGCGAAGGACAGAAAGGCACGTCGTCCAGCGACCACTTACACTGATGAAGCCACCCTCCGGGTTGGCACGCCGATATGCAGGCTGAGTATGGACCCGCGGTTGCAACTCCTGCACCGACTTGATTTTCTGAAACTTAGGAACCGGACCACGTCCCGGGACTTGTGATGGCAAAGAGCCCGATCGTGGAGACCGCGTCTCGGGACCAAAGGAGGAGCCCATGTGTGATGATGCCGACGATGGATAATACTGGTCGGGGCTGAGGTCGCCCGCCTGGAGCGGGGGTAGCCTAGGGGCGCGATTGTCTAAAGCGGCCATTAGAGACCAAATCATTGAGCTGATCGCGAAAGGAGACTTACACGGCGGCGATTGATATCCCTGGGGAGGCGATGCGTAGTCTGCCGATCTGGCCGGCGACCGTCGCGTCTGGCCTGAAGCGGCGGGCGGAAAGCCGTAGCTTTGCTGGGACTTTCCGGGGCTCGTAGGGTATGACATCGGCGGCGACAGCACATTCATCGGCGAATACCTGCGAGCGGCCGATGACTCTGCTGCCTGGTTGAGGAATTGGGACGAAGCGCGATTGTGATGACTAGGCCTCGAGGGGTATTTGGCCCGGTTGAATGGGTCTGCATCCTCCATAGTGGCATCCGCATCGGTGACATAATCCCGACTACGTGGCGCGGCTGTAGGGGATGAGGCCATGGAGACAGGCTTGGAGTTGGGACCGACGGAGGGAGGCTTGGAGTTGATGCCGGGGGTTTGGAAGGTCTCGTACGTATAGCCCGGGACGGGGGGCTGTGACTGCGGTGGCTGACCGTACTTCGAGGCTAATTGCTGGGGATGCGACGCCAACCCAGTATTGAACTGCGCGGGGCGACCCATTAGGGGATCCTGGTAAGGCTGCCAACCAGAGGCCATCCTGGGAAGAAAGAAATCACGATCAAGGTGGGAAAGAAAATGGAAGAATTGGGCTCCGTCACAGTCACCGTCACCGTCACCGTTCATGTACTGCGATCGGGCGTTGTGTGGGATCCTAGCGGGGAAGCAACACAAGAGGCGCGAACGCAGTTGGAAGGCACCGAAGGAAATAAAATTCCTACGGCCAGGGGGAATAAAGAAGGTTAATTTGAAATTGAGCTGCACCACATCATCTGAGAGATCAATTAGACGGGTCCGACTTGGAGAGTGGAGGGTCGCTGCGCCGCCGTGGGCCGACTTGGGACTCGGAGGGTAGAAAGCTGATATAAAAGGGATCTTCGAACGTCCAGACTAAAGGGATAGAGGCACAACCACAAAGATGTTCGTGTATACCCGACTTTGTACTCAACGTGGAGAGAGAGGAGGGGAAAGGAAAGTGGAGAGGCAGGTTGCTCCGTTGACTTCGATGGGATCGTCGCGTGGAATTCAATCTAACATTTTATTCCCTAGCTCATGTCTGTGCATGTCAAGGTTCCTCTCCCCTGGACCTGACTTTTGGCTACATTTGATCTTGATCTCGACTTGGTGATCTCACGACTCCGTCTCCTCGGCGACGTACTAGCCTGAGGTCGTCGCGTCATTGTATACCCAACTAGCGATGCGGCGTGAGTGCCCGATCTTGAATCCTTTAAATGGGAGCCACGCTTGACATCGCTAGTGAAATTTTCCAGGTCTCCTAGTTACAACGCACGGTGCTTCTGGTTGTTCAGAGGAGTTGATAGGGCATCGAGGAATGATGACGACGGCCTTAGGTACACTACGAATGTAATGTAGACAGCCGCCCACCCATGGGCTAGCATTCATATATCATGTGTATTCCTGGAATCCAAAAGAAGCTGGCTAGAATACGGGTATGTTATTTTAATTCAGTAATTCGACTCAATAGAACACCTCTAGGTAAATTCCAGCATCTTAACTATGTAAGCTACACCAGGCAGCGCAAGGGATGACATACACAGTCACATGACCAAAGTTGCTTAGTCAGGTGGATGAACTAGGCGGTTCTAGAGGGCGGTGACTGATTCTGCCCCGCTGTTGCCTCCGATAACGAACATGGTGCCTATCGAGGCGAACTAGGCAAGTTTCAACTATTCTTCGAGGGTGGCCATTCAGTAGGGTTGTTACTATGCCTGCCTTGGCCCCGTCTTAATGTAAATTGTCTCCCCGCCGATTCGGATCGTTCTTTCCTTTCTTTTTTGCCTAATTTTCCTTTTCATCCAGCCATGGCTTCCAACGAGACCGAGGCGAGCCGTCTGCAAGAGCTCAACGCAGTCGTGCGTAACCAGGATGATCTGGAAAGGGACATCACTAGCAAGGTCGGTTTACCGTCACTGTCGGCTTTACTCAACGCTCACTATCTTATAGGCGGACCAAATCCTCGCGGAGAAAGCCGAGGAAAACGATATCAAACGCCTGGAGAAGGCTTTGAATGAGAAAGAGTAGGTTTGCCTATGCATCTCACTTCTCATCGCAGTGATACTAATTTTATTCTCTCTTCAGAAAAGTTGATGCACAGATTCGGCAGGCCCGTCAGCGCCTGGCCCAGCACGTCGGGCAAGCAACCCGCCACCGTCTCGAGAATGAGCTCCACAAGCAGGAGGGGCGTCGGTCTGAGGTCCAAAAGGATGTCCGAGAGATACAACAACGCATCGACGATCGACGTAAGGCCCAGGAGGCTGGAGCCGGCACACAAGGCCCTGGCCGTTTGCTCAACGAGTCGCGCCATGACTACCTTCTTCGAACGGGAAAGATCACCCCATTCGATCTCACGCACGCCGGAACTCGGAATGACCCCGTTTCAACTCTCCAAGATGCTCTAGACGACGCGGAAGACCAACATAAGGAGGAGGAGGAGGAGCGCGCACAAGCGCGGAACGAGCCCAATGCGTCCCATCGTAACCTTATGCGCCCGGGGCTGGATTTTGACGATGTCAGCGAGAGCAGCCTTACAGAGGCTAGCAGCAAGCGCAGGAAGCTCGCCAAAAGCCGCAAGCCCATAAAGTCTCGCAAGTCCACTTCACCGGATATCGACTCATCTGCGAGCTATGTCGCCTCGGATGCCAGTGCGGACTCGGAAGATGACGACTTCATGCCCGACACCGAGGCCGACACCACCACTCGCAAGCGCAAGCAGGCCAAGGTCGAGGCCGAGTTTGAGGATCTCAGTGGTGTAGATGATGGTAACGAAGAAGTCTACCAGGATCGTCTCCAAAAGTGGATCAAACGACGCAGCGCCGCCCGCAAACGCGCACAGCCAGACATCAAGGAGGAAGATGAGGAACAGGATGAATGGCTCAAGCCACATCCAACTGAGCCGGACATGGAGCTTGCGAATGGCCTCCGCATACCCGGAGATATTAGCCGGTATCTTTTTGACTATCAGCGCACGGGTGTCCAATGGCTTTGGGAATTACACCAGCAGATGGTCGGTGGTATCATCGGAGATGAAATGGGTCTGGGTAAGACAATCCAGGCCATCTCCTACCTCGCGTCTTTACACCACAGCAACTTCTACACTAAACCTGCCATCATTGTGTGCCCGGCAACCCTTATGGTGCAATGGGTCAATGAGTTTCATCGCTGGTGGCCAGCTTTCCGTGTTTCGATCCTGCACACCTCTGGTAGCGGCATGGTCAATCTCAGCAAAGAGCGCAACCGCGAGAGCCGACTGACATCTGAGATGATGGGCAGTAATTATTCCCGGCATATGTCAGCCGGCCAGAAAGCTGCCAAGAGGATCATCAATCGTGTCACTGAGGCGGGTCATGTTTTGGTGACTACCTATGCTGGCCTGCAGTCGTACGCAGATCTTTTGGTAGGCGTTGAATGGGGCTGTGCTATACTTGATGAAGGCCACAAAATCCGAAACCCCGATGCTAGCATTACGTTCAGTTGCAAGGAGCTTCGGACCCATCACCGCATCATCTTATCTGGCACTCCAATGCAAAACAGCTTGGTTGACCTGTGGTCTCTTTTTGATTTTGTCTACCCGATGCGCCTAGGAACCCTGGTCTCCTTCAAAAACCAGTTCGAGATTCCCATTCGCCAGGGTGGATATGCCTCCGCCTCCAACCTACAGGTTCAAACTGCCGCCAAGTGTGCCGAGACCTTAAAAGATGCCATCAGCCCCTACCTGCTCCAGCGCTACAAAGCCGATGTCACCGCTGACCTGCCTCAGAAGAGTGAGCAAGTGATTTTTTGCAAACTCACAAAGTGGCAACGAACCGCCTACAAACGATTCCTCGGCTCGGACGACATGCGTTCCATCTGCCGAGGGAAGAAGAACTCTCTTTTCGGAATCGATATTCTTCGAAAGATCTGCAACCACCCAGATCTCGTGGACCATGCATTCCGGTCCCATCAGGCCGACTACGGCCAGGGAGATCTGTCTGGGAAGATGCTCGTTCTGAAGGGTCTTCTCGAGGTATGGAGAGATACCGGCCACAAGACTTTGCTTTTTGCGCAAACTCGTCAAATGCTGGACATTATCCAGAAATTCATCCGGAACCTCGGTGATTTCAACTTTCGTCGCATGGATGGAAACACAGCGATCAAAGACCGCCAGAAGATGGTGGATGAATTTAACACTAATCCTGACATCCACGTCTTCCTCCTTACGACCAAAGTTGGAGGTATCGGTGTGAATCTTACTGGAGCCGATCGAGTCATTATTTATGATCCCGACTGGAATCCATCGACTGACGTGCAGGCTCGTGAGCGAGCATGGCGTCTGGGCCAAAAGCGCGACGTGACGATCTTTCGTCTCATGACGAAGGGCACCATTGAAGAGAAGATTTATCACCGCCAAATCTTCAAGCAGTTCCTGACCAACAAGATCACCAAGAACCCCCACCAGCGGGAGGGCTTCCAACTCGGTGACCTCTACGATCTGTTCTCACTGACGGAAGAGAATGATAACGAGCTGGAGACAACCAGACTTTTCAAGAATGCGGAAGTGACCTACCAAGAAGAGGAGCAGCCTACAAGCAGTAATGGCAGCCGTGGCAACAAAGTCAAGTCAAAATCGTCAAAGACTGAGGACATTAACGCTGTCCGGGGAGTTGCCAATGTCGAAGAGTTCAAGCCCACCGATGAGGAGGACAAGAACCCTCAAAATACCGAGGAACGCATCATGCACGGCATCTTTGCACGTTCCGGTGTACACTCTGCCCTCGAGCACGACCACATTGTGGATGGCAGGCGTGCAGTCAGAGCCGATACCAAGGATATCGAACGCGCTGCACGCCGTGTCGCCGACGAGGCGGCTGCGGAGCTCCGCAAAGCCGAAGAGACAGCTCGGACCATGCCCATCGGGCTCCCAACCTGGACCGGCCAGTATGGAGTCGGAGGTCGGGACAACCAGGGTGGTAGCTCAGCGCGCCCCGCTCGGGGAGGGCCCTCTTCTGCAAATCTTCTCGCACATCTCAACCCTACTGCTGCTCAAAGCAATGCCGCATCTCCCACAGTCCCGGATCGAATGCCTCGCGGCAAGGAATTCGTGCCCCTGATTCGAGACTTTCTCCTCAAGCGTCGTGGACCCGTTTTCAGCCAGGTGATCGTTGACAATTTCAACCACTACTGCACGAACCAGCAGCGTTCGGCTGAGTTCCAGGAATCGTTAAAGAAAGTGGCTACACTCGAGCGAGACCGCGGTGGGCGTGGCAAGTGGGTTTTGAAGCCGGAGTTTGCACGAAACGGTTCGAGGAGATAGGGGGGTTCTGCACGATATCTTGAAGACATATGTTTATTACGGGGATTGCTTTGTACGATAGAAAGGAGCTAACGATGCAACGACTCGGATCATGGTTATGACAACTTCCAGGGCTTGGAATGAGACTGACCACCCGTAGACAAAGAAAGCGGGGGACATACAGTTAAATTCGCTTGGAACATTCCTCTTAACTATACTATAGCAATACATAATTACCCATCTTCTTAGTTACCACAAACCTTGGAAGTAGCTTTGTATTCGTTCTCCCCACATAGTGGCCGCTACCAATGCCATTACTAGGATTCCTGTCCAGCATTTGCAGTAGTAATCGGGCAGGCGGAACATGACTTAGGATCCGACACCCGGCTTTGTTGCATGATTCCAGGGGTGACAAACGGAAAAGTCGGAGTCTCTCCAACAAATACCTCAGCTGCCTGGTTATAGCCGGTGGAGCAGATAGCCAGTTGCAGCTACCGAGTGTCAGGGATTCCGTGCCAAGTGCAGCTTTCCATGGATGAGATGAACAAAAATGGAGAACTCAACGTAACTTGATTTCGATCATGTACGCTGCGTTGGAACCATGTTGGCTTTGGACACGATTGATCTAGCATTTACGAACAAAGAATGACAGACTTGAAATACAGTAGTTTTCATTTTCTCTACACTCTGCCTTTTCGGTTCCTGAGCAAGGCTCCGACATGCGCAAGTCCTATTATAGGTGGAGAGTCTTAGTGCTATTCCGCCTTTTAGACCGCTTACTTGGACATGTAGCCCCGCTGCTTCGGATCTTGCAAAAAGCCCCGAGGCCGGTGGAGACGGATCTACATTACTCGATGCGCTAACTGGCGATGAACTCCGTATCACCTCACTGGAGAAAGCTCCAAGCCGATTGTAATTATCTGTCCCATTGCCCTCGAAGGGATTCCACGGCAGATTCCATCACCCTGAAACATCGATGGATTATCACGCCTGGGAACCTGCAGCTGCGACAGCCCTCCCTGTATTTGCACATTAGGACCTATCACTACCATTTAATTAAGGCACTAAGGCTTGTTACAGACCACTTAGGGCCCGTAAAAGGAAAGCAGGGCAATAAGACAATAACGGGCCAGTTAAGGCGGTTCCACGATAACGAGCCAACATGGATCCAAGGATGCGATCGCAGATCACCAGGTTCGCCCGGGTGGCGCTATACTCCATTCAAATTCAAACCCCACGTGGAGTAATAAGTAGCACGCTGTTGTCTTTTAAATGGAGCGTCATTCCCTCGTCACTTCCCAACTTACATTTCAACTTCAGCTTCACCTTGAAAATACTCAGCTCCTCAATTCCTACCAGCACCTTTATCATCCACCATAAACTCTACACAAGATGAAACTCTTCACCACACTCCTCCTCGCAACCGCGGCCTCTGCCATCCCTGTCGAGAAAATCTTCAACCTCGTCACAGCCGGCTCTAGCAGCAACAACGGACTCTACGTCACCACCCAGTCAACCGGCCCCTTGAACAGCAATGCCGTGCTGAGTAACAAGGCCAACGCTGCTAGCTTCTACGTCAACAACGGCACTGTGGTCTACGAGGCGCCCAATGGTGCACCTTATGCCATTGCTCTTGTTTCTGGGTCTAAGCCTCAGGAGCCTGTGGAGGTTAGCGTGAGCCCTACATCGGGGAGCTCGGGGTTCAAGGTTGCGGGTAACGGCACATTATCGGTTCAGGGGCAGAGTTGGGGTGGTTGGTTGGGTAAGTTTGATTTTTCTTTGTTTTGCTTTTACGAGAAAACGGGATGCTGACTTTGGCTTAGTCTGTGATGGCGGTAGTAAGCCGGCTGTGTACTATGACAATGCTCGGTCTGCGGTTGCTCCTCGGAAGGGGTGTGAGAGGGTGCAGTTGAATGCTGTTGTTCAGACTTCTTCCTAGACCGAGGTAGGGTTTTGAGTGGTAATTGTGGTTTGATTTGGGCTTGGTTTGAGGGATGGTTGGTTCTTGTCTTGTGTATATTTGGGTTCTTGGTATAGATGTTAGGACTGTATTTTAATGACATGTATGATTCTCAACACAACATGGGAGAACAGTTGTTGTTTAGTATCCGAGTAGCCATCCTAACTAGTGGAGGAGTGCCTATGGAGGACCTCGGGAGTATACTAGATGGTTAAACGCCGCCTGACGATTAGATACTAATATTTCCAAGGTTGGACTCGCGTGTACCATGGCTGGGCGATGTCAATTCAGCTCATTGTTTAACTAGAAGAAATTGTAGCTTCAGACTATTCCACAAAATAGTGTATAAGTACTTTCGTATATCACCAGACTGACAAGATAATTCTACGGACTATAAATAGACGATGTCTCACATCTCTTGACAGCCACTATCGCCTGTTTTGGTTTAGCGCCGCAACACACAAACATTTCCCTCACTTTCGTGTCACCCTTTCAGCCCTCTCTCTTACTGCACTCTCGCTTCCATTGTCGCTCGTTTGACTGCTCTTGCTGCCGTTCGCTTCATTGCCTAGGTGGTTGTGCATCGACTCAGACACCCGTGCTCCACAGAACCATCCCGAACCCACACATTCCGCTGATCGACACACCCGAGGGTCCAGGCTGATCACAAGCCCGATAGCATTTTTTCAGCTCTCCACGTTGTTTTGGCGTCCCTCTTTGCCATCCAGATCCTACCACAGCCACTGGTGAACTCGAAGTGGTCAACAACCCCTTAGATATCGCTGTTCCCCGTCCACAGTCCCTCGCGAATCCACACTGCCGCTCGCTGCAAGGGACTGTTGATTCGGCTATTTTACCCACCCAGGGGATTCTCTACTGTCCCTGATCTGCTCTCCCCACAACCAGATCTGCACCGACAACACTCGCAATGCGGTCCTTCGTCTTCACCTTTTTGTTTACCGTGCTGCTGCTGGGGACATTTGCCTCGGCTTGGCCATGGGGGCATTATGCAGAAATCTACGCCCATGATGGATTGGATAAGCGTGCAGGTATGGATTCTAGACCTCATTTCTCCCAAGATGAAGCTGACCCATCCCAGAATCAACTACGACTGACGCGGCGACCACTGATGCAGCAACAACCGCTACGGGCACCTCCGACACCACCGACACAGCAACCTCGGGCAAGACCACGACCGGCACGAACACAGACACCAAGACGAAGTCGAAGACCACCACAAGCACCTCGATCTCGATCGACCCTGCTGCCGGTGCTGGAGGTATCTCGATGATCACCCCGAACGCGATATCGACCACCTACTACAAGATCGGGCAGGATATTACCTTTGTCTGGAACTACACTTCCCTCTCTGTGACCCCGACGGCTGTCGATGTCGTCGCCTCGTGCAGTGTCAATGCTCAAATTTACACACTCACTCAGAACATGAGTGTTGAGGCTCCCGCAACCTACATTTGGGACACCGGGAAGTACAAGGCATCTGCTACCATCCCATTGTTGACGGCAAGCTACACACTCTTCGTCTACGATGCAGACAAGGCTCTCACTGATACCCCTGAACCGGGCCACCTGGGCTCCTATTTCGGATACCCCTTTGGAATGTACACAACCCAAGCTTACGTTCCTCTGGGTGGTGAGTCCCCGTCATACTCCACCCATCTTCACCATAAGACTAACATTACCAGAATTCCGTTGTGCCACCTGCAGCGGCTCTCTCTCCGATATCCAACGGCAAGGCATTAAATTCGCCCTTGGTATGGCCGTAATCACAATCGCTTCCTTCACCTGGTTCGTCGGTGGCCTCGGCATCTTCTCCATCTGACGGGCCATCAATAAGCGAAAATTGACGTTCTCATGGATATATTCTGACTGCTGGCGTTGCAATTCTTCCGAGCGAAATCTGGGTTACGATAATAGCAGAAAACCGGCGTTTGTTCATATGCGGATATAGATGGTCATGTTTGTGCACTGTTTTTTCTCCCTTTTATTTGCATCTTTTACTGTTCTGCTCTCTGCCGGAATTCAGCGAAATGTTTCATCTTTGAACTTTGTGTTTTTCGGACCTGGGGCTCTTACATCCTTTAATCTCTTCTCGGCACATATTGAAAAAGTAATGATTTTCTTCTAGAACCTTGTTTCAGGTAGATACTTTGTTCAGGGTGATTCATGCAAAACACCAAGGTGAATGATGTCTGTCTCCAACTACATCAAAGGCTAGACAATATTCATCGTTTGATGCTTTGCTTTGTAGATGCCATTATCCCTTCTAGAACTTATCCAAAAGAGGCTGTCTTGTAGATCCACTACTACCCTACGGATAAAACATACAGCTTCTAATGCTGCATTTTTAAGGGTATGGGGCATTGTTGCCATGTCTAGAACCAACCACAAATACCAACCGACATGAGCACCCTGTAACAAGATGATTTAGAATCCGACTCAAAGCTAGAATGTAAAAGAACAAAACAATCAAAGAAAATGCGCCCTAATATGTAAAGCAATCAAGAAGCACACTGTACTAGTATTAACTATAAGAGCTTAAAAAAGGTTGTATAATTTCGCTATCCATTCCCACCCAGAACCACAACCTGAATCTCCTCCACCTTCATATCCCAGAATCTAATTCAAACTATGTCACAACCTCCAACCCTAGGCTGGATCTGGCCCAAAGACCCACGACCAGGCAAACCATCCCACTGGCCACGAAGCTGGCGACTCCGCGACATCTTCACGAACAGTGGACCCGATATCTACGTCGGTGTCATTGGAAAAAAGAGATCCAAAACGAACTGGCACCGATGGGGTAACGATATCAAGAATCCGGGCGATACAGATGAGTGTGATACTCCCATCCCATGGGCCCGTCGGGGTCCGGGTGTGAGGTACGACTTCCGGCGAAGAAAGTACGAGGTCCCGGACCATGGCACTTGGAGTAAGGTTGAGTTTTGCAATGGTGTGATGAGTGGGGGTTTGTGGGGAAGGAAGGAGGTGCATATTGTGCCGAGGAGGTATTGGGATAGGCATGGGAATGAGGCTCCGCCGAATGAGTGGCATAATACTGTTCATGGTGAGCATGCGGATCGGTAGAGTAGTTGTGGGGTTGTCACTCCAGATTTCTTGTAGGAATATGGTGGTTTGGTAGAGATCAGGCGCAGTCGGAATGCAACGCGTCGAACGTGATTGTGTGAGATTCCGCGGACTGGATGCGGCGGATGGTCGGGAGCTGGGCGGCGTTGTTGGTTAGCTGCTCGCATTTGACGCAGGGTGTTGACTTGATATCGGCGTATGATGAGATCATGTCCTACAGAATGAATCAGTATGAGAAAGTTTTGTTTTTTATGTCGAGGTCATCGTACCAGCAAGAAAGCAAGGTCCCATTTCCGCGGTCGTGAATTTAGGCAATCCAATATAGAGGTCTCCAGCTTGGTCGGAGATCGACCTGGGGGAGCCTTGGCTGAGACCCGCCATTCAGATACACCGGGTACTTCGGCCTCCTTCACACCTTCGATCAGCAAGATCATTCCCGCCTTGGCGAGCGCAACGCCCAGCGAGAATGGCTTCTGGCCCTTGACAATGCGAATGCCGGGGATGTTTCGCTGAATGAATTTCTCGACGACACTTTCCCATTGGCCTTCGGAGGATTGAGCCTTTGCACGCTCAGCGTCTTCCTCTTCTCGTCGACGCTCGTCTTCTTTCGCCTTCTCGGCCTTGAGCAGCTCATCCAGGAGAACGTCGTAATCTCTTTCCCACATTCCTGTCGGCTGCAGAAGCTGGCCATTGGACTCCTTGATGCGAGCCTCAACATGCGCCCAGATGGCTTGCAGCTCGGGGCCGCGCCACGTAGATTGAAAGCTCTCGAGGCTGCTGAGCCTATTGCGCGCAGCCTGGTCCAGCTCGCTGCGCAGCAATGATGGAGACTCTGCAACTGCCTTCAGAGGCGTGGCTTTGGAACTTGAGATGGGAACTAGTGGCTCCAGTAACCCATTAGGTACGGACTGGCGCAGTACATGAATCTGGGACCGTTAGTTTGGTTGGAGACACGGTGAAAGGTTGCGATAGGTGAATTCGACATATAGAAGCGACTGATACGTAAAGTGATCACAATAGAATGTCAGTACTGACCTGTCGCTCAAGTTCTTGAAGCTTTGCTAGAGATGACACGAGTTGGATCTCGGAGTCCCAGTTGATCTGTGTCGAGTCGCCGTGGCTACCCTGGGGCGCATCTGGTTTTAGCACAGCAGAGCCAGCTGCATGTGTAGAAGCTGTCGGAACGGTAGACATGGCTGGGGAAGCGCAGTGACAAGAGTCGTCCGAGGACCGGCGGCGCTGACAATTTGGAAACCCCGATCACGGCGACCAGTCGCCGGGCGAGCTTGATATCTCTAGCTTTTGCGAAAGCCCGGGATGCAATGCTCGGAAAACAGCCAGCTGCTATCTGAACAAAGCTCGCTGCTATGTGGGCTTTTTTTCAATTTGAAGCCAGGTGAAGGGCTGATTCTGTCCACTACGATTGACGTAGACAATGGAGAGAGAATAGAAAGTAAATATGGATAAGCCGAGAATCCCGATAGGGGTCGGCGTTTTATTGTCAATTGATTGTGGAGGCCATTGACTTTCAGGCTTTAATGCGACCAAGGGAGTCGCGGGAGACGAATTCAGCCACACACCACAGCCACTGTGGCTGAACGGAACAATATCACGTGAGACTGTGTTTGATGTACCATTTTCTCCAGTAAAGGATTTTGTCTTTGTTTCTATATGACTGTATCATTGAGCTATAGCTCCTTAGTTGAAGACTCAAGCCCAGTCGTCTTGCAAGTTTGAGTTTTTGTTAGGTTGTCTCCAATATATTCCGCGTGGACATTTGCAAAGCCAAATGGTACCATTATGCTGCAGCATGGTTACCTACAACTCTCTAGAGGTCTTCAATATTGCCAAAATAATCAAGCGTATATGAGTCCCAAGCCCAGGGCTTTGCTTGATACGTAGTTGAACCAGAAAAATGCCGCACTTGCACCTTTGGGGAAACCAATTGATTATTGGCTCTTGATACTAGTGTTACTTGAGACAAGAACTGCCCACGTGGTTTAAATCTTCTTTCTGAGATCACAAAGTCGACTTATTTCACTAAATGTCGCTATAATAATGGTTTTGCGAGGGGCGCTTGAAGCGATGATCACAAGGAGACGTGGAGAGTATTGCCAGGGGACTAACAAAGACAAAGGTAGACGAAGGATGAACCCTCCCAGTCCGCGACAAAATGCCAGTCGCCAGAGAAAAATTGGATCTACATTCCTTTGATGATATATATCGACAACGGCTTTATCCAAGATGGATGGTTTGAGATACAAGACCCTGTCTTACTTGCTGATACATTTGGATTGGCCCAGTTTAGATTTCTCATACTGGGCATTAAGCATCCAATCTGTATAAAGGGACAATGGCTTACCAGCATGAGCACCAATTGCAAAAATATCAACTACCCGACTATCAGATCCCCCAAATCCAATATGCCTGTGACAAGATCCTCAGCAAACGAGGCCCTCAAGTCGGAAACTCCAGGAGCGAGCCAAACATCACCCGCAGATGGCTGTCAGCGGTGTTTTCTCCGCCTAGAAAAACACCCAGACCATATTTGCGAGATGCGTCAAGGGTTCAAGTCCTGCAGCCACTGCCTTCACGTGCGCCATAAGTGCAAGTCGGTAAGGTGTGAAGAAATTGAATGATTCTGATACCTGTTGATCATTCAATAGCTTCCTGAAGAGGTATCTACAGATGCTGTTGCTGCTCTGAAAAAGACGGGAGAAAAGAGAAAGAAGGCAATCCAAGCTATTCGCCAGAAAATTCGGATGCGAACACGCCGACTCAATCTTGGAATTTAGAGGAGGGAGGGCGAGCTGAGCAGCTTGAACGTGAAGTACAAGCTACTCGTAGACGATACAACGAGACTCTGTCTAAATTGATGACGAATAGAGAAGGTTTTGGTCAATTGATGTCATTTCCTGGGCTGTTTCGGGTTTGTTTGAGGGCACTAGATCGAGCAGTGACTGACGATGGGCTGCTGGTTCTGCTTATTCTGGCGAGATGTGAAAGGATAGGCTCCTATGTGTTTTGCATAGATAGGCTAGAATTGAGTTTTTGTATTGAATATTGTTTGTTCCTTCTCGCAGGTAGATGCCAAATATAAAATACTATGCGTCCGCCTCGGCCAGCTTTTTCTTCCTCTTCCTTTTAGTTGTGTACGTCTTCTATCCCGAGACCAGTAAGCCGCGTCCTGGGATATCGATCTCATCTTTTCTCGGTGTACTTTTCTCGGTGTAGGCACCAGCTTAAGCAGACTCGGTTGACGGCTGCTAAGATCAAAGTTCACCGGCATATACGAACAGATGGACCGGCTGGCAAAAGGAGATTGAGAGCGTCGATATGGAGCATATTTGAGATGTGTGTCTGCTGGGGGTCGGGCTAATTCCTACCTGTTGAATATCACCATGTGTGTTTGTACACAGAAGAGCAGTCCCTAGTCCTTGACGGACGAGATATGAAGAATGGTCACTGAATTAACCTAATAGCAAAGCCATTATTTGCTCAGCCTCAATTTCGAAACAGAGTCCTCCCAAGCGCTTAAACCCTTCAACAACGCCACACGAGAGATAAACCCCCATATCATGCAACTAGGAGATCACACAGCCCTGCAGTCAACCAGCCTTGGCACCCTTAGGAGGGTACTTCTTCCCATCCTTCTCCACCCGCGGCGAACAAGAGCACCATTCGCTTTCCGGCACCGAATCCATCACCGAGGGAATGTGGTTACCGCAGCCCCACCAGGTGACCTTGTCTGTTTGAATCAGCCATCGATTGCACCCAGAAACCCTTCTAGAACATACTGCAAGTAGAGCACTGAGCTTTCATACACATGATGGGCAATTGGATCGGAGTTGATAGGTATTTTGGAAGGATGGGGTGGATAAGATGAGACTTTAATGCGGAGAGAGCGGCTAGCGGGAAGTGATTTTATATGCTTTTTCACGACCACACGGGGATCTTAGTAATAGCCGGTGACTTCTAGACGCCGATAGTGAAGCCCGAAAGCCCGATCTGGTATCGGAATTCACAACTCACGCGTTAATGGGAAATACTATGGACTATAATGAAATCTAAGAATAATAGTCTCGAATTTGATCTTTAAATTGAGCTTAAAACAAATTATTGCGGCCATTGTGGCTTTAACTGATGCAAGTGAAGACAAGCGTATCTCTGTTGGGTGGGGCTCGACGCGGCGTGGAACCCGAGCAAGCCGAGCCTTGACTTCGCACATCACTCGGTGGCGGATCGGACTACTATATCCCGGCCTTGGACCTGAATGAGTCGGTTATTTGCGATGGCTGTCGTCGCGGTGGCTGGTGGCACTGGAGGCGTGGGGAAAACCATTGTTGAGAGACTGGCCCAAGAGTCGAAATTCCAGGTTAAGGTGCTATCGCGTAGCGTCAGTACTCTTCTCCGCTGTGGTAAAGTATTTGCTAAAATCCTCCTAGATACAAAAGCAAGAGTCAGTCTCCCAGAAAGTTCAGCATGTGCAGATCGACTACAATGATATCCCTTCGATGACAAAGGAGCTCGAGCGTCATAACGTGCACACTGTCATCTCCGCTATCGGGCTTCTCTCTGACGAGGCCAGTCAGTCTCAAGTTAACCTGATAGACGCCGCTGAGAAATCGTCAGTGACCGAGAGATTCATTCCGAGCGAATTCTCGTTTATCCAGACACCAGAGTGAGTCCCAAATAACTTAACAAGGCAGCTATCTGACAATAACTTCCCTTTCTCAAAGGTTGCTTCCCGTTGATCCTAGTATCCAATGGTGGCTTGATGCGGCCGATAGATTGAAAGCTAGTTCTTTGAAGTACACCAGGGTCATTCCAGGCTTCTTCATGGACTACTGGGGAATGCCGCAGGTCCAAACCAACCTCCAACCCTACAGTTTCGGTATCGACATAGGCAGCGGCATAGCAGCCATTCCCGGTGATGGGACAGATGTGATCTGTATGACCTACACACGCGACATGGCCACCTACCTGGTCAAAGCACTTGACCTGGACGAGTGGCCGGAGTTTAGCGTGATTGTGGGCGACCAAGTTACCTACAATGAGATCTTGGCTATGGCACAGGAGGTTACAGGTTAGTTTCTACGGGTCGCATTCCTTTTGATGCTGGAGTCTAAGAAAATCACGGGACAGGCAGGAAATTCCAGGTCAGCTACGATAGTCTCGATCAGATCAAGTCGGGGGATATCACCGTTCCGCCTATGCCGAAGGGTGCCGAGTACCCAGTGGATGAACTCAAGAAGACTACTGCCCTGGTTAGTCGGCTGACTGTGAATGGTGTCTTCGACTTGCCCAGGGAGAATCGACTAAATGATCGCTTCCCTGACGTGCGACCAGTTACAATGAAAGAATTCTTAGAGAAGGCTTCGGGAGGACGGGTGTGAATAGTGGCTACTGGGAAAACACAGAAATAGCCAGTGGAAAATATGACTATTGAGCATATTAAGCAGACATGTATCAAGGCATTTAGGAAAAACAAGTGCGCGACCTTCCAAGGTTGTTTTTAGTGGATGTGGATTTCAGATTATATGTAATTCGAACTTGCTGCTGTCAAAGAAATCGGTAACCCATTATTCCAAGTATTCAGGCTTTTAGCAGGTGGCCAGTTTGCATAATCCACCAAACCCATCCCGGCCACAGTCCCACGTGAAGAAGCCCTAACAGTACAGAGGATTGTTAGGATTGTTGACAACACCAACGCAAACATCATGACCAGGAATGAGGTTTGAGCAGTTGTCGTTAATATCGGGATTCCAGCACATAAGCTGCTTGACGCCGAAGTTGTTGTTGTTGTGAGTTATGATGTCCCAGCAAGTATCGCCGTATTGGACTCGGTAATAGAGGTTGCCTATTTGCTAATCTGAGCTCTGCCAAAAGCATGGAATACCCTAAGACACTCACAGTTAGGGGTCACTTGTGCCGGCACGGCATCATCTCGACTCTGCAAAACATCATTGTTGATGGCAGCAGATAGCGCCAGGGAAGCCACTCCCAGTGTCAGGAATATAGCCGGCTTGAAGAGAACAACCATGGCGATGGTACAAGTTGAGTTATAGCAAAGACACAGAATGTCCCTAGAGGATAAAGCTAGCGAGTGTAGATTATGATCATCGTGATACCCATTCCATCGCTACAATTTATATCGAGTCGTCCATTTCCCATCCGAAACATACCTCACGCCACAATTTCAGAGTCTCGGAAAGGAGGGAATTATCTATCTAGTAAATGTAACTCATCGTAGCATGAAAGGAAGACGTTGCCTGTTTCTCGCACGGATTGTGTCCACCTACCATCATTCCACCCTATCCCATCTCGACAAGGAATGTCTGTCGAGGGATTTGAATTCGAAGAGGTCTCATAAAGTCATCCAATAAATCGAACCATCCACCCACCTGTCCGCCACCTGGAACCACTATTTCGATCTTTACTGCATATGTTTCAGCTAGATCGTGCAGTGCCCCATATGCTCTGTTCTACAGTTACATAGCATGCTAACAGGTCACGGTTACCTTTTGTCAGGGAGCCTACCTGGTTGGGGTGCATGAATGTATGACCACCGATGAGCTGGAGCTGCTTTGCTTGTCGTGGTCGTGGGGTAACCCTGGACCTGGCTACCTCAAGAACAGATTTGTGTAACCGTCCGAGGCAGGATCAGGATTATGAGCAAACTGCAGATATTCTTTTGGTCTTGGCAGTTAAGCTTGTTATGTTTTGTACGTCACGCCCATGCCCTGTTCAAACTACTGCTTTGCTGTACAGAGTAACATTGCAGAGTTTTATGGTTCCTCGGGAGACCAGTAGGATATGGGGATAGAAATTAGACGGGATGGAAATTGAAACAGCATGGTCTTATGGTCTTTCCTTGAGTAGCTTGAACTTTGATAGGGAGAAGTGGGTTAGAAGACCAGCTTATATTTTTCTCAGAGTGGAATATAGAATTACGCACCTACCTAGCAGTATATCACATGTGAATAAACACAAGGTAGCCCCTGGAAGATATTATCACAGCGCCTTTTTCTCACCCAAGAACTCCAAATCCTCCAGCGATCCATTCTTTGCAAACTTCATATCATCGAAATAATTATCGCGTGGAACCCAAGGACCCCGATCCGCAGACTTGGGAAAATAACTCTGAGCCTTGAGCATATATGTAGAATTCAACGACAACAACGGACGCGGCTGCAATCCCTTATCAGTAACCGGGTTTAACCTTGGAACAACAGCCTTAGCACCACGCTCTTGCATCGTCTTGAGCAAGCGACAAACAAACAGCGACGTGGCATCAGCACCCAGCGTCCACGAAGCATTGACATATCCCAGCAGGAACGCAGCGTTAGGCAGATCCTGCAGCATCATCCCATGCCAAGCGTACTTGTCGCTAAAGCATAGAGGCATCCCGTCCACAGTGAGAGAGGCTCCACCAGCTAGTTGGAGGCGGAGGCCGGTTGCTGCGATGATGATGTCTGCGTCGAGTTTGTCACCTGAGTCGAGTTCGATTCCTGCTGATGTTACTTGGTGAATTGTGTCCGTCTTGATATCTGCGCGGCCAGTGTGGAGACTCTTGAAGAAGTCTCCGTCTGGGCAGAGACATAGTCGCTGGTCCCAGGGATTGTAGCGAGGTTTGAAGTGGGGATCGTGGGGGATATGACTGGGAAGTTGGCTGGAGGTACTGCGGCTGAAGATCCAGCGGGAGAAGTTGGGAAAAGCTTGACAGAAGAGGACGAACCAGCGCGCGACATAAAGGTGACGGGCCCGTTCGAGTCGGAGGTGTAGTGATTTGGGGAGGATGTAGCCTAGCCATGGGGAAGCTTCGTTTGGCAAGGAAAGGATGTAGGTCGGGCTGCGCTGTAGCATCGTCACTAGTTTTGCCTTCTCCGCGAGACTGGGAAGAAGGGTGATAGCGGTAGCACCGCTACCAATGATGACAATCTTTTTATCAGAATAGTCAAGGTCCTCGGGCCAGAACTGCGGATGGATGACCTGTCCTTGGAACTGTTCGATTCCCGGGATTTCGGTCTGCAGGGGCGTATTGTAGTCGTAGTATCCGGTTCCAAACAATAGGAACTGGGCAGAGATCGACTTGACTTTGCCCTCATGTTCGACACTGAGCGACCAGGTGTTATCGGTTGATGACCAGTCGGCACCTAGCATACGGTGTTGGAATTTGATATGCTTCTTGATGCCGTATTTTTCGGCAGCACCGTTTAGGTACTTGACAATCGAGGGGCCATGGGCGATTGGATTATTCGCTTCCCACGGATGCCAGGCAAAGCCGAATGTAAAAAGATCCGAGTCGGAGCGGACGCCGGGGTATTTGAAGAGGTCCCAGGTGCCACCAATGTTACTGCGAGCCTCTATGATAGTATAATGGAAGTTTGGAAACGCCGACTGGAGACGGTATGCTGCGTTGAGGCCGGAGATACCAGCGCCCACGATGATCACGTCGAAGCTCTCTTCCATAGTGATTATAGCAATATAGTGATGTGAAATGAGTGCACTGGTACTTCTATGACTTGGCCCGGGCCGCGTCTTTTATACTTCGAGAATGAGCTGCCTCGGTTGGTAGTCAAAGAAAGCAAACCTTGCGAGCAAATCTTGCGAGAAGAGTAAGTAGTAGTCTGGGGAAGCCGAGGCATCTCTTTCTTATATAAAGCAACGTCAAAAAAGGTGACAACGAACTGAATGCCAAATCGGGGTAAAAACGAACTAGGTCATCGTTGCGAGTCGGTTTCACTCGATTCAAAAGTTGGCTGCCTGGACCTCGGCTTATTCTCCACTTCTGATTGGCTGCGAAAGCGATCGTTCGGGACTTCAGCTCTGCGGTCGCTCAACAGATTTATTCCTATAATTCGGAGACATGTGTTTTTCATGACTTGGGTAACCTTCAACGTCATCGAAGCAAGTAAACGCACGTCTCTTCCTTTCGTTGATTACACTCCGGCTGAGCTCATCGCTACTGAGATATCCGAATTTATGGGCGGCTTCATTCGCGTATTCGACTTCATGGTCTTGTCCGGTCCATGCACTTTATTTCCAACGCCGATCGCGGTAATGACGGATAGGGTCATCAAAGCCACGGTGGTGATGAAGTATTGATGGGATTGGGTCTTAGCGAACATCCAAACATAGAGGTAGAGGATGGAGTACTTGATCAAGTAGATTTGAATACAATATAAGGTTCGGCAATATAATCTGGAGGAGAAAGCGTCGGTGTAGTTAAGGTACTTTTGAATAATATGCTTACGCTAAACAGGATAGGTTCCAATAGTTCGAGCTTGTGTCATCGGTGCTTGATATCGTGTAGATAGTACCCCATGCCATCGGTAACGTGTAGCTATCCCTATGTCTATGTTAGTGACGTATCTCCTAGCAAGGGCGACACATGTGTAGAGATAAGTCCGGGTCGGATTGCCAGGCCTCCGCAGTTCAACCAAGGCAGGAAAGTATACACAAACAAGGCCGCATCTCGGAGACGCAACCACAGCCACGGAAAAGTCTAACATGTGACGGGGTTAAAGCTCGCTGTTCTACTAGCAATATATATCTTACAAAGGTAGATATATGCGGCTGAAAATGTGAAAACCTAGGTTCTAAGGCGGAAGAAAGAGGGGTTTTCAGAGGAGCGAAGGGTTGGGATTGTAAATCCTTACAATCACCAGCTCAAGAATCAATATTTCCTCATCTAACTAGGTAGTTAGCGATCTTTAACTCACATAACCATGCTTGGCCGTCTTATGAACAGATTCATCCCCTCCACCACTCCTTCTGCTCTCCTTGTTGTTGGCAATTTTGGTGCCACAATGCATATTCTTCATCTCCTAACTGAGAACCGCACCATAGAACGCTTCGGCGTCGTGACTCCATCTTCCACCACCACCTTCCACCACCACCTTCCACCGCCATGGAGCCACAGAGCAGGCGCGCGAGCGGATCGGCACGGTCGCACTTCACGTTGGAGATGGCGAGACTGCCGAGAGCTTCCTCGACGACGTTGAGACACGAATCCATAAGCTGCAGAATGATTCCCTAGGCTCGAGCCCGGCGCAGCTGCAGACAGGCAGTGTTGAGGTGGCTCAGCTAGTGCAAGACATCCTTAAGCCCGCCGCTCTCGGTGCGATTCACGAAAGAGAGGGGCGGGATCGTTCCATGAACGCGACGCAGACATACCCTGTTTTTGCCGTTTACATCAAATGCTCGAGGGAAGAGAGGCTCCTAACTAATGAGCCGACGAGCTTTCCTTAACGAGTTCCCATCAGTTCTTGCGGTCAAGATATGAATAGAAGTTGCGGTGTTGTGGAAATACCATTACACGTACCCGAGTAATATATTGAGACAACTTTTATTCTGTATGTGACTTGCTTTGTTAGAATACTGTATGAACAAGAGTAGTTGAGTAACTCTGTAGCGCAGCTAGTCAATAGAGTAATATGCCATATCCAGTCTCCGTATCAATGAATTATGCTAGTCTTTGCGTATTCGATGTTTCTCTTCCCCCTTTTCGTGGAGACGGAACATCCCACGTATCTGTTCTCAATTATTTGAGGTTTCGCCGTAGATCAACTACATTGACCTGCTCGGCGAAGTAAGTAAGCTCATCTTGGATGACATTGAGAGATTCGGTGACAATGTCACCGATGTGTTTAATCCAGTAGAGTACATGCCACGCCTATTGTAGTGTTAGCACCGTGGTCTAGACCAACAAACCAGAAATGCCCAGAAATGTTTGAGTTTACCTAGTCGATCACAGGAATTGCCTCGCTAAGTCGCTCCATCTGTCCGGCAAATTCTAATCATTGTAGCCATGCTAGTTCTAATCGTATTGTTGAATGATTCTGGTTGAGGCATTTCTCGCTATCTGACCAGATACGAATTGAAATCTACAACCTACTTGAATATAATTGGAAGATGTCAGACAGGATAGTTGAGTGGCGCGAAAGAGAACCGTATCAATCAAGAGGTACCATCTTCAAACTTTGCCTAGACAAATCTTCGCTATCCACTTCATATAGAGGGAAATCTATTAGTTTGTCTTGTGATGAGCAGTCAATACTTCTCATCGCTTACTTGAATCGGAGAGTAATTTGGAAATGGTGTAAACTCAAATGGAAACCCACGGAAAGCATTGACCAGAGATTTGAGGAACGACGTGGTTCTACCCCGGATCGTCTTCAGTAGGTTGCGGGGGTTTGGGCGGGGAAACCTGGAAATTGGGGTAGTACGGGGAAGTGATCAAACTTCTGGATCTAGAGCCTATTTTGCAGCCCTTGAAACACTCTGTCTTCCAATTGAATGACATTATACCACGCTAGTCTGGATTGGATCCCTGTAGGTTGACAACCGGTCGTAAGGAGCTGGCCGGAGATTCTACCGAAGTAAAACCCACACCATAAGTGTGGGGCCTATATGTGGAGTTGATACTGGGCCGGGAAACACGGAAGGGTTTTTTGGAATCCTTGCTAGGACCTGACGGAGATTTGAGGTCGGTACAGGATGCGACTCACCGTTGGTAGGAAACAATAATGCATATCTGTGTGATGGACCCAGTTATGCCGTTCAGGACAAGACTATGTTTTCATCCTATTGCTATTAAACTGAACCGGATTTATTTGTATCTGTGACTTGCGGACTAAAGATGAGCTAAAGGAAGATTTCCCCGCACAAGGAGATTCGCGTATTTCCCCACGTCGCATGACAGTGAGATCTGCATGCTCATTGCATATTCTGGGGCAAGAACAAGACTGCATCAATCGCCACGTAAAAGTTTTACCCAAACGTTGGCCATAGAGCCTATCTTCCCTCCGATTATTATATTTGAATACAAAAATATCGTCATTTTTAGCCCTCCTCCTAAATTCGCTAACTCGACACATAACTTATGAAAGTGAACAACTGAAAAAGCTTCCCAATGAAAGCAATTAGAGTTTGACCTTCCTGGCTCTTGATTGGATGACTGCGTTGATTGCAATAGTACGTTTACAATCTGTTTTTAGAAAGAAAGCGGGGAGAGCTTTGCTATGTACTGCTATGGCGGCCCGAGAATCTATTTTAATGCCGCTTTACATGTCAAGGCATGCTATATTGCTCTTGGAGATGTGGGGTTAATGTACACTGTACCTCGCAACGAATGGTACCCGGCATAAGATGTACTTAGGATGTACCAGTGCTATGTGAGCTAGAACCGATCTCTTCAGTTGTATGCGTCATAACAGCAGTTTGCTGTTATGTGTGGAAATGGTAATTCAATTAAGATCACAATAGCATTGCAATCGTATATGGTCTCGTATGTTTGAGAGAGACCAGTGAATCTACCTTCGAACGATATCATCAAAAACACAGTATTTGTGGACTCGCCATATGTTATGCAATAATGGAGCATGCGGTGTGCATAATTTTGGAAATCAATACGTGGGGCCCGTGAACAGGCGAACCAGACAAGGAAGGTAAGGCCCTTGTAGGTACATATTGCATTTCTGAACACGGTAGAGATTGGCTACACCTCCGCACGCGGGGCTAAACACTGCATGAGACGCAGTCTCTAGCTGATCTGTACAATATACTAGTGCTGCCTCTGTGAGGGGGTTCAAGGGAAGAAGACATATAAGAGTGCGAGCAACCCGACCTCGAGATTTGAATCGGGCTAACTTCCAACTCCTATTTCCAAAGATATCAATTCCAAGAGGGAACTTTGAAAATATTCATAGCCATGACTATCCCGGAAGAAGTCGACATAATCATTTGCGGAGGTGGTAGCTCAGGCTGCGTTCCTGCCGGCCGCCTCGCCAATCTTGATCATAATCTCTCTGTTTTACTGATCGAGGCGGGCGAGGACAATCTGAACAACCCATGGTGCGTATTCGTCGTTGAATGTGAGGGTTTGCGTTCTGTGCTCACATTATGTTAGGGTCTATCGTCCGGGCATTTACCCAGTTAACATGAAGCTTGACTCGAAAACGGCATCCTTCTATCAATCTCGCCCCTCGGAGCATCTGGATGGACGCCAGGCCATTGTTCCTTGTGCAAACATCCTTGGGGGTGGGAGCTCAATCAACTTCATGGTAGGTCTGCCTCAACAAAATAGCTGTGCCCAATGCTGAATTGGACGAAGATGTATACGAGGGCATCTGCCTCGGATTATGACGACTTCCAAGCGAAAGGTTGGACAACCAAAGAGCTTCTTCCCCTCATGAAGAAGCATGAGACCTACCAGCGTGCTTGCAATAACCCAGACGTGCATGGGTTTGAGGGCCCTATCAAAGTGTCCTTTGGCAATCATACCTATCCTATCGCACAGGACTTTCTCCGTGCCGCTGAATCTCAAGGCATTCCATCCACCGATGATCTCCAAGATTTAGTGACCGCGTAAGAACCATACATACCGGTCAAGCTGGCACTATACTAACTTCTGTGATAGTCATGGAGCAGAACACTGGCTCAAGTGGATCAATCGCGACACTGGTAGGTTTATAATGTGCATTTTGTCCCCAGTTGCCTCTAACTTCTCACAATAGGACGACGAAGTGATGCCGCCCATGCGTATGTGCACAGTACTAGGTCGAAATATTCCAATCTTCACTTGAAATGCAACACCAAAGTGGACAGAGTGATCATCGAGAATGGCCGCGCTGTTGGGGTTGTGACAATTCCCACAAAGCCTCTCGACGGCAAGGAGCCAGTTCGCAGAATATTCCGAGCACGCAAGCAAATCATCGTCAGTGCTGGTACACTCAGCTCCCCGCTGATTTTGCAGCGATCCGGAGTTGGTGACCCAGAGAAGCTGCGCCGTGCAGGCGTTAAGCCCCTGGTGAACCTGCCAGGAGTGGGACGTAACTTCCAGGATCACTATCTCACCTTCTCGGTTTACAGGGCAAAGCCGGAGGTGGACACCTTTGATGATTTCATTCGAGGAGATCCGAAAGTCCAGAAAAAGGTATTCGAAGAATGGAATGTCAAGGGTACCGGCCCTTTGGCAACCAACGGCATCGACGCAGGTGTCAAGATTCGACCCACGCCAGAGGAACTCAAAGAGATGGAGAAGTGGCCAACCCCAGAGTTTGGGAGTGGATGGAAGTCGTACTTCGAGAACAAGCCAGACAAGCCAGTGATGCATTATTCGGTTATTTCTGGGTGAGTGAAGTGTCGGTTCATCGCACGAAAGTTATTAACACGTATTCAGCTGGTTCGGAGACCATATGCTCATGCCACCGGGCAAATTCTTTACGATGTTCCATTTCCTGGTGAGTTGCTTTAACTATCCCAAAACATCCTGTTGTCCCAAAGACTTCTCTAACAAGAACAAAAGGAATATCCATTCTCTCGTGGCTCCACCCACATCAAGTCGGCTGATCCATATGAGACACCCGACTTCGATGCGGGCTTCATGAATGACAAGCGCGACATGGCGCCGATGGTCTGGGGTTATATAAAATCCCGCGAGACAGCTCGACGAATGAACGCATATGCCGGAGAAGTGACAGCAATGCATCCTCAATTCGCCTTTAACTCCCCCGCTCGTGCACGGGATCTTGATCTGCCAACGACCAAGGCCTACGCTGGCCCGAATCATATCTCTGCGGGGATTCAACACGGTACGTACCTTGCTGACCGTTGAGGGAGCTCATGGACTAGAAACTCATATTATCATAGGCTCTTGGTCGTATCCTTTGGAACCCGGAAAGCAGTCAGCAGCCAACGTGCTCAGCTCTAACAGACATGAAGCCCGCAATTCCCTTGAATACAGCAAGGAAGACATCGAGCACATCGAGAAATGGGGTAAGACCCGACTATCTCCATCTGTGCTTTACAAATCAATAACTAATACTTCGCAGTTCAACGTCATGTCGAGACAACTTGGCACTCTTTGGGAACATGCAGCATGGCCCCACGGGAGGGAAGCTCTATTGCGCCTCATGGAGGTGTTTTGGACGAGCGCCTGAACGTCCACGGAGTGAAAGGACTGAAGGTCTGCGACCTTTCGATCTGCCCTGACAATGTGGGCTGCAACACTTTCAGCGTAAGTACCTGATCCTTATTGTGACAAGATCGCAAGACTAATCTAGTAATGCGCAGACTGCTCTTCTCATCGGCGAGAAATGTGCTGTTCTGACCGCAGAAGACCTCGGCTATTCAGGAGCAGCGTTGGACATGAAGGTCCCAACCTATCATGCCCCTGGAGAGTTTGTCAACCTTGCAAGACTATGATTGGCAATGCCCCGATGCGGTAGAAGTTTGAGTTTTGAAGGTCTTTTTAAGATATTTAGCGCATCCCAGAATGATAACAAGAAATGTGCCTATAAATGGAATCTACTCTGTCCTTGTATCTAAATTTTCGTCTTGTCAGAAATTTATCCCTTTTCACGAGCATCTATGGTCACCAATCCTACAACATCTGCCCACTGTCTTCCATAAGTGCGATTGAACACGTCTGGCGATACGCCATATATCGACGTCTCTGCATGTCAAAGGTTAGCAAATATGGAATTCGAAGGAAGAAAAGAGTAAAAACGGCAGCCGGACCGAGGGGACATGTCGGCGCTTCAGGGTTGTGCAGGGGCCTTGGGTGAAGATTAGGAGGTGTCTAGGGAACCCTGATATCCGAGATGCCAAGGTGAAGAAGGCCCTAGGATGGGCACTAAGCCTAACAAATTCAAAAAAGAGTTAAAAAGCAAAGCAAAAAAGTAAAAACATACAACAGCAGGGATTCGCTGGTGGTCACCCACCCAACTACTAACCTGCCGGCGTGTGGCTTAAGTACGGCTGAGCGGACGGGAAGCCCTGTTCTCCACACCCTATGGTCGTATGTATTATTCACATTCCTTCTAGGGTATATAATGGTAACAAAATACCTTATGATAGATATATGCAATGAGATCCTACTTGGATCTAAGGGGCTTGTGGTATGGTATATATACGCCCAGTAGTCGGGAGGATGTCGACCGAGTGAAAAGGGAAAGTGCGCAGTACCTAAAGTTTTACTATATAAATCAGAATTAAAAATGTCTGGATGCGAAAAATAGACACCTCAGAGATCAGGGGGATTTGGGCGGCAGAAAGGTCGATATCGGATCTCTAAGGTAAAGGGGATTTAGAATTAGGGAGAGAGGTGGGTTGGGGGAGGCTAGAATTAGTGCAGTCCTTGTTACAACATCATTCTTCTGCAGCATAGTAGATCGTCACGCCCATAGAATATGGCATGTGTTACGGCTCAGCCCTTAATTTAGGGTCTCGCTACTTCTGCCCCCAACATATGTTGGCGAGTTTCGAAAATCTATAGTCGGCTCTCTTGTGAAGACAAACAGGGTACGGAAAGTAAGCCACAGCTACTTAGGACTTTTAACACACAATTATAAGAATTTTCTATAGCAAATTCTAAGAGTGGTCACTTTAGCGGTTCTCAGGCCGCGGACTGAGGCGACCGTTCCCGATTCTCTCTTCTGTCTCGTTCCCAACAGTAGATATCCAACTGAAGTTGTGCAGTTTCCAACTCGGCTCGGCTTCTGTCGCCTGATGCAATTGCGCCGTTGCTCTTGGGTATGGACATCTACCTGCAAGTCCGCTATCGGCTGGAGCATTCTCTCCTCCTCCTGATCCATTGGTAACTGAGATTCCAAGCACAGGCGAAAATTTGCCTTTCAGAGGACTGAAGGGTGGGAGATGATGGGGCGAGGAGACAACGTCTGAACTATCGACAGTATTGCGCCTCCGCAAATACCCTCTTTTCTGGCCAACCGCCCTCGGTGGGACTTTCCGAGTGAACTGCAACAAAGGTATTTCGGCAAGTTGACCTTCGAGAAACTGCTTCTAGTTTTTGTCGGTTCCTCATGGAATCTCAGCAGCCCCGACTAGCTTTCACTCTACGAGCCTTCAAGCAAGGCCAGATCACCTTCACGGCCGAGCATTGCGAGATCAATATCCGTTTTGAGGACTCAAAAGCAGCAGCGATCCTCGAGGAGCACCAGATTCCACTGCAGCCAGGGCCAGGCCTAGCGATAAGCTTGTTGCTTTTAAGATTATCCTAACGAAGCGGCCCGTTATGCCTGCTGCCATTCGAAGCAGGCCATCCGACAATGTGGAAAGCGACAAACTGATCCTATTTCAATAGCCCACAATTGAATCGGCCCGGTGAAAATGTCATCCTCTGGATACAGCGCTCCGAGGGTCACCAGGAAGAGACACAACACCTCGTACGATGGATGCGAGAGTCCATTGCGGTCGTTGGCAGGCATGCCAATAACCAAGGCAGCCAAAGCCACACCGGTTCAAGGAATGGAATGAAGTGGATGGCAAAACTGGCCATAGACCCCGATGCTATGGCGCTACGGCAATCGAGGCAATCATGTACCATTCGTTATAACGCCGTGCAAGGTCAAGAAGCCCCTGTTGTGTTGACTTTGTTGACGAAACCCAGCGAGAACCCTCAAAGCATCAGCTTCAATGATGACCGTAACCGGCTGAATGTTGCCATCAGCCTGGCTCAAAAGGGTTTCTTCATCATTGAAAACCTCCAACTGTGGGAAAAGGGGATTGCGGAGAGGATGACGAAAGCAGGAAATGTGCACTTCCTCGGAAGGCTGCGTCATCACCAAGCGAAACGTGTTGACTTGGGTCAACCGTAACACGGTCGAACAAGCCGAACGGGAGATGCAAACGACGCCGAACGTCACCAAGTGGCTCATTAGCCTGGGTGCATGCTGGCCGACGTGTTACCGTCTCAGGAGCCCCTAGCTCCGCTCCTATGGGACATCCTTCCGCGAGCCGTCGACCCCAGATGCGCCATAAAACACCACCGAGATCCCGCAGCTTTCTCCTCAGCCTAATAGAGTTCGGGCTTGCTCACTACACCCCGGAGCGACAGTCTGCCGCTACCTCAAGACTGCCGGCACATTCGGCCGCAATGATAAGGTCCGAATGGCAGGAGGTGCGCATGCTCCCTGCTCGCCCTCCAGCACGTTTGCCATACCCGAGTCAAATCCAACATCATTTATTGGAAAAGAAGGCCAAAACAGTGGTGAAAGTGCCAAAAGAATTCTCACCTACGTCCGATGACACGCTCAAACTATCAGGCTTACAACATTGACCCAAACCTTCCTAGAGCCACAATTCATACACTGCTTAATACCCCATAGTGTATTTGCTTTGACACTTGTGAGCTAGCTGAATCTCAGAAATTTGACGTTATCAGGAAGCCATGCGAAGACCAATCAGTCTCGTAAGCTCCGTGGAAGCACCGCATGCTTAAGAAACCGTGATTGTCGAAGACCCACTACTCTCATATCCTTCAGTTGAGACAATCTGGTAGTTAAGGGTACCCAGGTTCATTCCAAGGTTAGCCCAGGCATTGAAGTGGTTGGCAGTGGTCACGGTACCACTAGACCGCGTGTTTCGACGAATGGACCAGTACTGGTTGAAAGTTGCCGTGCCAGAAATAGACGGTTGGTCAACTTGTTGATGCTCGTAAATATCATATACAGAGCCATCGCTAGTGACGGTGCCCTTGTAGGTCATGGAACCGCCCGGATTGTAGCTGCCGTAGTCTTCGAGGATGTAATACTCGACGAGCGGATTAGTGCTCCAGCCGTAAACGGCAAGATATGCGTTCCCGGATGGGTTGAATGATCCTGAGAAGGTAATATTGCTAGAATAGAAATGGAATAGATTAGGTGGTTCAGGAATGTCGCGAGCAGGGGTGCTTACCGCGCGCTCCCAGTGCTCCAGCCTTTGCCGGAAGTTTTTTCCAAGTGACGCTGTACTCGCCAGCAGCGCCATTTGTATAATCAACAGTACCACCGCCGTTGGTCCAGAAAGAGTAATAATAGCCATTGCTGGTTCCTGTTTGGCTGGTGGTAATTGTCTGGCGCTTGTTGTAGTCGCCTGGCAGTGCTAGAACACTCGCGATGGCTGAGAAAGCCAAGAGGAAGCTATTATAATAGACCATAATGAAGCTAGTAGTAGTTTCTCGTAGATAGTAGATAAGGGTCTTTTTTCGACGCACGAGAGAGTCTCTCGAAAGAATATCCGCATTCATATTTATATCCGTGACCTGGTGCTATTCTGTTTTCAACTGAAACCCCCTGATTATCCCCTAGATCCATTCAACCGGATTATACTGTCCAAAAGTAGGAAGCCCCTTCAAGCTCTCCCGCCTCTGGCCGGGTGGAATTAAAGGTAACCAAGACAACGTTTCAAACCCCGACGCAAAACACAGTTCCACCAATACCATTAGGCTCAAGTAAAGAACGGAACATCAAAAAAGCTTCATACTGGGTAAAACAAGATTGATAAATAGTAGGATATAGTCTGAACCGGCTAAAGTAAATGAGCCTGAAGAAAATCTTACAGAATTCACCCGCGAACTGCCAAAATGCGGGGAAATTGGGCGAAGTCCCTGTTAGACCAGATTTATTTTAGCCTTAGGATATGGTGAATTAAATCTAATATACAAATTAAGTAGAGTCAATCTAGGTAATCTCGACTATTTCACTTCTCGAAATAGCCAAGGCCCCTGGGGGAGTGCGTGAACTCACCTTCATCGCTACCGCGCTTGGGTGGCATTCACCATAGCACCACAATTCTTAACAACATATCGACAAGACTTTGGGTGGATGGCGTTTTTGATTCAATTTATTGCGACCATATTTACTTCTTACTTCTCAGAAAAGCTCTGAACTGCAGAGACTTGGATAAAAGGCACAAGAACTGGACTTAACATTGAATATATACTCAAAGACTAGCCTGGGCATGATCCTATCATCTCCGAGGCGTGATTCCGCTTTACATGGAGTTCAAATTATCTTTCCTAATTGACCTATCTGCTGGTTTGCAGTCTAGTTCAAGACAAGGAACCATGATTACCGAATAATATTAGGTACGGCAATAAAGCAAGGTACTAGTACCTAATAGCGGTATTGGATCGTGTTGCCAGTGCATAGCACCTGCCGTCAGGCAGGCATCCGACTAAGGCGCGACAGAACATACTGAGTTAAATAGGTCTCACACTCAGGCACTATAGCGGATACACAGGCGGGGTGGTAACTCAACCGAGGGTGCAAAAGAAATCACTGGGTGAAATGGGTGCAAAAGACATCACTGGATGAAATGTATGTCATCAACTGAAGACAGTCTAAGCATTTGTGGTATAGTGGACTACAAAGGCTACGCTAGCACTCTGTGGAGAAGTTGTATGTACGCATCGCTCTGCAACACACTCGAAAGGAGCGCCGTCTGCGTGGAGAGGCCAAAGTAACCTCGATCCCGAGAGTTGAAGGTGGAGGAGGCAGCGAAGACTCAGCCGCAGATCAGGGAGCGGGGTAGTTGGGCAGTTCGTGCGGGCAGACGAGATTGTTACTTTTATTTGAAGCCAAATGAAGGTACGAGTACAACTCATTTGCCAGACAGGATAGGGCGATTTTCTCCCTTGACATTTGGGAGTAATTCACTATCTAACGTGAATGGATTACGGAGTAACCCTACTAACTATACGCGTAAGTATCACCTTTGGCAAGTTTCATTCACAATATACAAACTCTAAATAATACGTAGCCTGCACCTTCAGGGGCTAAGAACCCTTTTCGAAGCTTGCGTGTCAGCCTCGCCCCCTCCCGGATATTTATTACCACCCAAGCTGACATGCACCAGTGTGTCACTAACCCACCATGGACCCCCACGAAGAGCCAGATACGGCGTCCCAGCCCTTTATGTCAAGCGACGAGGGAAGCTCAAACAACGGAAACACTGCCAGCGAGCGATCGAAGGAAATACTTGGGACTTGAATTACCCACTCAACACGTGTTATTTGGCTTGTGCTGTTGTATGCAGGTTTGGTTCTCTTCTCCTGGATCGTGATATGCAAGCTCACCTATCGCCCCGTCACAACCAATCATTATGGTGTCTGGTTCTGGAGTGATAGCGGTGACTTATACTCAGAAGCTACTGGTGACGGTTACTGGAAAGTTGCTGCACGCCATGCTAAATAGAAACAGAATGAGACATGGTATAAGGCTGCGCAGGTTGCCCAGGCTATAGCTAGTGTGTTGATCATTCCCTTGACGTCCGCCGTATGCTCAAGTGCTGCGGTGGTCTACCTGCAACAATGTACTAGTGGGAAAACCCCAGGCTTTACCCTTCGCCAGATGTTAGTGCTGGCCGAAAAGGCTTGTAGGATCATGGCTAAACAACTTCCGAATGGGTGTCTCCGGAACCGAAAAGGAGGCAGCGGCGGCTCGTGCTGATCTGGGGAATGCTTCCACCATAGCAGCTTATCTGGCCAACATGGCTTGGATATCCGGGGAAAGCTACCTGGGAAACACATTGCGGTGAATTATGATCTTGGAACCGACACTCAAAAGCCAGCTATCTCACTTGCCGGTATCATCGTCCTGCCTGTCTTGATCGGGCTTGATTTGTTTGGCTTACTCGCGGTGGCAATCTATGCGAGTTGGTTCGCGCGTTGAACTGACTCGTTAGGTGCATTTAGCTTGTTGAGGATTCGTAGCTCGGTCAGTGAGCGTGTGCGTCTGAAGATTGTACCTAGCAATGATGACGCTCGCGTCTTAGATGAATTGCCCGGGGTGGGTGGGTGTCGATGAAACTGATTCTCAGATGGGATATGTTAAACGCATCGCACTGGGTGGTCCGGGAAATTTACGCTCTGGAAGGTTTTACAAAGCGTATGAAGGGAAGACGAGAAGGAACTTTAAGATTCAGCGTAGACAGTGATGAAAGGGCCTTTAGCCCGAGTCCACTTGCTAGATGATCCGGCATCAACTGAAAGGCTCATACATGAAGAGCAACAACCGTGCAATTTCTATGGTGTTATTCTCAATGAAACCATTGTGGTCATGGTTTATACATGGGTTTAAGACTCGGCGATGGGATGCGGACAGGGTCTCAGGACAGAGGTGCTAGCAACATTCCGATCAACTGAACCAGCTGCGATGCTTTCTCCAATCTTGTTGTGTCGCATCTCTCAAATCGTCAACGTTGATAACGTCAACGCCTTCTCGTACAAGAACGTGCCATACATGGTTGCGCAGCCCGCGCGGCCAGCTTGGTGTGCCCCAATATCGCACTTTCAGGCCAGACTCATGTGCCGCTCTCACTTGATGGCGAATTGTGGCTAGCTGGTCTTGGGAAAATCTGTTGCCTCTGATAGACCCAATCGCTTTTTTGAAATCGATAGATGCATAATAGCTATTGTATACATTGTATGGAGGGTCCCCTGCCGGGGCATCTGACGATAGGTCGGAAACCTCGTCAAGAGGAGCATCGAAGAAAATGTCGCGAGAGGTAGTGCTTTCCAGAATACGTTGGAAGGGCGCATCGCCAGATGCTACGACAGTTATCGGTCGCTGAATGACAGATGACTCATTGACATAAGTCAGGTATCCCGCTTCACGAAGTGGTGCGAGCTGTTGGACAAGGTGAGGCCAAATGTGTTCCCCGTCATATTTGAAGTCGACGACTAGAATCAAGCTCTGCGTGGGATCATTGGCGAACACACCTGCGATATTCCCCTGGCCCATGCCATCATCCGGTGTTACATCAATCGACGCTGTGTTATGTTCTTGGAGCATCCTTAGAAGTGGATCAAGGTACAGAGTACGCAAGTTCTGCCCCCGGGCCAAGGTGTGGCGCGTATGTCCAACAAGGAGCTCGTTTCCAGAAAGGTAGACATCGGCCTCGACGCTGATACAACCCGCAGCAAGGGCCGAATGCAGCGGAACAGCACGCCAATAGTCATTATGCGAGTGACAAGAGACTGGAATCACCCTATGGGTTGTCCAGTGTGAGAAGATGGACGGGCGGCCACCGGGGAAAACCCATCCGTCGAGAGCCGAGTCTAGGTCGTCTGGGAACAAATAGATCAGGCCACACCAGACCAAGAATAAGAGCTTAAGCAGGCCGCTGGATGATTGTGATGGTCAGTTGTGCTGCGTTCTCCGAAAATAACAGAAAGTAGATCCACAAGACCTACAGAATGGTCACTAGTCCCCAGAATGGACGTCTAACTGCTCGACAGTATAATGCCCCTCTCGACCACGGACGGGAGTTACAACGAATGTGTGGACATCTCCATGCGAAGAGGCACCGCCTTGCTAATGACGATCGGCCGCATTTGCCCCAAGCAGCGGTCTTGTGGTTGGGCAAGATAGGAGAAGACGGATCCTCCGGAATATATTCGAGCGGTATAAAACCCGTAGATTGACGGTCTGAGGGCATTGTGGTGATGTACACGGGGCCAAGGGAGCCAAGGGAGCCAAGAGAATATGTCGATAAGATGTCGATCGTTCGATGGCCGCATCCGAAAGCATGCTTTGGGGGGAGGGGTTGATAGGTTGATAGGGACACCAATGGTTTTTACGAACCACACGAGTATAGGCACCAATATTTCTTTGCCGCCTTCCAAACAGGCCTAGTCATATTCCGTACTGCCGACATAACCATCTAGCCCTTATTATGTACATCCCATATAAAGCAGAAATCACGTCGCGACCAAGACAGCGACAGCCCATGGTCCCATAGTAACAGAATAATTTCCATGATCGCCCTTCACCCTCGTAGAAAGCGGCATAACCGTCACATTAAAAGGCTGGTTTTGTTCATTTTGCGAGCCAGCCAGCATGTCCAATCTCCCTGAATCAGTCATCGGAATGCTAACAGTCACATTCTGCTCATCCGGTCCATAATTTGCAAGCTTTATGAAGTACTTCGAGTCTGTCTTTGAGGCAACCCAGTAGAGTGGACCAAAGTCTGCCGTTGAATTCACCGGGAGGACCGTGTCTCCCTTGTTTGAAGAGAACATTTGTTGCAGGTAGTAGGACGTTGAAAGTGTGATCGACCCAGGAGTTGAATTGAAGCCGTACATAGTGGGCTGTAGCAAGGATTAGGATCTGTAGGGTCATCGCTGCTGGGAGAAATACTTACCGACCACGATATGAAACCAAAGTGTTCTAAGAGAGGTGCATAGGCTGCCATTTGCACGATATCGCTGTTTCGCTCCATGCCCATCATATAGATAGCCTCGCTGCAGCTGCCCTGCATGAAGGACCAATATGTGCCGAGAGCACTTGTTGTATTCCTGCATGCATATTCACCAACCATGACCGACTGGTTCCGGGGTTGATTGTCGAATTGACTGAACAAGGCGACAAACTCGTCCGGTTCGCGATATAAATGGAGGTCGATTATGACATTTTTTGGCAGTGGGGATGGCAAGCACGAGTAGTTGCCATTCGAAGCGACGATTGTGATGTCTGGATACTTGCCATGTATAGCATCGTAAATCTGGGTGAAGCGATCCGGATAAGTGTCGCACCCGCCGGTAAGATCGTCTTCGTTGCCGATTTCCACGAAAGGGATATTCCAGGGCTTCTTGCGACCGTTTTGAACCCGCATCTTCCCGTAATGGGTGTCTTCACTCCCGAAAAGATATTCCATCTCGTTCATGATATCGTCGACGAATGGTTGAAGATCAGGCCCAGAAACAATACCGCCGTAGGATTTCCCAGCCCAGATAGCCAGAAGTGGTGCCATATGCATGTCTTCACACCACCACAAGTACTCATCCAGACCGAGAGCATCCGTGTTAGGGTAGAACCAGTCGCTTTCTCGTCCCGGCCGATCGACTACAGGACCAATTGTAGTGTTCCACTTCCATCTTGTGTCAACTTCCAAGCCTTCAAGGTTATTTCCGCCTGGGAATCGCAGGAAGGAGGCATTGACATGCTCAAGGACCGTCGCCAAATCGTCTCGCAGCCCGTTCTCCCTGTCGTGATACGTCGGTGGGAATAACTGAATCAAGCCAAAGTTCAAGGAATTACCTGCAACTTTCGACCCGTCGACAGTCAAATGCCACTCGTTATCCCCGTCAGGAGATGCGTCGGAGTTGAATGAGGTTTGAAAGTGGCCGAACTTTGAGTCGGTACTATTGACAGTGAGGTTGTGATCGCCATATACAATACCGCTCCGAGATCCGATGAGTTGCAAATTGACAGTTCCCGAATAGTTTCCCTTCATCCAGAAGGAGCTTTTGTACGTATGATTCATGACCGGAATACCCATGTATCCAGTGTTTGCAAAGCCGACATATTCAGTAGCGCCATCGGGCACGGAGACTTTGAGCGAAGACGTGATCGCGTCGCTCACGGGATTGGATGTGTCCTGGGAGATTTTGGCATCTCCGACCGGTGCGTAGGAAGTCATGCCCAGGCTTGTGCCTTGAAAGCCGTTGTTCTGGAGCAGCTGTCCATGAATACCACCATCGCCTTGATAGGCTGTTGTTAATGCTCATTCACTAGCTTCATAATACTAAGCATACCAGAATGGTCCATTTCCTGAATGTACATACCGATTAGCAATCAACCTAGGTTCAATTAGGAGCCAATGAGTGAACTACCTCGAACATCACCCCGTACAGAAAAGGGCTCGATTTGTTCCCTCCTTCCGTTGCAACAGTCAAGGTCACTGGCTCGGAGCTGTTATCATTGCTTATCGCCTCTGCAAGGCCAATCGTGGAGCTGAGGCACAGGTAAGCCACACATCCTGGCTTCATGATGTCTCAAGGTTCAGGCTCCCAAGGTGACAAGGGTGTGTGAAGAGCAAAAGAGTTCCTGGAGACGGAGTTCCTGGAGACGTAGAGGGTACATAAGCGCAGTGTTCCTGACACGGCACCTGACATGGTTCTGAAGGGTGATTCGCCGCATTGGCAATTGACGGTGAAGACATCATGGACCCTGATTTTTGTGGGTGCAAATCACGTTGCTTTGAGGGTGGCATAAGCTTTTTCCCTTGGTCCAGTCAAGATACGATATCCAATAAAATTTTGGGCTGTTATTGATCTTCGAGGAGAATCCGGTATTTGTCCATCACCTAATCGAAAGGTGGATTGTTGCTATTTTGGGTGTAGAACGACGCACGTTTGAAGTCATGACGTAGATCATAATTTCACTGGGCGACCACGCCTAATTGAGCGGCCAATTTTCCAATTTGATGAAAGGCCAATTCATACAATGGCAGTTGGTAATGCTTCTGAGAGTGAAATTCATTGTTATGGTGCATTGAGGAAAGATCGGTTATTGTGAGGTAGAGCCGAGTCCGAAGACCCGAAAACATGCAGAGAAGCTTGAAAGCAAATGAGCGACAGCTAAGAAACATGACGGGGTGGTTCGTGTTTTTGAATGCTGCAGTGAAAGTAGATGCTATTCTGATTGCAATCCGAATGTCAAAAGCAATTTCTACGAGTTTGTGAGCCAATAACAGGGGTAACAGGGTACTCCGACAGATGGCAGCGATGCCGAAGCCGTTCGGGACGCCACTTGGCCCACTTTCTATGCCGATAGCCAATGGCAGACAGCTTTCAACCATGTATGTTTTCATGCATTTAGTCCTGGTCAAATTATTCCTATACATATCGAGGAGCGTTCAGTATCCTACTCAAGCCTTGACTAGCCCGTCACCTTTTGTGGAATTAGTGGAGTTAATGGAGTTACATGTAAGCCCCTTTCGACAAGAGCCCATACACCTGTGAAACCGCAAACAGATAAATAGGGCCGGGATTCCTGCTGAATCTCACTCATCTCAACCCAAGTTATCAAAGCTTTTCATCTTCAAGATTCCCATCTTTTCGTCACCCACCATGTCTCCCCAAGTCTGGCTCATCACCGGTACCTCCTCCGGTTTCGGTACCGAGTTCGTGAAAGCTGCTATCGCTCGTGGCGACAAGGTCATTGCAACAGCTCGTAATATCGACCGAATTGCTCATCTTAAAGTTATCGGTGCCGCGGTCATGCAGCTTGATGTCACTGCCCCTCAAGACGAGCTCGACCGCAAGGCCAACGAGGCAATCTCGACTTATGGCAGGATCGATGTGCTGGTCAACAATGCTGGCTACACACAGTTCGGAACCGTCGAAGAGAGCACGTAAGCATCCTCAACCTTTAGCTTTTGCTTTCCAACATTAACACAGTCACTGTAGTCACGATGAATGGTTCGCACAGTTCAACACGAACGTCTTCGGAGCCCTGAATACAACCCGGTCTTTCCTCCCGCACATGCGAAGCAACAAGTCCGGAACAATTGTCTTCATTGGATCGATGATCGCTTGGGATGGTCTCCCAACTGTCGGGCCATACTGCGCCTCTAAGGCAGCCATTCACTGTACGACTCCCAAAATGATACGGCAAAGTGCAAGTTAACACGGATACAGATGCAGTGGAATCACTGTCGAGAGAAATCTCTCCATTTGGCATCAGGGCTCTCCTAGTTGAGCCGGGGACATTTCGCACTGACCTCCTCGCCGACACCAACAGAAAGACGGCCCAGTCCAAATTCGATGACTACAATGATTTGAGAGAGGCCGTCGAACGCGGGTTTGCTGACCTAAATGGGAACCAAACTGGAGATACGGTGAAGGGAGTGTCGCGTATTATTGATATAGTAAAAGGAGAGAATGGCACAGCGGGAAAGGATTGGCCTTATCAGCTTCCCATTGGATCTGATGCTGTTGCAGTTATTCGCAAGAAGTGTGAGGATACTCTCCGTGAATTGGACCTGTGGGAAGGAATCGCGCAATCGACGGATTTTTAGGTTTCGGGGATGGTCAGGGGTTGACGGTTTGAAACAATATTGGGTTTATTTATTTACTTGGGGTTTACTTCCCTTTGTTCTTTGGTTACCGGTTGCGGTTCAACGATAGTTGATGGTTCCTAGGAATTTCGCCCAATGTTACGTAGATTTAACTACGAATTAACGTTATCATCACGTCTGACAGGTAGAGACAAGAAGTGAATGAAAGAGGACGTTCCTATGGGGCCGAAGGATGCCTATAGCTATCTAAATCGGCTTTGCTTCATGCCATGTAGTTCCCTTGATTGTCCAAACACAGTTCCACTCACTTCTTCTGATCTGCCATCTCCACCATCTCATCTGTCGCCTTATGATCCCCGCCGGCCTCCAAGTCCAGGCTCTTGGCAAGAGTCAGGTCCTCCACACCAGCGATCGCAGACTCAAAGCGTCGACCACGCTTCTCGGGTCCAACTGCCGTGGTAAACATGATGCCGAGGGCAATTATGGCAGTCGCAACACCCATCACGGGTCCATAAGCCGACGCACGAGCACCCGATGCCGTAGTCACCCAAGTGGACTCGGCAATGGCGTTCACAATCTGCGCAGACGGCGAGCTAATCATGTTACCCAGCTGGTACGTGAGACCTGGGAAAGAAGATCGGAATGCCGGTGGGGACAGCTCATTCAGATGAATTGGGATTACACCCCATGCTCCCTGGATAAAGAACTGGATAAAGAATCCCGTGGCGCTTAAAGCACGTTCTCCTTCTGGGAGAATCCATGCCGGAATAAGGGTTGCAGAGAGCAGAGCAGCAACGACGATGGCACGCCGGCGGCCTACGAACTGAGACAGGTATCCAATAATTGTTCCACCCACGCAGGCTCCAGTTTTCATTAGAATTGATGCCCGTGAGGCACCCGAGTTGTCAAGTTCTTTCTGAGTGAGCATGAAGGTGGTATAGGAGTCCTGGGATGTGTGCGAGTAGAAGTTGAACTGGCATAGTGATTGACTTAGATTCCATTTCATATCATGGTAGTCGATTACTGGTTCGAACTCACCCAGGTCATGAGAATGACACAATAAACGCACATGCGCCACTCCTTGCCCAGCATTGATTGGGTCTCTTTCCAGAACTCGGCCGCGCTTGCATTTCGCTTTCCGGCTTTCTTGGCCTCGAGGAATTGTCTTGACTCTGGGAATGTAATTCGCAAAAGGCCGATGCCAATGGAAATACCGGCTAGGGATGTTAGCCAGCGCAACATTATTTCTTGACGATTGCTTACCTGCAATCCAAAACACCGTCTTCCAGCTATTTGTCGAGCCACCAACCCCTAGATTGGCGCAGGCCGCGAACACATATCCAAGGGAGTATCCTTGCTGTAAGATTCCGGACATAAGGCCACGAGCATTGACACTAGGTAAATAACACATCAGTCTGAGTATTCCTCATCATGAAGCTAAGCACTTACGGGCAATGCTCCAACGCCATGGCAATGGCATTTCCATAAACTCCTCCCATAAAAAGGCCGAAGAGGCTGCGTACCGCCAAGAACTGCTGGAAGGTACGGCTGTAGATGGTGGCAACTTGTAGCGCTCCAAGAACGATCATGTTCACCACCATTGGCCACTTACGACCATACCTGTCTCCAGCCAGCCCAAAGAGAGCAGCACCAACGCTTCTGAGAAGAAGGGTGAGGGTGATGGCAGTGGTCACGTCTGTCTTTGATCGGTCATAGTAATCGGAAAGCTTCTTGGTCTGAATGGAAAGAGCATGAAAGTCAAAGGCATCGGCAGTCCAGGCTGCAAGTCCAACCAGGAAGAAAAGCCAGTCTCGAGCAGAGAGTTGGGCCATCAGACTGATTGGGTTCTGGAGCGGCTCCGGTGACTGCCATTCTGTGTGAGATTCACCAAACTCGTTGACGACTTCCACGCGCTGCTTCCAGATGAAGAGGTCTTTGAAGGACTGTACGGCAGCGGGCAGGATTCCTTTGTGGATGGGCTCTGCCCGTTCATTTGACGCCATTTCGGGGTTAGAAAGGAGGGTCGGCCTTCAATGAACTGGAGTTGATATTGTACCCTCTTCCTCGGATCATGACCACAACTTTCTCTGTCTACTTATAGGTGCTCAATTGCCGCCTACCCCGCATCATGCTTAATCGTCTTCGTGGCCTATACCGACGTACCGAAGACCCCAGACATATCCCGAAAGACAACGCGGGGATATGCCATTCCGCTGGCAGGCCAAGATGGTGCCAAGCATCTGGGCTATCCGTGCCCCTCCAATGGGAGGATAACATACGATAAATATCCCGCATGACATTCCTAGGTCATCACATAGCGGGAGAGATGCTGCCCCCAATATCCTTTCATCCTTGGCTGCCCTGGGGAAGAGATGGCCGGTTGGACGAGATCGAGACTCCGGTGTTGGTGAGCCAATGGTGCGAGCATTCGCCGACATGGAATAACCGTAAAACAGGCATCTGTGCAAGCCGCTGGCCCTGTTAACCCCGGCTTTGTCCGTTAGAGAGGCTCATGGAGGGTGAACATCTTCCAATGGCTGTCGAAGAGGCGGTATCAAAACGTGGGCCGGGATGTCTAGGTACTGGTTGCAGACTTGAAAGTAACTTATAGTAATCAAGATGCAGACCAGGTACCTCGTTCGATATGTATGCACAAGTTATTCTGTGGAACTAATATCGCGCGGCCTGCGGGGCAGCGGCGCGGAGGTAAGGCGAAGCGTAGAATGCCTGCCAAGAGGGTCTAAAAGGCCCACTCGCCCCTATCACGGCAGAGCATCCGATGCCGATGCCAGGTGGCAAGCAGGAGAATTGGATCTGGATATACCACAGTAGATGAACCTATGTCTAACCCACCTTTTACTTCCAGGTCGTCCCAAGTTCAGCATAACTCGGACTCAGAAAGGTGTAGCATATACTGATTTGTGTAGTGGATCTGTGATTGACAGTTGTATAACTTGGAACAGCTTCGCGAGTGTTCAACTACCCGGTCTCAAGGTGATGTAGGTTACCTACCTAGCTAACTATAATCATGGAAAATTCCAAAAGAGCCTTATTAACGCCTATCCGTGTGGAATGGGGAACAGGAAGGGTCGAATGGGAAATTGCGGCTGTGGAGACATGAAGTACTTGATCAAGGCTCAGATGAGACATGACAGCATGACGGGCTCTTTGCCCAGGGCACATAATTCACATACTAGAATCCCGGTATCTAAAAGGAAAATCTCTCATCTTCCTCTCCTTCAGAGATATTCATACAGCGTGCTCAGACTTCTCAATTCTCGTTCAACGACGCACGCAGTCCCCGTGCCCCTGTCTCACGTGACACCCCATAAGCGACACCTCAGCAACGACAACAGCGGACCTCCTGAGGTCACTTCCGCTTCTTCAGATTCCCTACCCCCCTCACTCTCCTCCCACAATCTTCTCCTTCTTTGCTCATTCATTTTATCGCTCATTCTCCTTTTCAATTCTGTTTTCCTTGCGTGGCGTTTCCTTGGGTGGTCAAGGTCGTGCTGCGGCCTAAGTAAATATGGCACCGCTGCCTATCAAGTTCACGGAACTGGTCAATGTACGTCTCGCTTCACTTGCGCCCCATCTCTGGGATCTCGAATACTGATGGCTTGTTTCTCTATAGTTGACCAATATTGGCATCTCGGTATGTCTCACCTCTGTCGCCCTCCCCCGGAGAGCGGGTTCGCGATCAGCTCTCGATGCGCGACGGGAACCCCGGTCGCGCCCGGGAGACTACCCCAAGCCACCAAAACTTCTAGCTAACTTTTTTCCCGCACTCTAGCCAAGCTCCATCGGCTTCAATCAATGTGTGGGTGATCCTTCCTCCGGACCCAAACAGGGGTGATCAGGACATGGCTAATGAGGCGCCATTGCGTAAACAGACCCTTGAATCCGATCACTATGTCTGTGTTCGCCAGAAGCTCGACGAGGACGACAAGCCACAAGTCATCATTGTTGACTTGAAAAACAACAATGACGTTATGCGGCGGCCGATCAACGCCGACAGTGCCATCATGCATTGGAACAAGAACATCATCGCTCTCAAGGCCCAGGGCCGGACAGTTCAGATCTTCGACCTCGCGGCGAAGCAAAAGCTGAAATCAGCGGTGATGAATGACGACATCGTGTACTGGAAATGGTTCAGCGACAAGAGTCTGGGTCTAGTCACGGACACCTCCGTCTACCACTGGGACGTTTACGACGCCACCCAGCAGAACCCGGTCAAGATGTTTGACCGGCTTCCCAACTTGGCCGTATGTGCACTCCATGCTTGATGAATCCGTGCGAATGCAATATGCTGACTGATGTGCCTGCTATTTTAGGGTTGCCAAATTATCAATTACCGCGTCAATTCCGAGGAGAAATGGATGGTCTTGGTCGGTATCAGTCAACAGCAGGGTCGCGTTGTCGGGTCAATGCAGCTCTACTCGAAGGAGCGCGGGATCTCCCAGTCGATTGAGGGCCACGCTGCTGCTTTCGCCGACATTAACGTCGAGGGTTCTCCTCTTCCCCACCACCTTTTCACCTTCGCCGTCCGAACCCAGACGGGTGCCAAGCTGCAGATTGCCGAGATCGATCACCAAGAACCGAACCCTCGATTCCAGAAGAAGGCTGTGGAGGTGTACTTCCCCCAGGAAGCCGTCAATGACTTCCCCGTAGCCATGCAGGTGTCCACCAAGTACGACGTGGTTTACCTCGTCACCAAATACGGCTTCATTCACCTGTACGATCTCGAGACTGGTACGTGCATTTTCATGAACCGTATCTCCAGCGAGACGATCTTCACCACTGCTGCGGATAACGAGGGTGCGGGTCTGGTTGGTGTCAACCGCAAGGGTCAGGTTCTGTCGGTAAGCGTTGACGAGAGCACAATCATTGAATACTTGATGAGCAACCCCGCCATGTCGGGTCTTGCTGTCAAGCTTGCCTCCAGGGCCGGGCTCCCTGGGGCCGACCACCTTTACCAGCAGCAATTCGACACGCTTATCAACTCCGGCAACTTCTCCGAGGCGGCCAAAGTCGCTGCCAACTCTCCCCGCGGATTCCTTCGTACCCCTGAAACCATAGCCCGCTTCAAGAACGCCCCTCAGACCGGCCAGATGTCGGTCATCTTACAGTATTTCGGTATGCTGCTTGATAAGGGCTCATTGAACCGATACGAGAGTGTGGAGCTGGTTCGTCCGGTGTTGCAACAGAACCGCAAGCATTTGCTGGAAAAGTGGATGCGCGAGAACAAGCTGGAGGCTTCCGAGGAGCTTGGAGATATCATTCGGCCGTACGATATGCCTCTGGCCCTGAGCGTCTACCTTCAAGCCAACATTCCCCACAAGGTCGTTGCTGGGTTCGCCGAGACTGGCCAGTTCGACAAGATCCTTGCTTACTCCAAGCAAGTGGGTTACCAGCCCGACTACACCCAGCTTCTTCAGCACATTGTGCGGGTGAACCCCGAGAAGGGTGCAGAGTTTGCCACTCAGCTTGCCAACGAGGAGAGTGGTGCCCTTGTTGATCTCGACCGGGTTGTGGATGTGTTCCTGTCCCAGAACATGATTCAGCAGGCCACTTCCTTCCTTTTGGATGCCTTGAAGGACAATAAGCCTGAGCAGGGTGCCCTGCAGACCCGTCTCCTGGAGATGAACCTTGTCAATGCCCCTCAGGTTGCGGACGCCATTCTGGGCAATGAGATCTTCACTCACTACGATCGCCCTCGGATCGCGCAGCTTTGTGAGAACGCCGGTCTCATCCAGCGCGCCTTAGAGAACACTGATGACCCGTCCGTGATCAAGCGCAACATTGTTCGCACTGACAAGCTGAGCCCCGAATGGTTGATGAGTTACTTCGGCCGTCTCTCTGTGGAGCAGACCCTGGAGTGCCTGGACACCATGTTGGAGGTGAACATTCGACAGAACCTGCAGTCCGTTGTCCAGATCGCTACCAAGTTCTCTGATCTGCTTGGTGCCAACCGTCTCATCGATCTCTTTGAGAAGTATCGCACTGCCGAGGGTCTCTACTACTACCTTGGTAGCATTGTCAACCTTAGCGAGGACCCCGAGGTACACTTCAAGTACATTGAGGCCGCCACTGCCATGGGCCAGATCACCGAGGTCGAGCGTATTTGCCGTGAGAGCAACTACTACAACCCCGAGAAGGTCAAGAACTTCCTGAAGGAAGCTCATCTGACTGAGCAGCTCCCTCTCATCATCGTTTGCGACCGCTTCAACTTTATCCACGACCTGGTCCTTTACCTCTACCATAACCAGCAGTTCAAATCTATCGAGGTGTATGTGCAGCGCGTTAACCCATCCCGTGCCCCTGCTGTGATTGGTGGTCTGCTTGATGTCGACTGTGATGAGAACATCATCAAGGGTCTCCTCAGCAGCGTGGATCCCTCTTTGATTCCTATCGATGAGCTTGTCAATGAAGTTGAGAGCCGCAACCGTCTCAAGCTGCTTCTGCCCTTCCTCGAAGCTACCCTTGCTACTGGCAACCAGCAGCAGGCCGTCTACAATGCTCTTGCCAAGATCTACATTGATAGCAACAATAACCCCGAGAAGTTCCTCAAGGAGAACGACATGTACGATACCCTAACTGTCGGAAAGTACTGCGAGAAGCGCGACCCCAACCTAGCGTACATCGCCTACCACAAGGGTCAGAATGACCTGGAGTTAATTAGCATCACGAACGAGAACTCCATGTACCGTGCCCAGGCCCGGTACCTCGTTGAGCGTGCCGACCCCGAGATCTGGAACTTCGTTCTGAGCGAGAACAACCTTCATCGCCGCTCCGTCGTGGACCAGGTTATTGCTACTGCCGTCCCGGAGTCCACTGAGCCCGACAAGGTTTCTGTCGCTGTCAAGTGCTTCCTCGATGCCGACCTCCCCGGTGAGCTCATCGAGCTACTCGAGAAGATCATTTTGGAACCCTCGCCCTTCAGCGATAACACCAGCTTGCAGAACCTGCTGATGTTGACTGCCGCCAAGGCAGACAAGGGTCGTCTGATGGACTACATTCACCAGCTCAACGAGTTCTCTGCTGATGAGATCGCCGAGATGTGTATTAGCGTGGGTTTGTATGAGGAGGCCTTTGAGATCTACAAGAAGGTCAACAACTACCTCGCCGCCGTCAACGTCTTGGTTGAGAACATCGTCAGCATCGATCGCGCCCAGGAGTTCGCTGAGCGTGTTGAGCTGCCCGATGTTTGGAGCAAGGTTGCGAAGGCCCAGCTCGATGGTCTCCGTATCTCCGACTCGATTGAGTCGTACATCCGTGCCGGTGACCCATCCAACTACAACGAGGTCATTGAAACTGCCACTCACGCCGGCAAGGATGAGGACCTCGTCAAGTACCTCCGCATGGCCCGCAAGACCCTGCGTGAGCCGGCCATTGACACTGCTCTCGCCTTCTGCTTCGCCCGTCTGGATCAGCTTTCCGAGCTTGAGGATTTCCTTCGCTCTACCAACGTCGCCAACATCGAGGCTTCCGGTGACAAGGCCTACGAAGAGGGCTACCACCAGGCCGCCAAGATCTTCTTCACCAGCATCTCCAACTGGGCCAAGTTGGCGACTACCCTGGTGCACCTCGAGGAATACCAGGCTGCTGTCGAGTGTGCTCGTAAGGCCAACAGCGTCAAGGTCTGGAAGCAGGTCAATGAGGCTTGCGTCGACAAGAAGGAGTTCCGTCTTGCCCAGATTTGTGGTCTCAACCTCATCGTTCACGCTGAGGAGTTGCAGGCCCTGGTCCGCCAATACGAGCGTCACGGTTACTTCGACGAGCTGATCGCCGTTCTAGAGGCTGGTCTTGGTCTGGAGCGTGCTCATATGGGTATGTTTACCGAGCTGGGCATTGCTCTGACTAAGTACCACCCCGACCGTGTCATGGAGCACTTGAAGCTCTTCTGGTCCCGCATCAACATCCCCAAGATGATCCGTGCCTGCGAGGAGGCCAATCTGTGGCCCGAGCTGGTCTTTTTGTATTGCCACTACGACGAGTGGGACAACGCCGCCCTGGCTATGATGGAGCGTTCTGTCGATGCCTGGGAGCACCACTCATTCAAGGACATCGTTGTCAAGGTTGCTAACCTGGAGATCTATTACCGCGCCCTAAACTTCTACCTGCAGGAGCAGCCTCTTCTCATCACCGATCTGCTCCAGGTCCTTACCCCGCGTGTCGACGTCAACCGGGTTGTGCGCATCTTCCAGAGCTCCGACAACATTCCCCTGATCAAGCCCTTCCTGCTGAACGTTCAGTCCCAGAACAAGCGGGCGGTCAACGACGCCATCAACGAACTTTTGATTGAGGAGGAGGACTACAAGACTCTGCGCGACTCCGTGGACAACTACGACAACTTCGATGCCGTGGCTCTTGCCCAGCGCCTGGAGAAACACGACCTCATCTTCTTCCGCCAGATCGCTGCCAGCATCTACCGCAACAACAAGCGCTGGGAGAAGTCGATCGCCTTGTCCAAGCAGGACAAACTGTACAAGGACGCCATCGAGACGGCCGCCATCTCAGCCAAGTCCGAGGTGGTGGAGGAGCTCATCCGCTATGTAAGTCTTTTCTCTCGGTATTTCTTCCGCAATAACAGCTGACATGAAAATAGTTCGTCGACATCGGCAGCCGCGAGTGCTACGTGGGCATGCTCTATGCCTGCTATGATCTGCTTCGCCCCGACGTGATCATGGAGGTCTCATGGCGCAAGGGTCTGCACGACTTCACCATGCCGTACATGATCAACTTCCTCTGCGAGCAAACGCGCACGATCGAGATGCTGAAGAAGGACAATGAGGAGCGCAATTCCAGGGAGAAGACGCACCAGACCGAGGAGGACAACACTCCTATCCTGGGTGGCTCACGGTTAATGCTGACCCAAGGCCCCGCCCCGCCAGCCATGCCGTATCAAGCCAACGGTATCACCCCGCAGGCCACCGGCTACCGTGCATTCTAGACCCCTTCGTTTATTGCCCTTTCCTTTTTCTGAAGTGTAACATAAAGCGACGTGACGACCTCTTGGTGCGAGCAAAAGACACGAGATGGAGACGGGCAGATCGCTTGATCTGCCAGAGTGGGGGGACTTCGTGCCCGTGAATTTGGTTCTTTTTTCCTTCATTTTACTCCGATGTATTTGATAGGCTTTGATTTTTATGCGCGGCCTGGGCCATGGTTTTACAGTAATGGCATTGCGTTCTCGACTTATGGATCCACTGTGTTCGTAGTTACATCAACCTTGGACTGCCAAGGAAGGAATCGATGAAGAATCTTGTGCTGCCAAGACGCCAAGGTACATAACCAACTATCTCTAGGCAAATACTAGGTAGTTTGCAGAACCTTGGAACTGCAAGGGAGGAGAGTACCCAGCCCGGTGGATATTGCATCGCTCAACCAAAGCCAAGTGCCCAGGTGTAGGACAATTCGCAGCCTCCGTCCTGGCCGGAGATGCTCATGGAATGTTACAACCTTGGCCTTGGTTCTTTGCGGTGGACTAACTGTACTTTTGTGATTTTACAAGTCACGGGTAACATAGGTCTAGGTCGTCGTACATAGTCCTGTCTGGACCGGCTGGATGGAAGAAATAGCGTCCTGGGGTAATAATTACGCTAGCAACCTTAGAAATCAGGCTTCTACTCCTATTTAGGTCTAGTGCAGGATTTTTCTTGGTAGTCCTACACCGCTTTAGTTAACGCTCCCAAGTCCTTCCGCAACTATCTCGCACTATTTTTGCGTGACTCCCTGTATAAATATGGCATCTTTACAGGCAGTATAGGGTGACGCCGAGGGCCGTGGGTATCATGGAGGGTGCGGAGTGCGGTCGCGGTCGCGGTCGCAGGGATGGATGATAGTGCTACAGAGCAGTTCCCGAGGTCACGGGGTACTGAATAACCAGGACTAACGGATAGTTGTTAGATTGACATGTATACACAGGGCTGAATTATACCAAAAATCGAGTTTGTAATAGGGTTAGCACCTACGATTTTACTATGGAAACCATAATTAAAGACCTCGTCTTTGTAGGTAAGGAAAATAGATACCTTGGGAATCAGGGTCGAGATATGCGGCAGAAAGTGTAGAAGCCTGATTTCCAACCGGGGAGGGGCCTAGTAGCAACACGACTCTATATTTACCCCGTCGAGAGAAAATGAGCTATGCGGATATAACCGATGGAGATACCTATATACATGAGGTCTGCGCCACTGGAGGATTGTGCTGGTGAATTGTTCCATTCCTGACCGCAATCGCAATCGCCAGCCCCAGCTCTGCAAATAGCGAAAACCGGAATTCAAAGCAAGCCAGGCTAACGCAGATGAACGGTGCTGGATGACGTTGCGGGCAGCGTTGAGATAAGGGATCTCGCGCGATGATTGAGTAGATCATGGAGGCTTATCCGGGGCAGGCATATAGGCTGTTGTAAAGGCTAATGTATATAGTACATCGGACATAGAACGATGCTCTGAGTCCTGGGCGCTGCGACGATCGATGGCATTTTTGAGCACCGCAGGGATATCGCGCCTGCCTACGGAGTACGCCGTATAAAATCCAACGCTGTTGCGTGCTGGGGTCCTTGGTATTTACTTGGCCCCGCTTGGCTGTTTGGCTGCGTAACTGGGAGGGACATGTCATACGGGAGATCATGCAGCGCCAAGTTGAGATTGAGCAAGGGGAAGTCCAGGATTCGAAACGTGACCCGCCATTGTGTCCCCATGCGGTCCCCACGGTGAGTCGGAAGGAGACACCGCGGTAGTCGGAGCAATTGAGGAGATCGCTAGGAGATCCCTTCCTCTAGGGATTGACACGCATGACCGGACACAGGATTTCGTGGACCTTCAAACCTTTTTGCGGGACCGCAAAGCCTCAACAACGCCAAGGGATTCCGGAATGAGTCAAACCCGCACTCAAAACCGGAGAAAATTCCTTTAAGAAATGGAAAGAGGGTACGGTGGATGGGGCCGAGGTGAACCATTTCAAGCACAGCGACGAGCAGCACAGCGTGATTAATTGGTGGCCGTGATTGGTGGACCATGAAGTTCGTAGTGCATATGTCGAAAGTTCTCCGAGTCTCCCCCGGACCCTCCAAGACCCAGGTTTCCCGTCAATATCCGCTCTGGCGGGTGAGATAGGCGATTCTGGACTTTCTCCTGTCAAAACTAGGGCTGAACATGAAGACTGGATGACCCGAAGACCCGAGGTTGTGCTGGGCCTAATCCACCCGATCACGTTGAGATGGGAGTAACTATAGGCTCGATGAGATCATCGGAGAAGATCTCGCCGGAGTCGCCAGTGTGGATTGTAGATTGAGAGTGGGGGTGATAGTATTAGAGTAGGTAGGGATAATAGAAATACATAAGAAAGACCCGCCCGACCACAGGAACAGAAGAAAAAAAAGAAAAAGAAAAAGGAAAAGAAGCAGACAACCGTTAGAGTCGAACGGTGAACCGGTGAAGAGAGAAAAGTTACCTCATTGCGAGAGTCACAAAGTCAGCCCGGAGAAGCTGCTGCAGATCTCCTCGTGATCCCATCTACACCCCCTCCTTCCTTTTATCTTGCCCTCCTTCCTTCTTCCTTTTCTTCCAATTCTTCCTTCTCCTTTCTGTGCAATCTATCCCGGGGAACATTGCTTACACTCATCCCTGGTGCAAGTGATTGCGCCACATTCTGCCGAGGCCGGCCTGGAGTTTAGAGCTTCGTGCTTCTAGGTGAGTCACCTAGATTACTTGCAATTGAACCACGTTGGTGAATTGAATGGTATTGACTGACTCGTTCCTCTAGATTTTGTGTAAAATATACCCTTTTCTCACTTTCAATTTCAATTTCACCGGGGGGGGGGGGGGGGGGGGGGGGGGGGGGGGGGGGGGGGGGGGGGGGGGGGGGGGGGGGGGGGGGGGGGGGGGGGGGGGGGGGGGGGGGGGGGGGGGGGGGGGGGGGGGGGGGGGGGGGGGGG